>CM074987.1:24340053-24353197 GCA_037576825.1 Pangasius krempfi
GAGTGAGTGTGTGAGTGAGTGTGTGAGTGAGTGTGTGAGTGAGTGTGTGAGTGAGTGTGTGAGTGTGTGTGTGTGTGTGTGTGTGTGTGTGTGTGTGAGTGAGTGTGTGTGTGTGTATGTGAACATGTGCACTCTGCTGTATGTTCTATACAGTGAGCTGTGGTTCCTGAACAGTTTGTTCTCAGTACAGAATGTTTCAGAGCCTGGAGTCCCTCCTTCTTTCACTCCCTTTGTCCTCCATCCTGAAGCCTGGAGCTGAGACGGAGCTGAGACGGAGCTGAGACGGAGCTGAGACCCCTTTTACTTGTCTCACTTTCACACTTTTCTCACTTTCACACTTATACAGAATATTTGCTCGTACTGATATTCAGTATTGGGATGTTAAGTGTCTTTCTTCTACAGGTTCATTGCAGGTCATAAACCACAAATGGGCTTCAAATGAGATCATATTTACTTTAACATTTCATCTAGAGGGAATATTTGATGCCTTTCTAGCTATAAAAGGAAATTGTAGTGTTGAGCAGATGAGAATGGGCTGAAGCTGTGTTTAGTGACTTTAATCCATTGCAGAAATAAAGGAAAGTGATTGGATTAAATCACCATCTGATTTCCTTTTAAATTATACTTCCTGAAGCACTCACTAACACCTAAACACACACCAGTGTGAGTGTAGAGTCCAGAGTGTGTGTTCATTTAGTGTGTTTAATCAGCAAAACCATCAACACCATCATAAACTGAAATACAAGGCATGTAATCTTTATTTTACTTCAAAATCAGTCAGTAAAATTCGTGCAATTTTCTGATGTTTTAATCATCCGTTACTTTTGATTTAAGATTTATGATGATAAAAATAATGATCAGCTGAATCAGTCAAGAAATGTCTCCAGTGAACAAAACTAATAAATATGTTGAGGGTTCAGCTGGTGATGCGCTCATATAAAACCTCTAAATATGTTCCTTCACATTTCACTTTATATTTGATAAACTATGTGTTTTTAATGTAAAGAAATCTGCTGCTTCAGTATATTTCAGTATCTATACTAATACCACTTCATAACAACAACAACAATAATAATAATAATAATAATAATAATAATAATACGTGAACATTTTGTGCTGTGACGTCATAAACCTGTAACATAAACATGGCACACACACTTCAGAATGGTTCTGAATAACTTCCGGTTCTAACGGAAACTGTTATTCCTGAATGAATCTAATAAAAAGCTTGTGGGAAGTTTAACAGAAAGATTTAATCCTGTAGTTCCAGTAGTTTTACCAGCAGGAGGCGACACTGAGACACAAACGAGCAGAGTTTCCTCCAGATCATTTCCTGTCTTGTATCTTGATTGTGTTCTGATCAGGTTTTAATCCCCTGCGTTTGCACCTGCAGTGAAACAGGAGTCCCTTCAGTCAGGTCAAACCCTGAAACACCTAAAAACAGGAAAACTGATGTTTTAACGTCATCAGCTAATTTGCATATTTATGGTAATACACAACTATTACAGTAAATATGTGGTGAAGTCTTAATTTTACTTATAGTTTATTCTCCCTCTTGTTAATAGTACGATTCCGGTCTGTTTTCCCTGTGTATTGTACATCCTTTTTGCACATTCCTGTACATATAGTTCATATTTCTTATTTCTTATTCATTTCTGATTTAATTTAATTAAACTTTAATTTAGTATTTAATGCACAGTGTACAGAGGAGTAGGCCAGGTTTCCATTTCACTGCAGGTTATATACTGTATACAACTGTGTATGTGACAAATAAAAATCTTGAATCTTGGATATTCTGTATCTGTATTAGGTTCTTACATTTGTAGCTGTTGATCGTCTGCACACATGCTGAACTCATTTTTGAGGTTGCAGTGACCCTGTGTGTGATGCGATGTGATGTTTTCCTTTCATCACATCCTCAAGGTTTTAGTTTCTGAGTTCAGTCTGAGGCTCCAGTGACTTCATGTAACCCTGTGTGTCGATGTGATCATTTACCAATAAGATGTCGATCCTCCTTTTCTCCATAACCAATCATATTGTAGAATTCTGCAGTATATGAAGTGATGCATGTTCTTCAGTGTGAAATTTTCTCCAACAATATGCAAATTAGCTGATTACATTAAAATACATTCTTTCTGTTTTGTTCCTGTTTTTAGGTGTTTCATGCATCAAAATAGTGCTTTTTTGTGGAGCTTGTAAACTCTCTAATAAACTGTAAACAGGGTCAAAGGTTCGGACACAGTGAGATAAATCCAGCATGAGAAATGACTATATTTGTTATCTAAATAAAATAAATTCATCAGTTACCTTCACATATATAGTCCATAAATTAATCAACATTAACAGCACTGAGAATACAACACAAGCTGCACTGAAAAATCAGTTTATTATTGACAGAGACCTGCAAGTGTGTTTATCCTCTAATATAAGAGCAAAGTTCACACACACAAACACACACAGTCAGAACATCAGCGTGATGGTGGCATTATCAGCTCTGAGACGAGTTGCCTGCTAAGTCCACACACAGACTCTGTAGGTAGCCTTCAGCCTGCAGGATGTGCTGCGTCCATTCCTCACACAGCTCGTCTACACTCGGCCCTGAGCCGCCCAGATCCAGCGGGAGGATGGACTGAGGGAAGAACTGAGCGAGGCTCGTCATGTACGAGCTGCTGTGGAAGTGAATCTACAGCATAAACACATGTTTATTATAATCATCTTCTCGTTTATAGTCACTCACCAGCTGAATGCTAAAACCATTAACACAGTGGCTTGGTATTTATAGGATTCGGGGAAGAAAGTGCTACATAAACAGCATTTAAGTCCTCTTTGTTACATTAGTGTAAACGTGAAATGTCCTCAGGTGAGCCACACAGGACTCAGTAAAGGTGAAGCTCTAAATAAGGTTCTTCTTCACCCCTTCTTACCATGAGGGGCAGTGAGAATCACCCGGACTTCATATGCACATACAGAGACTTTCAACAACATCACAAAGTGACTGTATGATTTAGTATCTGGTATATAAATTCTGCCTTGCTCATTACGCATCCAGTATATCCAGAGTTCTGTAAAGCTGTTTTGTGGCAATATCACAATTGTTGAAAGTGCTATATAAATAAAACAGGACAGAGTTGAATAAATATTGTGGTCATATAGACATTATTATCATTCTTCTTTTCACCTTGTATACATTTTTAGGCATCATGTGCACCATAGGGAGCTCTGGCCTTAGCAGCTTATGACTACTATCAGAGCTAAGAATCTATCCTCATGCTGATGAATTGTGTTTTGGTGTTAGGGAGATGCCAGTGGCCATCAGGGGAGACACGGCTCCACATGAAAACACCTGTGATTGTGAACGGTGTATGGTGGAGTGGCTGGCAGCTTTATGTCCCAGGCCATCCTCATGTCTGTGTTAGCTTCTGGCTCTCCCTTTTAGTTATGCTGTTACAGCTAGTCTTGCCGGAGTCCCTGCTTGCACTCTGCACACAATGTACATATCCTTTAACCATTATATGACAATTAGCATACCTAACAATCTCTCTCTGTCTCTCTCTCTGTCTCTGTCTCTCTCTCTCTCTCTCTGTCTCTGCTAGCTATACATGCTACTCCTGAGATACCAGTGATATACCATTCCTTCTGCTCTCCAGACCTGCCTGATCCATCCTGATGCCCTACTTATGCCCTCACTGCTGCTGAGGATGGCCTCTAACATGGACAGCCTAAGGTTACATGAGATTACTGTGGATGGTACCACTTAGAAAACCATGAAGATGGCTTTGGACTGCATCTGATATGAACAGTTTTTCTATGATGGCTTAGCACTCACGTCTCCATCAGTGAACAGTTGATAACTTCAACAAAATAGACTTAATGCGAACAGTTTCTTTAATTAATACCAATAATATAAAACTACTGATTTACACTAAATGTTCTCGATGGTATCCTTAGTCCCTGACCTGGTGTACTAGCATGAGGAATAGCACTTCTATAAGTCTGTCTGGATAAGGGCTGAATATGCTTTATGAACTCTGGACATCCGCCAGGGTTCCTTGTCCTTCAGATCCTACACCAGCTCAGTAAGAAGGTACTAGGGAATACTGCTGCATATTTCATATTTCATTTGTGACTTTGTTGAAGGTCTTGGCATGAGTGTTCAGGTGATTCTCAGCACCCAGGGTAGTTCCCTGTGGTTCAGAGAACTACAGTTAAAGACATAAAAGCTGTTCAGCAGACACTATGCTTATTAGAGAATAGGAAATAAAGTGTGAAAAGAATGAAAGATGAAGGGTATAAGGTGAAATGTGAGTAGTAAAGAGTGATAGGTGTAAGGTAAACTGTGAAAGGTGAAGTGTAAAATATGAAAAGTGAAATAAGAAAGGTGAAGTGTGAATGTTGTAGTTTGCTAACCCTCTGTTTAATTTTCTCAGGCAGTAGTGGTTTGATCATTGTGAACACGGGACGGAAGAATCGGGGCTCGTTTATGAAGTGGATCCCGCGCACCTTTAAAGGAAACGAGTCCTGAGAAAAGGAGAAGTGAAACATGATTATTCGTGTATGTAAAAAAATTGATTATATTCTGTGCACTATACCGTGCACCAGGATAGGTAGTGTACATATGTTGTACAGTAAGTAGCGTGCATATGTGATAACATAGCATCAAATGATTCCAGCAGTAATTATAAATACCTCATAAACTCATATAAATTCCTCATTAACATCCTCCTTCTGTTCCAGTAAAATACTGAGGTAGAGAAACTTTAATAACTTTGTACCGTGAGAACACAGGAGACCTTCTTCGCCAGTGAGGGGGTGACTTGGAAGGCATGAGAGAAACACCAGCCCTGAAGGTCAAAAATAGCTTTGATTCCATTTCTCTGAGTCTCACTCTCCTGAACAATCAGCTCAGACGTGATGAGACTGACACGGAAAACTTCATACGCCGAAAATTCTTTCGGATTCCATTGACCTGAGGACAGACAGATGGAATAAACATGGTTCGTTTTTATATGTCACAGTTCGCTCAGTTCTTCCCGAACGGCTTTTACACGTGTTTATGTTATGCTGGTAAAATAATCTCACCATCACCACACCATCAGTGTTTTATCTGGATCAAATATTTTCTAAATTAGTAAAAATAAATGAATATTCTGAATATCTGAATACTGACCAATCCTGTAAATTAACACTCTGCTTCCGGCAGCATCTGTGGACCTGAGAACTGCATGGTAATTGTTTTTCAGGAGGCCAATGATGGAGGATGGTTGCAGATTAGCACTTATTTCAGGACACTCTTGTCTCCATTTATGATAGTTAATCAATAACTGTGGAGAAACAACATCTTAAATGTGTGATACATAAACCATAAATATATAAACATAATAACACAGGTTCTGAGAACAGAGTAAGGTTTTTACAGGTTTTTTACTGTCACATGACTCTCTGCATATTTTCAATATTTGTAGGGAATTGAAGCCCTAGGGCCTGAGCTCGGAGGGGCCCCTGGTCGGTTGTTGTTCATGTCAGTTACATGACTGACAAATAAGAAGCCTAATTATAGGGAATACAAACTAAGCCACATAGTGTCTACACACTGCTTTCCAGGCAAAAAACAATGTTTTTAATAATTTCAGGCAATCTGCAAAATATTTTTCCCAATGTGGATATATCCCACCTCACACTGCCTGTTGCCAATGTGTCAGGAGAGCACTACTTTTATAAACTGCCTTTAAATTAAAACAAAAAATTGCTTACAGTCTTCTATTGGACAATAGAGACTGAGCCACCTGAGCGCATGTCCCTGGAATGTGTTGTGGTTAGAGATATGGATTATCAAAGGGTTCGCCTCTCGTAAAGCCAGGAAGCAGAGCACCTAATGGTAAGATGCTCTAACGCATGTGTCAAACTCCTCTGCCAAACATGGCCTGCTGCCTGGTTATTATGTTATATATTTTACATTGTAAGTTATTATGTTATATATATTTTAACATTTTCACACTATCTATGTTATGGGGAGGGCTTGGTACAAAGGTGGAAAAAGTACCAAGCTGGGCCCACTATCCAAATGAATAAAGGATCAGAAATAAAAGGGCCTGAATGCAGCTCTTGGCCGAAAAAAGTACTATGTGTAACTTAGACATGAGCTCAACTGATGCCGCCAGCTGCAGGGGGTGAAGCAGGGAGGTCGTGGGCCCTGCTGCAATACGCTAAGCACTAGGCTATTCGCAGGCCTACTGAGCTGTGAGAAGAGTGCACTAAAGAGGGCGGTTAGCCACCACCAAGCCCCAGAAATAAATAAATAAATAAATAAATAAATATATTATATATATATATATATATATATTGAGAGAGAGAGAGAGAGAGATAGACATTAGAGAGCCCTAACACTGGTCCTGAACCTCAATAGAAACTTCTCTAAGGCTATACTCAGAAATAAAGCTTTCACTTCAGGAGGGTTCCACTCGCATGAGAGCACATCTGGTTTGAGGTTCTTTAACCCGGGTTTGGATAGAACAAAATCAAGTAATCAAGAACAAAATCAATATCAAGAAATAAAGCTTTCACTTCTCAACCAAAATACCAAAGGAAAAACTGCTCTTCTACTCGTCATGTCTAAACGCCGACTAAGAAAACCCAGGGATTTAAGTAGTGGTGTGCACAGGTGCTGCATGTCTCTGCTGATCGCTCTGCTGGGTTGAAGCACTATAAAGGACCATGCAGGCGGCCATGGATTTGCCTGAGAAGGCACCCATGACGTTACAGTACCCCCCTCTAGGAACAGCCCCTGACGTTCCTAAGCCCGCAGCCTGGTCCCTGTGGTAGTCCCTGATAGGCTCTGGGTCCAGGATGTGCCGTGCAGGGACCCATGAGCGCTCCTCCAGACTGTACCTCTCCCAATCGACCAGGTACTGGGTGCCATCTACGATACAAGAAGGGGGTAGGGCGTAGTCCCAAGGGACTACAATGGACCGGCTTAAGTCATGAGACGAGGAACGTCGGGTTGATTTTCATAGATCGGGGGAAATCTAACCTGTACTCCATGGGATTTATCCTTCTCAGGATCTTAAATGGGCCAATATATCAGGGCGCCAGTTTTTTTGATTCCACCCACAATGGAAAATCTTTAATAGACTGTGGGAGCTTTGTGCCTCTTATGGTTTGCTGAATGGGTGTTTCTCTGGGTGGCTGCTTGAAGGGCTGTTCTGGCCCGCTGCCAGACCCTGTGACAATGGCTCACCATTTGTTCCACTGTCAGAACCCCCACCTCCTCCTCCTGCTCAGCAAACATGGGTGGAGGGTAGCCAAACTGGCACTCGAACAGCGACATGGCCAAGGATGAGTGCCAGAGGATGTTATGGGCATATTCCACAGACATTAGATGTTTAGCCCATGTCAAGAGATTGGACATGTCAGACATCTCAGAGAGCATCCCACGTCCTGATTCACCCTTTCTGTCTGGCCATTCGACTCCAGCTGGAACCCTGATGATAGGCTCACCACGGCACCTATGAGGCGGCAGAAGGTTTTCAAAATCAACTGGTGAACTGAGGGCCACGATCGGACACCACATCAGCTGGAAAGCTGTGTATGCATACCACGTGCTGCAGGAGGAGTTTAGCGGTCACCTTGACTGAAGGGAGTTTAGGCAGTGGAATAAACTTGCAGGCCTTCAAGAACTGGTCCACTATTACCAGTTTCAGCCCCATCCCTGGGACACCGGTAGGCCAGTGATGAAAGCCAGGGAAAGATGTGACCACGGGCGAGTCGGTATGGGGAGGGGGTGAAGTAAGCCCTGTGAAAGGTTCCTTGTTCCAGGCAAAGACCTGGCAGGCTGCGACATAGGCCCGGACATCCTTGTCCATAGCCAGCCACCAGAACCAACACCATAAGAATTCCAGGGTCCTCACTGCCCCATGGGGCCCATCGAAGGGTGAGGTGTGGCCCCAAGCGAGGACTTGCGGTTGCGGTCGCAAATGATTGTCCAGGCAGATGGTGAGACTGTACAGGGCCTCTAAATCCCTGGGAGGATCATGAGCCACCAGCTCGTCTTTTAACTCCTTGGAAAGACCCTGTATGTATAGTGCCTGGAGAGCTAGGTCGTTCCAGCCTGAGCTGGAACTCGGTCTGAAACTCGATGGTATAGTCTGCTATGGAGCGGCTGCCCTGACACATCTGGAGGAGGGACAAAATCAGGCCCACTCCACTGGGCACTCCAAAGGTGCTCTGTAGCTCCATGATAAAGGAGTCGACCGTGAGGTGGTCTGCCAGGCAGTGCTGGGCAATCATGTAGGCTATCTTAGCCTTCTCTGAGGAAAATTAGGAGGGCTGCATCTCAAAAACATGAGAACATTGTAATATGAAGAGGTTGCACCCTCCCGACTGCCCGGCATAAGGCTGTGAGGCCGGCAGACATGTTTCTGTAATTGCAAGGGGACCTGGCACCGGGGTCCCAGGTCGGGGGCTCTCCACCTGGGCAGTACCTATAAAAGAGGCGGCCTGGGGCTGCAGCAGGGCCTGGATCTGCCCTACCCATGTCAAGACTCCGTGGATCTTGGTGAATTGGGTAGCCAGGGCCTGCTAATGCTTCCCCAGTGCTGTGGCTTAGCCAGCTACGATCTTCCCTATCCACTCCAGATTTGAGAGCTCACAGACATTACAATCTAGCAGGGGTTTAACGATACATGATGCATCACGGTACAAAAATCTGATGATGTGCATCATGGGAATGTGTGATTCATATTGTGAGAATCATCATTCTGTTAATTATGCATCTAATGCAACTGTACTATTTAAACAGCAGAGTCTCAATCTGCGCAGCCCATAGAGTTAAAATATATAGAGTGCACGGATAGCTAGGTATCACATTGTCCGATATGCAATATAGGTGATATGGTTACACAACCATGTTATAACAGTTACAAAGAGCTCTTCAGTAGCTTTCTGACAACACCAGCCCCACACCTCTGCGATCTGCTCAAGATAGAGGTAGCAAAACTCAATTTTAGCAACTTTGGAGTGCCATTTCTGGGTAAAATAAATTCATTTATTTAAGATATGGTACATTTTGTTGACAATATTAAACCTCTGTTCTTAACAGCTTTTGATTTATTTAATTTTATACAGACAAAAATGCACATTGTTTTGCACTGTTTATGATTCAGAAATAAAAAAGGAGTCTTTTCATTCATAATTATTATTCATCCAAATTTTGTTCAGAATATTCTGAGAATCAGATTCAGTTGAATCGTGAGGCCAGTATCATGAATCGAATCGAACTGAATCGTACAAATCACGATTTAGATACGTGGATTGGGGGTGGCCATGAATAAATTTCAAGATGGATGAGGAAATATACTGAATAAAATCACTGTGTGATCTGTACAGTTCAGTTGAGAAGTGTGATGCACTCAGATTTGTTGTTTTAATCATTAAATGCCTGAGCTATTGTCAACCAGTTTTACCTGAAAGTAAAATCAAATAAAACATTGTCAGTAATAGCAGAACATGACATCTTATTTATTTGATGGGGTTAAATATGAAAACATAAAGATGACTTTGGAGACCTTTTGTGAACATCATCACAGCGTAGCTACTGTGCAAAACCATGTTATATATACAGCTGAATAGTTTGTTATACCTTTTTCCTTCTGTTTCATCTGTTGGTCTGGTCTTTGGTTTAATTCTTAGTCTCTCCTCATAAGTAAGAGCAGCCAATGACTTTTCCAAAATCAGGTCGCCTGCCCTGTCACTCTAAAAACCAGTTAAGCTGCTCACTAGCTAACAGCATTTCACTGAAAAAGGTAGTGACAGCTAGCTAGACCTATAAATAAACAAAAACATTCTCAAATAACACAACTTTATACCTACAACTTATTTATTTACCAATTACAGTGATAAAAAGCTATACTATTTGTGTAAAACTGGTATGGATTCGGTTGCTGACTGCTGCAGCTCTGATCGCGCTGTGAGTCCAACTGGCAGCGATATGTTTATGTTTGAGATGTCAATCATCTTCATTAATCATGATCATTGTTTCAGTGATTGCCAGTTGGGTACAAGGTTCCGCCGATTTAAGAGATTTCCCAATGATCATATGGAAAACCCATGCATCCAGGTGGGACAAGCGAAAAGATCGAACTGTCCAATAAACATTGAGATCCATCCATCCATTTTCTGTACTGCTTATCCTACACAGGGTCGGGGGAGCCTGGAGTCGATCCCAGAGGACTCGGCGCACAAGGGGGGGACACGCTGGACAGGGTGCCAACCTGGCAATCAGGCTACAATACATGTTGTTGGCCTGGGGAGGAAACCGGAGTGCCTAGAGGAAACCCCCGAACCACGGGAAGAACATGCAAACTCCACACACACAGAGCGGAGGCGGGATTGGAACCACCAACCCTTACATTGAGATATATTTTGTAAGTAAAACCCAGACATTCCACACTCCATTCACTCCTACAGATGCACTGCGTCCAGGCGTGGCTCAAAACAACATAATAAAAACCTCGTCCCATTAAAACACGGTGTACTTGAATCTGCCGTAAACCCACAGAAACACACGGCTTCTCTGAGTGTCTATTAGCGCTGTGTCAGGGGCTTCACAGGAGATTTTCATGCAGGCTGCGCTGTTCACTGAGAGTTTGATTTCACCAGGAGTGATGAATAATAAAGAAACATTTCTACATTTAATATAGAAACATTTCACTGCAACATTTTAATGAAATGTAGTCTTAAAGCCTGTGGTCTGTAATGTCGAGCATGTGTTGTCTGGTCCTGCACATTACTGTTCATTGTTTTTGTTGAACTGAACCCAAAACCCACCAGCTCTGATGTGTGGCAATAAAACAGTCGTGAATTTTGTCTGCTTTAGATTTTATTTGACCTTTATCGGACAATTAGCAGTTTGTTTGTTGTAATAGAAATTCCTCAGAGCCACATGCCTTAAAATGTGTCTTCACATGTCAGTATCACGCAGTAAAGTTGTGATCATTTCAATGTGAGATTTCCATATGATAAATAAATAAATGTACAGATGTTCTGACCTTCAGTGCCAGTTCCACATCAAAGTCTCTGGCTCTCAGAAACCTGATCAGAAAGTTATCAGATAAATGTGGATGTGGTTTAACGACAGGCTCCTTCTCCGCTCTGTGTCTCAGCTCCAGCAGATAAGGTTTAATCCGCTTCGACTCCACAGGAAGGTCATTTAATTCCGTAACATTTCCAGATTCTGAAGCCTTCATGACCATCAGAGGATCAGACGAGACACCAACTGTCTCAAACAACTTCTACCTTTAAACACACAAACTGCTGGAGTTTTAGTAAAACATTTACACACAGTGCCCTTACCCCAACACACACACACACACACACACACACATCTCATTGCACAATTCTTAACAAAACAGAGAAGTATAGATTCATATCTTGTGTGTGTGTGTGTGTTGTTTGTCAGTTGTATGTGCACAGAGGTGTAAAGGGTCACTCTCACTGTGGATGTTTAATTTCTGGCTGAAGTGTCTATTAAACTCACACCAGCTCCCACATTCCTCCTGCGTTCTCCAAATGTCTCTCCTTTTCCTAAAAGTGCATATTTTAAAATCTGTGTTTTGAGTCCCAGAGTGAACAAAGTTCACACACACACACACACACACACACACACACACACACACACACACACACACACATTCCTGCAGGAGGATGGTTTCGTAAAGCCACTGATTGAGTCACTGCGCTGTGGATTTGTTGATTTCTCGGGATGCACAGCGGGATTTATTCTCCTGCTCGCGCATCAGCCGGGCTGCATGATGACGTCATCACCAGCAGCATCGCTCCCTCGTGCGGTTTCGGTTTAAACGCACAGCCTCGGTTTATTTCTCATTTTCTGTTTTGTTTTTATTTTATTCCTCCACTTTCAGGAGGAAGCAGTGCGTGTGTGTGTGTGTGTGTGTGTGTGTGTGTGTGTGTGTGTGAGATGTCTTCTGCAGGTCAGGTAGGTGTTTTATTCAGCAGAAATCCTCCATGACTGAGGAGAAGAATGAAGCTGCTGCGGGATTAAACACCGCATCCGAACCCCATCGCCATCTTCTCTGCATTTCTATAATACTGTAATGATGTTATTAATGAGAAGGGTTAGGGTTTGTAGTCAAGTGGAGTAGATCAGTGATGCAGCTCTCTGTGTGTTATTTTTATCCGTTTAGTGTGTTTGATCAGAAAGGGATTTCACAGATGTGTGTTCCGTTTAATTCTGGGTTGTGATCTGGATTTTTAAACCTATGTGTGACTTCCGGTTTGTCTTCTTTACATTAAAGTCCAGATTCTATTTCCGTTAAATCAGTGTTTCCATTAAATCAGGGGCCTGTAAATACAGCACAAATATCCTGTGTGTGTGTGTGTGTGTGTGTGTGTGTGTGTGTGTGTGTTAATCATTGCTATTTCTTTGTTTATCAGATATAAAGGCTGTAAATTAATATCACTTAAATGTGTTACTGTGGCCATGTGACCATTCTCATTAATATGTAAATATGCAATATGTAAATGAGTGCTCTTTATACACTCATACGCTTAAGTGTGTGTGTGTGTGTGTGTGTGTGTGTGTGTGTGTGTGGTCACTCAGTAAGAGAATCACAGTCTGATATTTACTGAAGTCTGGTTCTGTAGCAGGTTGATATTGTAGAGATGTTAGACTCCACCTCTGCGTGTTCGCAGCGCACCTTGATTTAATGTTTAATCAATTAAGGCACGCGGTGAATGCTAAGAGCGGAGCCTCCTGTCCTCCTCAACTACAATTAATACATTTATTTCATAATATTTCATAATACATTGTCATTATATCTCTGTTCTACAACACCAGCATTTTATTCTGCCAGTGGTGTTGAGTTCTGGATTGTGATTGGTCAGAAGGTGCTGATTAATTTTCCATAACAGCAGCTCTGACAGTAGTGCGGCTGCAAATCACATGTTTATATTAATGCACTTGTTCTAATAGGTTATCGTTTCTATAGCAACAGCTCATTCACAGAGACGTGTACACCAGAAGCTTCACATAAACTAAGACTAAGTAAGGAGAAGTTTATGTAACATGTATGGAAGGAGTCTCCAGTGTCAGCGCTCTGTAACAGTCAGAGGTGAAGCTGTAACTTTAAGT
>CM074987.1:24360611-24373296 GCA_037576825.1 Pangasius krempfi
AAGAGGAGGTATATGGAGGTAATAAATGAGGATATGAAGCTAGTGGGTGCAAGTGTTGAGGATGCAGAAGATGGGGAGAGGTGGAGAGTGATGATTCGCTGTGGAGACCCCTGAAGGGAAAAGCCGAAAGAAGAAGAAGTAGAGCAATGGACGCGTAGTAAATTTGTAAATTTATAGTTATAAATTTAATCTGTTTCTCTAATTTATGTTGCACTTTTAACTCGACTCGCCCTCGTGTGTTGCGTTGTAAGAAAGCAGTGATCAAACCTTCTGAAGGAGTGTAAACTCAACAAACACATGTACACCTAATCATTCATGCAGTTATCTAATCAGCAAATCATGTGGCAGCAGTACAATGCATAAAATCATGCAGATACTGGTAATGTTCACATCAGCCTTCAGAATGGGGAAGGAATGTGATCTCAGTGATTTTAACCGTGGCGTGGCTGTTGTGCCTGATGGGCTGGTTTGAATATTTCTATAACTGCGGATCTCCTGGGATTTTCACACACAACAGTCTCTAGAGCTTACACAGAATGGTGCAATAAATCATCCAGCAAATAAACATCCAGTGAGCTGCAGTTCTGCGGACGGAAACGCCTTGCTGATGAGAGAGCAACAGAGAACGGCCAGACTGGTTCAAGCTGACAGAAAGGCTACAGTAACTCAGATAATCACTCTGTACACTTGTTGTGAGCTGAAAAGCATCTCAGAATACACAGTACATCGATCCTTAAGGCAGATGGGCTACAACAGCAGACGACCACGTCAGGTTCCACTTCTGTCAGCCGAGAACAGAAAGCTGAGGCTGCAGTGGGCACGGGCTCACCACAACTGGACAGCTGAAGACTGGAGAAGGAGAAATGTAGGAGAAACGCAGCCTGGTCTGATGAATCTGCCTTGTGTCACCAGTCCAGGCTGGTGGAGGTGGTGTGATGGTGTGGGGAATGTTTTCTTGGCACACTTTGGGCCTGTTAATAATCAGTCATTGCCTGAATGCCACAGCGTATCTGAGCATTGTTGCTGACCGTGTACATTCCTTCATTTCCACAATTTACCATTTTCTAATGGCTATGTCCAGCAGGAACTGGAGGAATTGCATGATGCGATCATCTCAACATGGACCAGAATCTCAAAGGAATGTTTCCAGCATCTTGTAGAATCCATGCCATGAAGAATTGAGGCTGTTCTGAGAGCAAAGGGAGGCCCTACCCAGTATTAGTGTAGTGTTCCTAATAAAGTGCTCAGTGAGTGTATATCAGTGTAAATGTGATCTGCGTTAATTAAAGATCAAACCACAATCTTTGAAAGAAACTTTGAAATTGAAATAAAAACAATGTTTGCAATGTCTAAATAAAAGGAAAATTATCCTAATAGCAAATCATATTTCACATAAGACTTTTCCATTTTCTTTTCGCATTTGTTTTCTTTTTTGTGACTAAAGCTGGGTGGAGATGGGTGTAAATGGAAAAATGGGGACGCGCGTGCGCACACAACTCACAAATGTAACACACGTGTCCCTGCACTTCACTAGCACTAAGAATAAAAACGTCTTCTAGCAGCGGTTGTGCTCCAATAGCTCTTCATAATCTCCCGCCCTGGCAGGAGGCTTGTAGTAATTTCCTCAGTCTTTATCTGCTGCGTTTGCTGCGTTCCGAATGATCGATTAATGCTCTTATATTACGTGATGGAAAAGTGTGTGTGTGTGTAAAGTATGAACTATTGGGCATTGTCATGATCCTTGTCCAGTTACACTTTTTAAAAAAAATTTTTTAAGTAATTTATTTTAGACTCTGTCCTGTTTGTGTGTTCTAGATGAACGAGGAGATGTTGTGTCAGGAGTTTGGACGCTACGGGCCGCTGGCAAGTGTGAAGATCATGTGGCCCAGGACTGATGAGGAGCGAGCCCGAGAGAGAAACTGTGGTTTTGTGGCCTTCATGACGAGGAGAGATGCGGAACGAGCGCTTAAACACTTAAATGGTACGTGTATTGAACAATACTGTAAAATTGTTAAACTCTACCAATCTGTTTGTCGCTCATCATCACATCACAGCTCTCTTCATCTCATCGCTCCATCACCTCACTCATCTTATCGCATGTCGGTCATCGTATTGCTCTTCATCACATCACTCTTCGCCATGCTGTTTTGTTTTTTAAATCACATCCGCTTTCTCCACAGAATGTTTAAACCTCACCTGTTCTGTTGCTGTTGTCTTTGACTTGTGGTGATTTTATTTAGATTTTATTCCTACTACTTCTACTACTTTTAATGATGACCTGAAATGAATGCTGATCATTTATTTTTATTTTTATTTTTATTTTGCACATTGTTATTGTGTGTTTCTGTAAGTTGTGTTCTTAGAAGACCACGTGGTCTTTCCTTCATGCTTGAGTGTAAATGTGTTTGTGACTCTGTGTCTGTTTCACCTCAGCTGCAGCACATTGTGGAACACAGATTTTTTTTTTTTAATTGTCTTTTCAAATGAACGGGTGGAAATGGCGCTTCAGCCCCCCTGCAATGTTTAACGTTTAATTACGCTTATGTGTCCTTTCAGGAAAAATGATAATGAACTTTGAAATGAAGCTGGGATGGGGCAAAGGCGTGCCAATCCCCCCCCACCCCATCTACATCCCTCCATCCATGATGGAGCACACGCTCCCTCCTCCACCCTCTGGTCTGCCCTTCAACGCTCAGCCCAAAGAGAGGCTGAAGAACCCCAACGCTCCCATGCCCCCCCCTCCCAAGAACAAAGAAGAGTTCGAGAAGGTAACTCACTCCACACAGATGCCACACAACCATAAAGCTGTACTTAGCTCTGTCAAGTTAGTTATGAGAAAAATGGTTTATTTTTTACACTGGGGCGAGTTCCTCACAGTTCCCTCACTTCAGTCTGAACTCTGTGAGATTTATCTGACAATGTGACTGAGGTTTGGATCGATATGGTTAATACTGAGTACCTAAATATGATTAGCAGTGGGGAAATAAAAAAAGAAAGCAGTAAAAACACACCACTTCTGAGTGAAAGAGAATTGGGTAATTCTACTTAAACATTGTCTAATTACAACCTGCGGTGGAATTCGCGAGGCTACTGTGAGGAATAAAACCCTGTGAAAGTGAAATTCCTGTACCTGTAGAGTAGAATAAACACTATACACTGATACACGGGTAAGTCACTTAGAATGAAAGTTCACTCTTGCCATATTTGTAGGTCTTGATGTTATTTTGAGAGCACTATGTTGTTGGTTTTGTTGTTAGAGATGTAATTGCGTTAAGATGTTCGTAGACAGTGTGGTGTAAAAGTGTCAGTAGTTCAGTTATAAAGTTTTAAAACTGACCAGCGTAGACGTTTTCTTGTTGTAGGTCAATGTTGCATATAGTATTATGCTTGTTTCCTTTTAACAATACTCACGTCTATTCTGTGTTTATTATCTGATGTGACTTCATATCCAGACTCTGTCGCAAGCCATAGTCAAAGTGGTTATCCCAACAGAAAGGTACATGTTTCTCTTCTTCTCCAAATTCTTATCAAATGTAGAAAAAATCTCTGTAGTTTATAAACGATTGGACATGTGAGCGCTACACAGGCTGCTCAGCTGAGCAACAGTTGAGGCAGTGCACAAGTGAACACACACACACACACACACACACACACACACACACACACACACACACACACACAAACCCCAGAGATGATGAAAGTGAATGTTAACTAATTTTACTGCACTTTAGCTCATTACCAGTTTTAAGTTTTAAGTGTATTAAACTCAACTGTTTGGTCTTCTGTATGTGTGTGTGTGTGTGTGTGTGTTTAGAGAAGTGTAAAAAAAAAAAGCATGTTATACACTTGCTGTATGTTTATTTATAACTGATGAGGCTCAGATAGTTAAATTACATATTTTCTGGATTATTCACATTTCCTCACAAGCAGAGGTAGAAAACTCAGAACCTTGGGTGAGGGTGTTGTGATAATGGGACCGTCAGTGGTGTTAGGAGGTTTACACACATGCGCACACACACATACAAGGACTGAGCAGTGTTTAAACACGTACATAGGATATATATAATGCAACAGTCAGTGACTGTTTATTCTACACAATGTGTGTGATGTGGCATTTGATATCACTCGCGGTGAGAGCAGTGCTGATTGTACACACACACACACACACACACACACACACACACACACACACACCCACCCCACCCCTGCCTCTGGCTGATGCTCACCTGAACTGCTGCAGTAGTGTGGGTCAAAAGCGAAGCACCCAATCCCCTATAGTGTCAGTGACCTTTGACCTTGGTGAGCAGCACCAGTTGAACTGCAGCAGCGAGGGACCAGGAAAACGTCACAGGACTGAGGATTGGGGAAAGTATACAGAAAGACATCGGTATGATCGGCTCCAATGCTTTGTGACTGTTATTTTCTACATTTTGCCCCAAAGCAATAAATCATCTTTACATGATGTTCTAGATTTAATGTCCTGTCCCTTTGGCCTGGTAACTAAACCATTAGCATGAACAGGTGACGTTAAAGGCAATGTGCAGTGAGGGAGCAGTGCTGTTAGCATATTGCCATTGTCCTCATTCTCACAGTGTGTGTGTTGTTACACTGCCAGTCAGTTTTAAATCTTACACACTACACTGTTCACTATTCACTCACCACTCAATGTACAGTAGTGTGTGTGTGTGTGTGTGAGAGTGAGAGAGAGAGAGATTCTGAGATGATAAAGTAATGTGTGTGAAGCAGAGAGAGAGAAGTTCTGAGATAATGCAGCAGGATAGGGAGTGTGTGGCTGTGTGTGCAAGTGGATATGACCGTGTGTGTGTGTTTTGGTGATCGCTCTGAATCCATGTCTAACTGTGTTGCTCTTGTAGGAATTTGCTCTCTCTAATCCACCGGATGATCGAATTTGTGGTGCGTGAAGGTCCAATGTTTGAGGCCATGATCATGAACAGAGAAATTAACAACCCCTTGTACAGGTGAGCTTTATTACCTTTATGAATCTGATTTAATTTAAATAAACAGGATTTTCTTTCACTCTGTATTATATAGCTCATCATGGAGAGAGCGCAGTGATCAAAATAACTCCGTCTTAGATGAATCAGTTACGAACCTCACACAGCTGTGGCAATAAAGAGGCTTGAATCTTGAAAATTTCCATTTTTAAAGAAACTACCTGTGTGTGTGCAGGTTTTTATTTGAAAATCAGAGCCCGGCTCACGTGTATTATCGTTGGAAGTTGTACTCCATCCTGCAGGCAAGTTTCAGCGTACACACACGCGCGCGCACACACACACACACACACACACACACACTCTCCAGTGATGTGCTTGAAGCTGTGTGTGTGAGCTGAGACTGAACCCTGAAATGTCACACACAGGGAGATTCTCCGACTAAATGGAGGACAGAGGACTTCAGGTTGTTTAAGAACGGCTCATTGTGGCGACCGCCTCCTCTGAACCCGTACCTGCATGGCGCACCTCAGGAGGAGGAGAATGAAGAAGATGAGGAGGAAGAAGGGATCAAGAAAGGATCTTTGAAAGACGAGTATGATAACAAATACACGTGAAGGCAGAAAAAAAAACAAGGAAGAGTCTATTAATAGTAATATTTAACACATGCACCTGTAAATCTATGGTGTAAAGCCTGTTTAACCGTGTGTGTGTGTGTGTGTGTGTGTGTGTGTGTGTTTACAGCGAGAGAGATAAACTAGAGGAGATTTTGCGAGGTCTCACCCCCAGGAGGAGTGACATTGCCGAGGCCATGCTGTTCTGTCTCACTCACGCTGACGCTGCAGAGGAGATTGTCGAGTGCATCACAGAGTCTCTGTCCATCCTGAAAACACCGCTTCCTAAAAAAGTCAGAGCACATCACTTACAGACTTGTTGATTATTATGAAGTTTACTGTATTAGTACTTGAAATTAAAAAAGAAATAGTTTACACTGGTATTATGTTGGAAACAAAAAAAGTGGTTTTGAAGAAAAGAAACATTTTGACAAGACAGGAAGTAAAGATATTTAGTGGTACTTCTGTTTTGATTAATAACCTTTTTTTTTACGCAGATTGCGAGGTTATATTTGGTGTCTGATGTGTTGTATAACTCCTCGGCTAAAGTCGCTAACGCCTCCTATTATCGGAAATTGTAAGTCAATTCTGTAATTACTGTTCTGTGTCTCGATTTATAAGTGCCATGATGTCATTAATTTGCTCTTTTTCTTTACCAGCTTTGAGATTAAACTGTATCAGATATTCTCTGATCTCAACGCCACCTTTAAGACGATACAGGGCCACTTACAGTCTGAGAATTTTAAGGTACACACTGGTGTTATATTTAAATATCTTAAGCAGCTGTTTGTGCGAGAGCCAGAGTTCCTGAATTTGTCATCCTGTAATCAGTGCGAGAGTGCGTGCGAGCGAGAGTGCGTGCGTGCGTGCGAGAGTGCGTGCGTGCGAGCGAGAGTGCGTGCGAGCGAGAGTGCGTGCGAGAGTGCGTGCGTGCGTGCGAGAGTGCGTGCGTGCGTGCGAGAGTGCGTGCGAGAGTGCGTGCGTGCGAGAGTGCGTGCGTGCGAGAGTGCGTGCGTGCGAGAGTGCGTGCGTGCGAGAGTGCGACCTGTCTGAGTCTCACACTGAAATTGTTTAAGAACGGTCTTTCTCTTTATCTTCTCAGCAAAGAGTGATGTCATGTTTCCGAGCGTGGGAGGAGTGGGCTGTGTATCCTGATCCATACCTCATCAAACTCCAGAACATTTTCTTGGGACTCGTCAGTCTCGATCCAGAAAAAGAGACAGAAGTGTCTGAGGTGAGGATTTAACACCATGGCCATGTTCCACTTCTGTTCTTAATGTGCTCTTGTCCACTTTCCCTCACTTTGACCCCCCACTGAAGTGTGATTTTACGTTTTAACCAGATTTACTTCAAATACATCCCTGAAAATAAAGAACCTACCAGCCAGGTAGAAAAATAAGGGTATCAATGTATGTGTGTGTCTGTGTGTCTGTGTGTCTGTGTGTCTGTGTGTGTGTGTGTGTGTGTGTGTGTGTCTGTGTGTGTGTCAGCCCACTGAACAGGCTGATGATTTGGATGGTGCCCCCATCGTGGAAGAGGAGTTGGATGGAGCTCCTTTAGAGGATGTTGATGGTACACCAATCGATGGAGCTCCACTAGATGGCGCTGTGCTGGATGACCTAGACGGTGTTCCAATAAAAGGAGCAGAGGAAGAACTGGACGGCCTTCCTCGTGAGTCACTTACACCTACACTCACACACACCTTCACTCTACACACACATTTCAGGTGTTCAGGGTGTGAATGTCAGAGCTTGTTGCCATAGTAACAAAAAAGCTGACTTCTCCCCTTCAACAATGTGTCAGGAATGACAAGCAGATTGTAGTGAGATGATGAGAGTGAGTTGTCTGGAATTTTTAATAATCACTTTATATGGAAGGATGACCCTGATGGGATTTAGACCCTGACACAGGTTGAAGTTAGATACAGGAGAAGAGGAATGTTTCAGGCTCAAAATGTTCCACACAAAAGTAATGTTACATTTTTTTAGACCGATCAGATGACATGGATTTACATGCAAATGAAACTCTTGAGTAAAAAGAATGCCTGATATGAACTTTGCTTGTTTAGTGGACGGGCCAAAACCTGGGTTTAAAATGGCTCCCTCTAAGTGGGAGGAAGTGGACGGAACTGCTCTCGAGGCTCAGGGTATTTATAAGGATTTTTCTGACCTCTGTCTCTTTCAGCTCCTTTGTGTTTTTGTGTGTCTTAAAGATTTTGTACTGATGTTTGATTTACAGCGGTAACTACGTCAAAGTGGGAAATCTTTGATTTGCCTGAAGAGTCTGAGAAAAGTGACGAGAGGTAAAAATCTGCTCCCATTTTATTTTTATTTAGTAAGAGCTGTTGATGATGTGTGGTTAATTTAACATTTATACTGCTGATCATTTTAGGACTTCTTGCTTGTGTAAGTAACCAAAACTCTGTACATAACAGGAATACACATGAGGCTGATGTGAAGGAGACTGTGAAGAGTTCCTCGTCAGAACCACAGTCTCACGCCCAGCCTGCTAAAGAGGAGCATCAGGACTCTAAGTCGGCCAAACTCTCAGAGATGAGTGAAGAGAAACGCGCTAAACTGCGGGAGATTGAGGTGAATTTACTCATCACACGCTGCTCCGTGTACGTGCAGGTTTTCTGTTAGATGTTTAATAAAACTTCTGTTTACAGCTCAAAGTGATGAAGTTTCAGGATGAGCTGGAATCCGGAAAACGGCCCAAAAAATCTGGCCAAAGCATTCAGGAGCAGGTGGAGCTCTACAGGGACAAACTACTGCAGAGGGTCAGTGACACTGCTGATTAAGGACGTAATGTTCTGCACAGGGGCGTGGGGGTGTGTTTGCATGCGTGTGTTGGGGTGGGTGCGGGCGGGGGTGTGTTGGGGTGGGTGCGGGCGGGGGTGTGTTGGGGTGGGTGCGGGAGGGGGGGTGTTTGCGGGTGTGTGGTGGTGTTGGTGCAGGTGGTCATGCAGGTGTCACTGTGGTGTTACTTTGTGTGAATACAGCATTAATGTCACTTTTCCAATTAGCTGTAAAGTGAGTGTAACTTCATACTGCAGCTCTGTTTCTGCATTAAGCAGCATGTTACTACACACTCATTCACTCACTCACACGCACGCACGCGCGCACACACACACACACACACACACACACACACTCACACTCCATGTTTCTGACTCTCTCCTTGTGTATTTTTATAAAAGTGTGGTATAAACATGCCTGTGTCCTGGCTGAGCTTCTATAAAACACTTTAACAACTTGAGGAATAAATTCAGACTCTGAGAGAGTCGATCATCTTTGAATCTTTATTGATCAGTGAACACTTGGTGCTGCAAGCTCCGCCCACAACCAGTGCAAGTCTGGCGCAGGGTCTGAAAATGTTCCTCTGCTGGAAACGGGACTGTTTTGGACGTGCTGACGTCTGTTTTATAACTTCTAGGAAAAGGAAAAAGAAGTGGAGAAAGATAAAGAGAAGGAAAAAGAGAAAAAGGACAAAGACAAATCTGACGTAACTCATAAAGAGAAAGAAAAGGAGGACTCATCGTCCAACAGAAAAGAAAAGTAAGTTACACCACAGTGTCGGTGTGAATCAGCACCTGAAGCTGAAAAGTGATTTAAACAAAATCCCTGTGTTGTGATTGGTTAGGAAGCGCAGACACAGTCCGTCTCCCAGTCCAAGTCGCAGCAGCAGCAGCGTCCGCCGGGTCCGATCTCCATCACCGCGCTCCGACCGCTCCGACCGCACACACACCAAGGACAGCTTACGCTCCACCTACAGAGACTCGCCCAGAGACAGCAGCCGAAAATCCTCCAAACGGTCAGCTTCACCTCCACCTGTCTGTCTATTTCTGTCTCCACTTGTTGGTTTCTATGTCCACCTGTCGTCTCCTCTCTTCACCCGTCTCCTTCTCTCTCCTTCTCCCTTCACCTGTCTCCTTCTCTCTCCTTCTCTCTCCTTCTCCCTTCACCTGTCTCCTTCTCCCTCCTTCTCTCTCCTTCTCTCTTCACCTGTCTCCTTCTCTCTCCTTCTCCCTTCACCTCTCTCCTTCTCTCTCCTTCTCCCTTCACCTGTCTCCTTCTCTCTCCTTCTCTCTCCACCTGTCTACATCTTTACCTCTGCCTGTCTCCTCTCTACTTCCACCTCTCTCTATTGTTGCCCCCATTTTTCTGCACCTTTCTTTTTGTCTCTTTACTCCATCTGTACTTTCTCTCTCACTGGGCTGGATGAAGTGTCAGTGATGTATTAACACTCATTTAAACAATATCAACTTTATACACCATGAGAGACGCTTACGCTTTTACAGTGATCTAGAAATGCAACATCCAAAGTAAACATACAGCATCTAATAACAATGTACACAAATATATATTTAAATATAGTGGTGTATTCTAAGCCTGATTATTATAAGCGCATCCTCATGGTGGAATCGTACAGTCCATTAGCTCTGTTCTGGTGTGTGTAATTCTGACAGATGTGTGTTTGCTATGTAATGTGTGTTCATGGTCTCACTCTCTGTCTCTGTCTGTGCTTTATTGTGCAGATCGCCCTCTCCCTCCGCCACACCCAAACGCTCCCGCAGGTCCAGATCACGAACACCCAAAAAATCCTCCAAGAAATCCCGGTCCCGTTCCCGGTCACCCCACCGCTCACACAAAAAATCCAAAAAGAGCAAACACTGAGAGATGTCTTCACATCTTCTGTGCCTCAGTTTCATCTCATCAGTGCGTGTAGGAAGCATCCACGTTTCTCCTCTTCCTCCGTGAGGTTCAGTTCCACATGCACGCCTGCGGTTCCATGTGATCAGGGCTCTTCACTGGGCTTTATACCAGCGAGCTCTGCTCAAGTGCTCTCAGAACAATGTGGTATTTTTGCTCGTGGTTTTTAGGTCCCTGTAAAAATGACGTAAATTAAAATAGTGTATGTTTCAGTTGTATAGATGTTTTGATTTTCAATAAAGACACAGTGTATGTGAACTTTCTTCTGAGACATGCTGATTTTTGTATTTTAAACGGAAATGAGATTTTTTTTTCTTTTCTCATATCTGATAATCACATTTACTATGATATTGTTACAGCGGACACTAAAGTGGTTTTCTTTATAGTGAATGTTTGAGGGAGAAAAGATCCCGTGGTGAAGGACTGCTGTCCTCTACCAGTCTTTGATCTGGACCTCTGTGCATTGCTGGTCATCCACGGTGAAGCCAATCCCATAATTCTGCTCGCCAGACATCTCACATGTGATGTCTGCTGTGGTTTTCTTTTAGTGGAAGGAACAGTTTGGGCAAAAATTAAACATGTTTCAGTGATTCACACATGCGTATTGAGGGCACTGTGATAAACTGGAAGCTGTAAGCGCCACGCAGCTCCAGCGCACGCCTAATCGAGCAAACTTCACGCTGAACACGTCTCGGCTGAGACGCCACATTTGGAGCAAAGGGCGACCACTTCACTTTTGGCTAAACTGTTCCTTCAGCAGGCTGTGAACATTATTTTTAAAAAATAGGACCTGTAATATTGTGATTTTTAGTGAAAATTCTTTGCAAGAATAGTTTTTTTTTCTTTTTTTTCTGTAGAACTACAAAAATCCAACTGAATATTAATGTTTTAAAGCCTGTTGAGAACATGGTGTGGTTAAAAAAAGTGAAATCTTTTCATCCAATATCCAGCAGTTTTTAACCAAAGGTGAAAGGTTTACGCTGCTTTGGATTGAGCGTTTTAATTTCTGACTTTCCACTTGCAGAACCCATTTGATAAATGTAGTAGATTCAAGATGACATTTATAGAGCGACTTTTATTTGGATTAAACAATTCACATGGACAGTGAAACCAGCCAATACCTGTAAAACCTCTGTAATAATTATTGTACTTTTGATAAAGGTGGTTTTTGATTTCCACTTCTGTAACAGCAATAAAAAAAAATCGGACCCCTGGTTTTCTTTTACAGAATCCTCTTTGAGAAAAATGGTATTATTGAACTGAATCTGGTGTGTTTGAACTAATGTGCATTAGATAATTATTAACTTATATTTTGCTTTTATGGCTACAGATTCGTTACTTATTTCTTTGCCTTTCTCGTCATTAAATTCATTGATTATAGTTACTATAATTATTTGAATTAACTGGGAGATGTCTATGTTCCGCGTACTCGTGTTTTCACAGCTAAATGTCATCTGATCACGAACCCGGAAGTCACGCGTTTTCTCGCGATACTACATCACGGCGCAAGACCAGGAAGTGGAGCGGTGTTTGTTTTTCCTGCTCTGTTTGTTTTGCAGGTCAGCTGGAGCAGGAACATAATTGGAGATGAAGTCCTTCTGGTTATTTCTGAGTTTCTTTTTTTCAGTGTTTTTGTGTTGCTCGGCTTCGGCTTTTGACGGAGTTTTAGGCAGCACAGCTTCCTGTCACAAAACCTGCCGAATGACGTACAGTCTGCACACTTACCCGCGGGTTAGCATCGGTGCTAGCATCAGTGCTAGTTAGCATAACTGGCTAACAGGGGGATTAGCACAGCTGTGCTCCTGCGCAGCGAAATGAAAACTTCTTACTGCACTAGTTTGTGTAATTTTAACACTGCTTTGTTATTAATCTGTTGGTTTGTATCTGATAAAATACTGAAGCTAAATAATTTCTCAGGTCACAGTCTGAATACTTAGTAATAAACACTGATAAAGTTTGGCATTTTAGTCCAGTTAACTTGCCCAGTTTCCCTGATAAAGAGTTAGCTGTATTTAAGTGATTAATAATGGAGTGTTGTATTTGTAGGAAGTGGAGCTGTTTGCCTGTCAGAGAGGATGCAGACTTTTCTCCATTTGCCAGTTTGTTGGTGACAGTGAAAATCTGAATCAGACCAAATCCGAGTGTGAATCTGGTACAAATTAAATCATTTCATTTTAGCTGTTAGAGCCACATGTCCTTGTGTTCACATTAAACCCGATTTTTCCTTTTTCTCCACAGCTTGTAATGAAGCGTATGATGAAGCAGATGAACAGTTCGCCTGCAGCCTCGGCTGCCAGAATCAACTTCCCTTCGCCGAGCAGCGACAAGAGCAGGTCCAGAGCGCATTCACACCCTACAGCACCGTACTGCACAATAATATCTCATAATAAACCCCAGGATCAGGTCC
>CM074988.1:2542-17031 GCA_037576825.1 Pangasius krempfi
CGTCTGGTGATGTCTATGCGTTCCAGACTTCGGGCTGTAATTGACTGCAAAGGATTTGCAACCAAGTATTAAAAAAGCGAAAGTTTGATTTATGATTATTACTGTCCCATTATAGTGATGACACAAATTGAGATTAAAAATAAGATTGAACACAAAACACCAAATAGGAGGGTGAATTAAGCACTTACCTTTTACAGAGTGGAAGACAATCAACACTTACTTTTTGAATGTAATAGCACTAAGAGTGAAAATAGTGCTTGCCTTCAAGCACTTTGACTACAAATCCCTAGTCCATTCTTCTTGGTTGAACCTACTGAACAGAACCATAGAACTTATATAGTCATTTGAATATGAATTTATAAAGGTCCCTTTATAAATCACGAATAGGATCTTTAAATATCTTATCTTTAATAACTCAAAAGCAGAAAAAGATAGACCCTAGCAGTTTTTGTGCTTGTGAGCATGGAACTTGCCTAGTCAAATTACCTGGTCATGATCTTAGCCAGTAGGTGTCACTGTTTACTCACTATAATGATACACAGCTTGCCCTGTAATCGTCTGGCCTGGGCATCCATCAAAAAAGTTCAGCTGTTTGGAGGTTGAGCGGTTCCATCAGCGGCACGATCTCCAAGGGGTCCACCCAGTAGAAGCTTGTTGGCCTGCATCGGGGTCATTTGCTGGGATGCACAGCCTCCACCCACCTTGTATGGCTGTAGATTCTCCTAGAGAGGCTTGGGAAACCCAGCGGTGCTAGCAAAGAGCCACTGGCAGAGAGGTGAGTTTCTCACCTTCACCTATGCTTAGAAATCATGAAACACAGCAGGTGATAGATAGATAGATAGATAGATAAATAGATAGATAGATAGATAGATAGATAGATAGAATTTTTAAAATAAAAAAAAGAATGTTTAATTTTAATATTAATATTAACAGGTAATTGATATTGATATTTAAATGTTGACATGTTTAAAGCATTGTTGTGCCATTAGAGGGCAAGTGCAGTAAAATATAACCTTGTGTGAGTTTTATGCAGGAAAGCGGATCCAGGACCGAACAAATATGCCAGGGACACAAATAATTCGTTAAATAAATAACTTCATAGACAAACACCAGCTAATTGGACATGGGACACAAACCGAGGACTGATCCACCTGCGGCTGGTCGCCTCACAGGACGGTGTACAGTGTTTAAAAGGCCAAAACTCCTGACGACTCTGAGGTACACTGCTGATGTGTCCTGAAATTAATTAGTCAAGGCTTAATATTCTAACATTGAGAATTAGCCTACAGCTTTATCCTAAAATATTATAAATAAAATTTAACCTAATATTAAACAAAGCATCTACCACAACAAAAGAGAAAAACATTATCCAAAACAGGTCAACTCTAAAAACCTAAAAACCATCAAACCTTTAGCCAAATCTTTAATTAAATTAGGCTAGGATGAGGTTTAAAACACATAAAAAGTTAAATCAGCTCCAAACCTACCAGCTTTAAGACTGACCGAGTTATGCTCAATTGGATTTGTTAAATTGGCAGACCCCAAATGGGGGTTTGCTACAGGAACAATGCCAGTGCTTAGCAAGCCCCGGCCTGTGCACTTTCCTTGGTTCCCTATTCAACCATGCAATGGATTATTGTGATGGGGGAATCATTGTACTCACCAATACCTAACACTAACCCCTATACACCAACACCTTCTTTGTTGATTTTTTATCTTCTGAGTCACAAAAGTGTCAAGCTCCATAATGGAGGGCTTTTGGGAGGTAGGAAGAAACTAGAGAACCAGAGGAAACTCACACAGACATGAACAGAACATGTGAAACACTGAGGGCAGTGGTAGCACAGTGCTTAAGACGTTGGCCTGCTACTGATCAGAAGGTCATGAGTTCAATCCCCAGCACTGCCAAGCTGCCACTGCTGGGCCCTTGAGCAGGGCCCTTAACCCTCCACTGCTCAGTTGTATAAATGAGATAAATGTAAGTCGCTCTGGATAAGGGCGTCTACCAAATGCCATAAATGTAATGTAAATGAAACTCTGCACTGACAGTTCAATTGAACTGGAGACCCTGTAGCTCTGAGACATCAACACTATCCAATGCATCACCCTGCCACCCTCATACCAGTGTATCATGACAATATTGTACACATTGTATATCACTCTTGTTTCCTTCTAAGCTAATGTATTTACAATGTAGCCATTTCACTCTCACTCAAATCACTATCAAAGTAAGTGTCCAAGAAAATGGATTTATTAAGCAAGGAATCGCAGATTCAATAAGTAAAATAAAGTGACAGAACATTTGAACAATACATCAAGTTTAATGGCAATTCCTTGCAGAAGTCAATTTTGTTTGTTTTTGAAATATACAAGTTAAAACTAAAATAAATGACCATGGGACAAGCCTTAAAAAGTTATCATCACTAGAGGGAGCTGCTTCCCTAACCTGAGTGTTTTTAGTTTTCTACCATAGCAAATCATTTAAGTTCATATTCAATGGAGAAGCCAAGAAAAGATGGCACTGTTGGGTGTAACAGATTCTGTACTGTATACATAAAATCTGCCAAATGTGTAAGCCAATAAAAAAAAGACAATGTAGGTACTACTCTGTCACTATCAAAATATAATTAAAAAAAGGTTGATCAAGATGAAAAAATTCTTAGCATACACACTAAGGACTCCTATACAGGTAATATCTCACCTTTGCCAGCCATAATAATCATTTGTGTGCAGGCTATGTATGGATTTGTTCTGAAATTTATTTAATTCATTTTCAACCACAGTAACGCCAGTCCACCACAGGGCACCGTGCACAAACATTCACAAATGGGACAATTTAGAGTTGCTCTCATGTTTCTGGACAGTGTGAATAATTTAGACTACCTGGAAAAAAATCCATACAGACACTGGGACAGCATGTGAAACTCCACACAGGCAGTAACCAGATGTTAGGCTCAATCAAACTTTAATCATTTAAGTTTTCCTACATACATAATCATAAATTATTATAATTATTTTTATCTGTTCACTGACAATTACTGAATGTGAAGTTAGACCAGGCCATTTGCTTTGATTATATAGCTATATAAACCTAAAACTAAATTTTCGAAATACCTCATATATCTTAATCTAAGGGTTTCTTCTACTCCGTTTACCAAGGTGTACATGTCATTCTGTTTAAGTAGAGTAGAAATGTTGGTCATTTAATGTATTTACTCTGTGGTGACGACTTGAAACTGACAGCCTTTAAATCAGCCAAAGCTTTTTCCCCCAATATTTGTACCAGTATTGGCTCTATAGCTAAATAAACACCCACTTGATGTTGAACCAATCTGCATAAACACCATTTATGCAAAATTATTATAACTACATTTCAAGCTTGTGGCTCTTAAATGAAAAGAGAGAGATGTTGCCAGCTTATGACCTCATTGAAGCCACTTAATATGTGGTCACAAGGTTTTTGTGTAGATGTATTTACATGTTTGGGGGCCTGGAGTTTCTGAGAGTTTACCTCATGTAGCATAAAGCAGTGAGCCACTTTTACTCCAATTATGTAAGGAACCATAATAAAAAAAATGCTTAACTGTATTTAAAGATTCAGTTGTATTCAAATTATAATGAACTTTGTCCAGGTAACACATTTATGTATTTAATTAACATATGCTAATTAAAAGATGCTGAGAATTGCTCAGATGATTATGGGATCCCATTTGGGTCTGATTGCTCCCAAGGACTTTTTCCTTGCCACTGTCACCTCTGGCTTGCTCATTAGGGTTAAGGTTATTTTAAAAAAAAAATTAATTTTATGATGTTTTACACAGATTATAAAATACATTTTAAAATGTTTATAGGTGCATACATGCTATTAATGTGCTGAAAATAGACCTTTCTATTTGAAAAATGTGGTTCTGTCAGGAACTTAAAGAAACTATGGTCTGAGTTAGTAGGGAATGTCAGAATGTATAACTCTCTGTCGGACGTGTACTTGGTTGTTGATATGCATTTTTGTGATTTAAAGAAACTGGAACAGTGGTTCTCAAAATGGGTTCTGGGGACCCCCAAGGGTCTGTTAAGCAAAAACTGGGTCTGTGATTTTTTTTTTTTTTTTTTTTTTTTTTACAATTATTATATTTATTATTACATATCAAGGCATTTCGAAATAGACTCTGAGAGACATATACTGTAGTTTCTAGTTCTACTTGCATCTATTTTGTACAAGTGCAAAAATAAATAAATACCTGCAGTCAACAGACAGTCCCTAGCATACTCACAACCCACTCAACTAATACACACATGATCAATTACAAATTGCTTGAAGAGTATGCCTGAGCTCCCTCCATAATGAGTTGCAAATGTTCATATGATTCTTGAACAGTCATTACAATGTCATGGATGATTTTGTTAAAAAAGAATGAGTTAAAGACCCTAACCCTAACCCTAACAGTATCTGTATTCAAATTATTCTAAAATATTCCTAGGTATGTTTTGAATATACTACCAACTTTATGTACATCCATAAATGTACATCCATTTGTGCCTTATAGAAATATCAAATAATGTAAATGTTGATCATGATTTAAATCAAATTGTAATATAGTGCACATTTTATAAACACATTATTGTAAAATTTTAATTTAGAAATGGTGGCTCTGTTGTGCTGTGATCATACGTATTTATTTACTAACATAATCCAACTATAATATTTAGGATATTTATAGGAACCATAGAGCTGTCTATTCCTTAATTTTCTAACAACTGAATATTTAATGCTGACATTATTTATAAATCTATTTGTGTTTGATTTTGGAAGTTTGGATAAATCACATTCAGTTGAAGTGAACAGTCAAATTGGCTAATAACTATAAGAATTTGTATCTATTAATACCGATCTCATATTCATGCCCGTCAAATCCAAATAACCATGTCCAGAATCCCTGTGAAATTCTGAAGGACTAGGCTAGAACAGAACTTGAGCTCCTCCAATGCCATCCCTGTACTGTAGTGTTTGGAGAAAGCTGCAGTTTATATTTGTAACTGCCTGCTAACTCAAGTGTGTATACGGTGTTTTAATTTTAAGTTTAATTTTCACAGTCTGTTTCCCTAAGTGTAACTAATACCCCCTTCTTAAAATACACATGCCATTAGACTTGGGCAGCTGAGATGCTTTCTCATCTTTGCCTGTTTCAGAGAGAGTTTCCATCAAATACTCAGCAAAACAAAATATGCTTACTTTTGTTGCTCCACTCAGTATCAACTATACAAGTTAAGAGTTTAGAGGTAAAATCTGAAGTGTGGATTTCACTGTTTTCTGGTGTCAACTGATTCAAGCTGTTAAACCTGTAAAGATGATTGGCGGAAGTTCAGTTAATGTTCAGAGGACACCGAATGTTCTTTGAGTAGTTTATAGACTCCAAAAGCCTCAGGAGTTAGAAACATGAGATGAAGTTGAAAGCACACATACAATGATGGAGTTTCAATGGGCAGAATAAAACACCACAATTGCACAACTGAAAGATATATTTCCCATGATATGCAACTCTAACTTTTCCATTGTATTAATATAATTGCAGTACTGGATAAAAATAGAAGACACTTGAAGGTTCATTTAGGGTCAGATACATCTAACATTTCAAGACAAAAAGTATAAAATTACCTATTTATTTATTTCCTATTTTATCTTAAGATATACCTCAATAAAATGTATATGCCAAAAAGTACTAACTATATAGCTCTTTTCCATTTGTATTTCTTTTTTTTGTATAATTTTCTTCTGGCAAATTTGAGTGACTCTGTTAAACAAAGATCAATGCCAAAATGAAATAACGTTCTTGAAATACACTGTGTGTCCTTATGTATTCTATTAATATAAATAATCTGTATAAAACCTTTCCTGACCCTCAACAGCTGGGTCAGGCGAGTATAAACAATGCTGCACCTCAACAATGCCAGAAATAATATCTAACAACCTCAAGGCTTGATCTTTCAGTCATTCATTACACACTAATGTGTTCGAGCATGCAAACCAACTGGCAACGCCTACTCCTAATTGAAGTGGTAATTACTATTCATAAACCACATAATCTTCACATATGCTCCATGATGTCACAGCTACCACTCATTTCTTGAGAAAAAAACACCTCTATCATACAAACTGGCAAATAATGGCAGGATTTATCATTCAAATGACATGATTACGTATAGAGAGACTGTATGATAACACAAGCAAGGTCATAGAATATTTATCATTAAAAGATTTATAAACAAGTAGCTTTTAACTTCTAAATACACATAATGAGAGCAAAATACTATGAAATAAGTTGTTTGCGCGTGCATGTTCTCAAAAAATTTTAAGGAGACTATTAAATCTTTGATGCTTTGCTCTGGGGTAGTACAGACAGTAAATGATAACTACAGTATGTGGTGGATGATTGAGGCTGCGGGTGACGTAGGGTTAAAGTAGCATATTCAACTAGTTTTATAACTATTGCTCATTTCACCTGAGGAAAACATGGGGGAAATGGCACATAATCATGTGTTTCAAGTTATATGGGTGATTTCTTTAGTTTCCACTCATGTGGTCTGCTTTTGATTTTTGTCTGAAGGATAAAATTTTGAGGTTTTTATATTCAGTAGAGTTTAAGAATAAACCACAGTTGCCATGCAACATATTTATCATAAGACTTCATTATAGCAGATGCTTTTCCTAAATACTAAAACTATAGTGTTACAGTGCACTATATATTTACAGTATACATTAATTTGCCATTAGAACATTTGCATGGAGACTTATCCATGGAGACTTTATCATGGTATGTATTAAAAAAAAATGAATGCCTCATTAAAATGAAGTAATGTAATTATATTTATTGGTAATTTCCGTTCTCATGTTATCAACATGGCACCAAAGCACCCTATTTCCTATTTCCTCTCTCTCTCCCTCACTCTCTATGTGACTCAGTGTGCAGAGTAATTACCTGCACAGACATGGCGCTGAACAAAGCAATTAGGGAGGGGCTGTAAATAGGAGGTCTAGACTTGATGTCTCTCTCTTACCCCTCCTGACCCCCTTTCTCCCTGCCTCTTTACCCCAGCAAGTTATTGCTAAGATTAAAACAAACACACACCACGGCATATCACTTTTAATCCACTGCAGACCACAAGGAATCAAAAATGCCAGCTCTGTCTTTAAAAAACTTGAACAGAGTATAATTTGCATAGCTGCAGTCATGCTAGCTTTACAACGAAGTTAGGTTGACCATGCTAGCGCCTCCCATCAGATGAGTTTTTTATGAGTTTTACGAGTCAGAGAGAAACAGCCATGCTATAGAAAATCCTAAGATTTAAGGGATGTTCTGAGTTGTAGTGTGTTTAGCAAACCAATTTCGGTGCTTGTGACTATGTCATTCTTGCATGGTGTCCGGGTGGATTTAGTAGAACCTAATCTCGCAAGCCAGAATAAACACATCCAAGAACTGCCTACTTTTACTGAAATAGGCATTTTGTTAAAGTTTTATTTTGAAATTATCCCTCTATTTAGATATGAAAATCTAAAATCAGCATTACTCTTGCTTTGCCCTATGTCCAACCACAACAATTATAAATCATGACAGTCCTCACTCAACTTGCATACCTAAAACAATGATTAAAATTAAGCAAAACATGTAATTTATCCACATGAAAGTGTTTTTATTTAATTATTTGACTATGTCTTACATAGAACCCCACTATGGTAAATAGATTAGTAGATGAGCCAATTAATTTATATCGAGTTCAGAATTTGTGTGGCAGTTGGGGTGGCATGGCAACTCCCTATGATACACATGTACATCCAATGAAATTTTTATTAAATGTCTGATATAACAGACTGTATGATTCAAATTATGCTTCAGTGCTTATGCCTTGTTTTTGATAATTTTTGGATCATTCATTAATTCATCCTATAACTTTAAATAATCACTTTATCCTGGTCAGGTCATAGTGGATCCAGACTGGTCGCAAGGCAGGAATACACCCTGAATGTTACGCCAGTCCATTGCAGCACACCATGAACATGCACATTCATATACTCAATCACACCTAAGGCAATTTAGCATAGCCAATCCACCTATCGGCATTTTTTGGGGAAGGTGGGGGGAAATCCAAGGGAGAACATCCACACAAACGATATTTCCTCATGCTGGCATACACCATAATCCCTAGAAAGAAAGTTATAGACTTGCTTTAAGAACAATGGACCAAACCAAATGATGTCTCATCAAGTTCTCAGGAAAAGCATTGTCATTCATTTTTGCAGGTGAGAGCTCAATGTGCACATTTCTCTGTCTTTCTTTTCACTTCCACTTCTTTTGGAGGTACATCTGGAGTTAATCAGCTCATTTCCTGACTAGTATTACAGTGAACAATTATCTTCAGGTCAGGAGACGGTGGAACTTGAAAGGGACTGATTAGCACAGGGCTGACAGCAGACGAAAACTGGGGACGTGTCTCAATGTCTTAATGAAAGCAACCTGACAGCACCAACATGACACACACTGTTACTATTCAAAAAGCAAAGACATATATATATATATATATATTTTTTTTTTTTTTATATATATTCTCTGTTCACTTTAATAGGAACACCTGTACATCTGCTCATTTATGCAGTTATCCAATCAGCCAATCATGTAGCAGCAGCACAATGCATAAGATCATGCAGGGAAATAGGCAAGACCTTCAGTAAATATTCACATTAAAAATCAGAATGGAGAAAACATGTGATGTGACTGTAACCACGGCATGGTTGTTTTTTAAGTACTTCAGAAACTGCTGATCTGGGAATTCATACAACAGTCTCTAGTGTTTACGTAGAATGGTGCAAAAAACAAAAAAACAGCTTGTGTGTGGAGGGTCTGCATGCTGAAACACCTTGTTGATGAGAGTGACAGACTGGTTTGAGCTTACAGGAAGTCTATGGTAAATCAATTAAGCACTCTTTACATCCGTGGTGAGTAGAAAAGCATCTCAGAATTCACAACACATCAAACCTTGAGGTGCATGGACTACAACAGCAGAAGACCACATCAGGTTCCACTCCTATCTGCCAAGAACAAGAATCTGAGGCTATCATCAGCACAGACTTAACCAAACTGGGCAGCTAAAGACTAGAAAAAGACCAGGTGTTTTTTTCCCTAATCTTCAATTGTACATATATATATAAAACTATATATAAAAAATATATTCTTCTATTCATAGAAGAATCTGAGGAACTTCCATTTTCACTGGTCACAGCAAATCAGGTACTGCTGAGTGCTGACTGCTTTGAGGACTTAGATTGTGATGTCATGGTAAAGGTGCTTCTCCAGAATTTTCATTTTCAGGGCTATTACACTTAGACAAACATCAGCAAATCCAACCAAGTGCTTTTTTCTGTTTTCTCTCAGGGAGCGTGTTAGCACACTAGCATTATAACTTTTGGGTGGCGGTCTCCTAACAGTTTTCTCTCTGCAAGGTTACTAGTGATCAAGGACTCTCCCTCCCACTCACACCAGCCCTACTGAGGCTGGCGTCTCTCACTCATTAAACATAGTGAGTCAGATGTGAAAGTCTGCTACAGGCTGCACAGAGCAGGTCAGTAATGAAGGGGTACCCGCTGACGGGGTGTCCGATGACACACACTTTAGGCAGGAGTCTGCACTTATATGACAGTATGACAGTAATAGCAGTTATATCACAGTAATAATAATAATAATAATAATAATAATAATAATAATAATACAAAGGTAAGTAAAAAGTAAAGACAACAAAGAATATCTAACAAACAAAATCATGCACAAGTAACATTTGTATATTCAAAATTCTTTAAAACAATACTTTTAACTTTGCTGTTCATTTTATGCTCTGGACTCTATAGCAAATATCTTATTTCATAGACTTGTCAAACCAATTTTATTTCATTTGTCTTCAAGGGTATGTGGAAAATTATAGGTCAGAAAAAGACAAATATCCTCCCTGCTCTTAAGGAACAATTACAGCATGCTGGTGCCTCCACCTGAATTAAAAGCCTGTCTCTAGGCAGTAAAGCCTTGTCATAAATCGAGTCTTCTCTGCATAGCATGATCCTTGACTGTGAAAAATGAGAGGTCAATTAAAGGGCTCTTTGGTATACACAGGGGCCTTTTACATGGAAACTCCATTCATGAGGCTTAATGGCTTCATCAGTGGAAGAGGTCTAGCATGGCGGTGATCCATGATTATAGACCAATGCACTTCAAAACTTCAGAAAAGAATCAGACCCAGGAAGAAGCCTGACTTAGCTGTCCCTGCTAATATCTATAAAGGTTAGCTTTGAAAGTTTGATGGAACACTGATTAGTCATGGCATTTCAGAGTTGTTGTGCTTGACTATGTAATTTGGTTTGAACCACAAGAAACCATAACCACAAGAAAGAATATTTTTTTATTGTATAAACTGATAATGATCATAGTTAGTTGTAAGATATGAAAATTAGTGCATTCTCAGGAACCATATTAAAGAAACCCACAAAGGGGCTTCCAACCAAAACTGACAACATGCCCATTTAAAGCAAAGCTAAAACATAGAGCATCTCAGTCAGGGACAAATAGCATTAACTACAGCCATGACTCAGATAACAGGATGCCTTGCCTATTGTCAGTTGTTATAACCTGTCATTTTTCACATTACACAATATTTTTTGTCTTTAAGTAGTAGCTCTTCTTTTGTGAGCTAATTGAAGCTGGCGCCATACTCCATAACAAATAGTAATTTTCTTTCATTACAGCAAATGCTTGCTCATAAGAGAAGGCTTCAGAAGCCTAATGTGGCCCTTATAAAACAATGTGTTGACAGTTGTTGTCATCCTTGCCAAATCTTTTCATTCAACAAACTAGTAGTGCAAAAGGGACAAAGGGAGGTGCTGATGGCATATGCTTATCTATCCTGCAGCATAGCATAAGCATAGATTTTTAGGGATGCCCAATATATTCTTTGATAAATCTATAAGCAAGCAAACAGTTTTGTATCTTCAAGCTATGCTATTCACAATGGAGGATGGGGTCATTGATCACTTTACCAAGAACCACAAAAAGGATATTATTATGTCTTTTTTGTAATTGTTTGTTTGGGCTGCACACTGTTATATATCATCTAAACTGAAGATTCTCTGTAGCACATGGTGGTGCTAAATGTGATTTTTTATACTTTCAATGCAGCTGCTTTACTGATGTTCAACTCTATTTAGGCACATACATAGGTAACTTCCAATGCACTAATTAACACAAACAAATGAGATGTCATTACTTACTAAAATGTCACTTTAAAGCAATCTCAGTTATTCATAATTTGTGCATCTTTGGCACCTGTCACTTGGTGTAATGGATATGCATATACACAATGGTGTTATTAAAAATTGAGCAAACATCAATTGAAATGTTTAGCCTATTCATGGTTCTCTTTCATCACTTATCATATGGGCATGTTTTAAACTCAGGCATATTTTAATTAATAAGCTAAATCTGTACCCAAATTTACCTAATTGAATTAATATAATAGATTTTGTCTGTGTGGTTATTATCTTATCATTTATTGAACTTTATTTTGGGTGGTGGAGCATTTATACCACAGAGTTACAAAGGACTTCCATATAGTAAGCACCCATCTATCCTTCATCTGAAAGCCTCCTAACTTCTTTTGATTCCTCTAAGCATATTTAAAGAATTGCACAAATTCTGGTTCAGGGGCTGAAGGGCATAGGATTATAGCTTCAGTTAAAACATTTGGAAACACCCACCGTCTCACTGTCTTTCTTTGACTGTCTCTCATTGCTGTTAGAAGCCAATCAAATAGAAATAGACCAAAACAAATGATGTGTGTAATAACTTACCATTGCTTAAATGTTTGCTTTAAATCAATTATCTCATTGAGAGATGAGCATGATTAGTCCATCACCATAATATTTTAGTTAATAGCTAAAAGGTTATTACCTAAACTAAGTTAATTGAAACATGATAAATGGATGTATGGAGTATGATAGAAGAGTTCTTGCACAGTCCAGCATTCTACCACTTCAGAGCTCATAAAACTCATAATTACAGCACTTAAGGTGTGTCCAAACATACTGAGAAAAAAAAAAACAAGCATCTTTCTTTTGGAGTTTCCTCCTTATCAGAGGCCAAAACATTTCCTTTCTTTTCCTTTCCAAAGAGATTCGGCAGGAAGTCTTGGTCAATTTCTTACAGACTCATCCTCAAGGGGCTATCATCTACTAGTTTGAATGGATATCTTAAACCATTTCAGAATTCTGTCTTTTTCCCTGTCTCTCCTGTTATTTTCTCTACCATTGGCTTTGTCATACATGTTCTATCAACTCCCGTATCTTTCAACTGTAAATGTGTGTCTACCTGATATCTGTCAGTACAATTAAGAAGGTTTTCTCTGTGAACCTACAGAATGACCCAGATTGAGTTTGACAAGGTGCTTGAGGCTAAAGGGTGTGATGGGTCTGTGTGTATGTGCACTGCATATGTGTGTGTGCATGCCGAGCCGCTAAACTGCCACAGTTTCTCCCCTGAGGAGAGGCTCCTTTCATCTCCCCGCTCACTGGCGCCTTTGCAAACCTCAGATTGCCTGTGAAATCACCCTGCTTAATAAATGCCAAGGCCTCTTGGGAACGGCAGTCTCACAGAATCTCGCCCTGCAGCTTTGGCTCGCATACACATGCACATACACACACTATTGCAAAAACAAATGGACCCATTCAACAGGCAACTGATTGCCTTTATACATTTTTATAAAAGAAATGTTTAAAGTAAGTGATGTTGACAATTACTTTTTCCACTGTCATTTTTATGATATGATATGCACACATATCAAATCGAGAGCCTTGAATTGTAGGGCTATGTTTCAGCACCTGTGAATACAACACTGGTCCTGTTATGTGAACTGAGCAAGTTGCTTATGCCCCCATTCCCAACACTGAACTGTATAGTTAATTATTAGTTAAACTAATATTGTTATACATGTACTAAATTTCATTAGATCATTAGACAGCGGTTCCATGTGAACCAAAATTGTGAGTGGCCATCTAAAAGTATGACAACAGTATTAATTAGGGGTGTAATGATACAGCATATCATTTCATTCAACACAAGGCTCTCTAAGTAGGTTATTTGTCAGAAAATACTACTATTATTATGTGACATGTAATAAACATTTAAGATAGTTGCATTCAGATAGCCTTTCTTCACTCATTCAATCCAGGCTATAGAAATCACTGTGGCGTTTAGTCAAGTTCATATTTGGTAGTGGAGAATTCTGCAGGATTCAAAAACACATCTAGGGCCACAGCACAACTAGCTAACATCAGAATGAGAAAAGCCCCATGATGCAGACATGCCTTGGAGAGTCACACCACTGAAAGTCAGGCTTGTTTAATTTTGTTCCATTCTAATGCACAGCTTTTGTTTCATTATATGCTGTTAAGAATCTAAATAAATCCATTTTCTGGACCACTTATCCTACACAGTGATCATCACAGAGCACAAATGCACACACTCACTACAGAAAATTGAGAGATCTCAATCAGCCTACAATGCAGGTCTTTGGACTGGGGAGGAAACTAAGTAAAACCCCCCAAACTACAGGGAGAATGTCCAAGCACACAGGGCAGGGGTGAGAATCAAACCACCAACCCTAGAGGTGTGAGGCAAATGTGCTAACCCCTGAGGCATTGTGCCCCCTGAATAGATCACATTGAATGAATGTTAAAGTTTCATTCAAGTTTCAATTATTGTACTTATATAATGTTAAAAGTTTTAATCAATGCAAAATGAAAGCCTAAAGCACAATACAGGCAATTCAGGCAATACTTATTTTTGCTGTATCAAAAATATATCATATTGAGACGTCACCGTATTGTATCGCATCAAATTTGAATTTTGTGCATTGTTACACTCCCTGTATTAATAATTTATTTTTCCAATCATCCATACAGAGCTAGCATTAAACAGCTACAGAACAACATTTATGTGGCATTATATACATCAAGTGCAGAAAAAAACAGCTTTATTTTTATTCATATCAAATTTAAACTAAGAAACACATATTCATTTCCCAGTACAGATTTTTTGCCTGTTATATATACTAAACCACTGAATGAGTTATAAATAAATACCCAGTGCAAGAGTGAATAGAAGATTCCATGCAAGAGCATAAAGCATTCACGCTGGAGAAAAACATGAAATGTAACTATTGATTTCAAGGCCAGATTATCCATATATGGGATTGGGCGAGTGCCATCCAATGGGGGGCACAAAATGATTAAGATAATGACTAGACCTTTAAAATATTTGTCATATTTCCTACTTACTGGAAAAGAAGCAAACAGATACAAAAGTACAGTTAATATTATATATATATATCTATATATATATATATATATATATATATATACATACATATAGATATATATATATAATATTAACTGTACTTTT
>CM074988.1:29417-42731 GCA_037576825.1 Pangasius krempfi
AGTTATTATGTAATCAGAAAGCTTACTTCTAACTGCATGTGGTCCTAGTACAAGTACTTCTGTCTTGTCAGAATTAAATAGAATGAAGTTAGACAGCTGACAGGGGTCAAGGTCAGGTTTTTGACTGCTAGTTTAAAAGATTTAGGTACATAGCCAGTGCTAAGAGAAGAACTGATTATTTTTAGAAGAGGTTTGATTGCTTCTGGAATTATCTGTTTGAAGAAATGTGTAGGTAAAGGATCTAGTACACAAGTTGATGATTTTGATGAGGAAATTAGTGAAATTAGTTTGGTGTCTCAAAGGGGAATAAAACATTCTTATCCCTGATCTGATATATTATTATCTACAGCAAAGTTATCAGATTTTCTGGCTTTAAATTAATAGTCTGAATTTTTTTCTGCCTGATATTTTCAATTTTGTCCAAATCATGAAGTCATTGCTACTAAATACTGAAGGTGTGCATGCTTCTGTGGTGGTCTTATTCCTAGTTAATTCTGCTACAGTATTAAATAAGAATCTAGGATTATTTTTGTTATCTTCAATTAGGGTGGAGAGATCTAGCATCTAACATTCATCTAGCAGCACTAAGAGCTTTCCTATAGCTCAGAAGGCTCTCCTTCCATGCTATTTGAAATACTACTAATTTAATTTGACGCCATTTACATTCTTATTTTTGAGTGATCTGTTCTAAGGTGCGTTCTGTTACATCTTCTTTAATAGCAATGAAGTACAATCAGTTTAGTTTCCCTCTAGCTGACATGACAAAAAATGTCTCTCTATTTTGAAAAAAGGAAAAACTTTACCCAGGCCAAAACATCAGGGCTTTGCTCAGGGTGTTTCCTACCAAATTGGATCAAACAAACTCATTAAGATATTTTGCTGAACATTGCAGGAAAGTAACATTGAAAAAAGATGCCAACCATTTATGTAAGACAACACTAGATCCCACATCAGCCACTGCTTGGAGCTGCCATAATAAATTATTACTTCCTACTAGGCAAGAAACTGAATACAAATACATTATCCATATTTATATATACAGATAATGTGTTCTAAAGTAAGACACTATTAGGGTTTTTTGTTTGTTTGTTTTGTTTTGTTTTTATAGAAAGTTTCATGTTCAGACTAGAAATGTGCATTAGGATGCACAGGATGAAACAAAAATGCTGTATGTGCAAGTTTGTGGGCAGGGTTGCCAGATGTCAGCAAAATTGCCACCCAACTACATTTCAAAAACTCCACAAAAGACCTGAAAGTAGCTAAAAAATTGGCTTTGAATAAGGGAGATGCATTTTTCTTCTCAGTCTTTGCATGGGGAACAAGTTCACAGTGGGTAAATCACACACTTTTGATTTGCATATACAGATATTATCTTAGAACAGAAATTTTTCTGTACAGTGTAGACACTCTTTGTTTGCTATAGTCTATGTTTAAGGTAATTGTACTTGCTTTTTCCACCAGCAACTTCCAAAACAAGCAAGCTTTTAGGTGTAAAAATAGGAGTAAGAGTATGTGCAAAAAAAAAAAAACTGCTACCCTGACAACCCTGCTTGCAGTTCATTAGCATGAGATGAATACGAGGCACACTATATTTTGTGTTTTGTTTTTTTGTCTATCATCATCAATCAGTGGTTTGCTCCAGTAGCCCAACCTAAAATCTGCTTTACGGAGCTCCAAACTAAACCATATTTCTACCATATTTCTGTACAAACAAAAGAAACATACTTTTATTTACAGAGCCGCCGCTGCGTATACCTCACACAGTCCATGCACTGTGCACAGAGCAGCATAATTTTTGGAGACTTCAGCAGTGATATCAATTAATCATTGAATTAATTTAAAAAATATTAACTTGCAAAAGTTTGACATTCCATTCAAACTACATATTTTGTTGATTTTTGAAGCGAAAAAGAAGTAAACACAACCTCTGCAGCAAAATATTTTTTTTATATTTATATTTTTATTACAGTTACTTTTTTTTTTTTTTACTTAAAAAATAACTATGGCATGTGCAAATGTTTGGACAACCTTCTAGTTGTAGTCTCAGAACTTAATTGACTAATTATGCCTTAAAGGGATAGTTCACCCAAAAATGAAAATTCTGTCATCAATTACTCACCCTCATGTCGTTCCAAACCTATAAGACTTTTGTTCATCTTCAGAGTACAAATGAAGATATTTTTAATGACACCTGGGAGATTTCTGTCCCTCCATTGACAGTCCATGTAACCAAAACTTTCAAACTCCAAAAAGTTAATAAAGGCATTGTAAAAGTAATACAAAAGCGTTGCTTTGTGTGTGCAAAAAAACTAAAATTAAGTCTTTATTCACAAAGTATCTTCACTGCACTGTTCGCTGCACTGTTTACATCAGAGGAAGTTGCTCAAGAATCTGGCATCCAGGAAATGCAAAATGAACTTGCGTACATACAGCGTCCCTCTTCCTCTGCGGTCTGTGTGGAAGTGAAGATATTTTGTGAATGAAAGTTGATGAAAGTTCTGCATCATTATTAAAAGAATAATAATAATGTCATAATGAAATACAGCTTAAAAGACCCCAGTTTGATTCAGAGCAGCACTGCTTTCTGCTTCGTAGTAGATTCTGATAGCGTGAACTTTTCTGATATTTTTGGAATGTAACAAACCCAAATCCAAAAAAGTAAATCTGAATAAATATTATTAGGTGGCTATTGTTATCAACTATAAACAACATTTTGCTGACTTGGGAATGGCATCCTTATTTCAAAAGATAGTTCCCTAGCTTAATAGTCACATTAGATAGAAAGTTTGCCAGCAACTTCCACATGACCAATTATCAACTCAAATGAATTAGCTGAGAAACTGTATAAATTCAGGAGTTGAAAAAAATTACATTCTGCACATTGCTATTTGTAATTTTTAATGAAAACAACAGATACAGGTACAGCCAGTGGCATTCTGTTGCACGCATGTTTACCTTTTACTGGAAAGGTTCAGATAATCGAGACTATATGCAAATGAAGAAATGTGAGTCTACACTGATAAAATAGGCTAAAAATAATTATGTTCAGCTTCTGTCACAGATCGACCCTGGAAATTCACCCACAACACTATGTTTTCCTTTGTGTATTAACACCTGGAGCTCATTAATCATGAACTATTTAAACTTTCCACTCTCTCAGCTTCACAAACTCCTGTTCTGGAAAATTGCCTATATTCATTTGTTTTATCACGTTTGCATTTGTTTATTAGTTGGTGGTATTTTAAGGCTCTTGTGGTATTGTTCCATCAGTGTATTTAGTGTGTGTGTTTCTGTTACAGCTTCGAACAAAGCGGTAGGACAACATTTTGTTAAATAAATGAAAAATGTTGCATTTTAATATATTAATCTATAATCATAGATTTTAAATAAATAAATAAATCATACAACATGATTATCAAGTATAAAAGACTGTATATGAGAATTACATAAAATTTTCACAGATGATATAAGGAAAAAAACAAACATAACATGACATTAGCTAAGCTTAATGTAATAGACTGCATTATGAGCATACTAGAGAAATTAGGCTAATAGTACTCAATCACAAAAATCCACATACTAGCAAATATTAAGAACATTATAAGAAGTTAGATAAAGCTAAAGGTAAGCACTGATCCGTAAACTCCTCTAAACAGCAGCTTGGCTATTTTCTGGCCTAAGTCATAACATCCCTCATAACAAGAACACACACAGTGCTTTCATCTGTGCAGAGTGATTGCTTGGTCCTATGTTCTGAGGTGTCAGTGATTCTTATATTTTAATGATGAAAATCTACTAGGAATCTATTAGAAAATCTTACCTCAAATTAAACTTCGATTCAAATAAATGAGCTCAACCTAGAACATTTGATCTCCAACTTGATCTCCAACTTGCATTGGGGAGGAAAATGGAGAACCCGGAGGAAACCCCTGGAACACAGGGAGAACATGTAAACCCTGCACACACAACCCCAGAGGTGGGGACTTTTTCAGGAGCTTTCTATTCTATGACATCATATTGGTATTACTGCACCCAGAGTATTAAGTATGAAAAAGCACTAAAAAGAACTAGTAGTTTCAAATATTTCAAATGTTCAGGTTTTATTTGTGTGTCGTATGTTTTGGTATGCAATCAGTGTGGAAAATACTAGCACAATTGTGCTTTGTTACTATACTTAAGTATTATTTTGCCATATTTATACTTTACTTGAGAGTTATTGAAAATTAATACTCTTACATTTCCAAGAAACATAACTTACTTTTTACTCCTTACATTTTAATTTAGACCTTCAAAGCTCTTGTTACAAATCAAAAAATTTTAACAATCTTGTGCAATGTTGTGCAAGTGTTTAAATAGCGCTTAAGTCTGTAGTTACATCTGTGATCTGTAACATGCTGATGTTCACAGTTTCTGTGTTAACTCCTCACTACATGCAAATGTTGAGATATTAGTGCATCTGATGTTATATAACATCTGGCAAACTGCTCAGAACAACTGAACAATTTTGGCATAAAAACTGCTCAAATCTTTTCCACAGCAGCTTCCTCAACATATACACAGGAAAGTCTAACTGTTGTCTGCAGTGTGTGATTGAACATATTGTGTCATGAGGTTAATTAGCTAACATTTTTGTCTCCACCATGACATTAATTGGTTTAGAAATATACTAAGCAAATGAAACAATTAAATCAGCCATGTTTCATTAAAGGGAACTCATGCAAAGTGGTTTTGCTGCTGGATTCAGTAGTTACAGGACACAAGTGAAATTAACCATAACGCTTAATGACCTCCCTCATAACCAATTGCATTACTTAAGCTCAAACAGTGATGAAACTACTTTGTCAAGTGTGTTGCAAATACATTGACATGAATGGAACCTCTGAGCTGTCTACTCAGTTAGAGATGATGAAGACAAATGGTTACAGCAAATCATAACACAAATAATTGAAATGCTACCTCCTGTCAGATACATTGGCAATGATTTGTTAAAGTATTCCCAAAGGATGTACAGTGGATATAAAAAGTCTACACACCCCTGTTAAAATGCCAGGCTTCTGTGATGTAAAAAAAAATGAGACCAAGATAAATCACTTCAGAACTTTTCCCACCTGTAATGTGACCTATAACCTGTAACTCCTCTGAAAAACAAACTGAAATCTTTCAGGGGGGCGTGTAAAAATAAAAAACCAAAATAATGTGGCTGCATAAGTGTGCACACCCTTAAACTAATACTTTGTTGAAGCACCTTTATGTTATTGCAGCACTCAGTCTTTTTGGGCTTGAGTCTATCAGCATGGCACATCTTGACTTGGCGATATTCGCCCACTCTTCTTTGCAAAAACGCTCCAAATCGGTCAGATCGCGAGGGCGTCTCCTGCACCGCCCTCTTCACATCACCCCGCAGATTATCAATCGGATTCAGGTCTGGGCTCCGGCTGGGCCATTCCACAACTTTAATCTTCTTCTGGTGAAGCCATTCTTTTGTTGATTTGGATGTATGCTTTGGGTCGTTGTCGTGCTGAAAGATGAAGTTCTTCTTCATCTTCAGCTTTCTAGCAGAAGCCTGAAGGATTTGTGCCAATATTGACTGGTATTTGGAACTGTTCATAATTTTCTCCACTGTGACTAAGGCCCCAGTTCCAGCTGAAGAACAGCCCCAGAGCATGATGCTGCCACCACATGCTTCACTGTGGGTATGGTGGTGTTCTTCTGGTGATGTGCAGTGTTCTTTTTGTGCAAAACATACCTTTTGGAATTATGGCCAAAAAGTTCAATCTTGGTTTCATCAGACCATGACACATTTTCCCACATGCTTTTGGGAGACTTCAAATGTGTTTTTGCAAAATTTAGCTGGGCTTGGATGTTTTTCTTTGTCTTGCCGCCCCGTAGCCCAGACATATGAAGAATACAGGAGACTGTAGTCACATGTACTACACAGCCAGTACTAGCCAGGAATTCCTGCAGCTCCTTTAATGTTGCTGTAGGCCTCCTGGCAGCCTCCCTGACCAGTTTTCTTCTCGTCTTTTCATCAAGTTTGGAGGGACGTCCAGTTCTGGGTAATGTCGCTGTTGCGCCACGTTTTCTCCACTTGATGATGATGGTCTTCACTGTGTTCCATGGTATATCTAATGCCTTGGACATTCTTTTGTACCCTTCTCCTGACTGATACCTTTTAATAATCAGATCCCTCTGATGCTGTGGAAGCTCTCTGTGGACCACGGCTTTTGCTGTAAGATGCGACTAAGAAAATGTCAGGAAAAGCCTAGTAGAACAGCTGAACGTTATTTGGGTTAATCAGAGGCACTTTAAACGATGGCAGGTGTGTACTGACTCCTATTTAACATGAGTTTGAATGTGATTGCTTCATTCTGAACACAGCCACATCCCCAGTTATAAGAGGGTGTGCACACTTCTGCAACCACATTATTTTGTTTTTTTATTTTTAATCGACCCCCATAAAAGATTTAAGTTTGTTTTTAAGATGAGTTGTACAGGTTATAGGTCACATTAAAGGTGGGAAAAGTTCTGAAATGATTTATCTTTGTCTCATTTTTTACATCACCAGAAACCTGGCATTTTAACAGGGGTGTGTAGACTTTTTATATCCACTGTATTAATGGACTTATTTACTGTGGTAGCTAGTTCCTTTTCAGTAATTTTTGTATAGGGAAATTGGTTACGAGAGCAAAATAGTAACAAACACAGTTGTAAGCAATCAATCAATTGCAGTTTGACTAAGTAGATTACAATTTCAAATGTCTATTCAGTCATTTATAAACTATGACATGCTTTTAGATTTATTATAAACTTCTATGCAGATAAACTTATGGAATGTTTCAGTGGGATAAAATAATTTGTAGCTTCTCTTTATTTGGCGGTGTGTAGGTGGTTGCAGTTGGGCCCTTAAAATAATAGAAATGTAGAGGATTTTTAGGGGTGGCAGAAATTCTGAGCTGGACTGGACACAGTAGTGCAGTCAGGAATGTGGGCCAGAGGGAACAAAGTTTCCATATCAATTAACTATAGATGACCAGTTATATTTACACCATATCATCACATTTTTCTAATCTTGTTTGTCATCATTGTAACACACACAAATGAACAATGTGCTGATTTCACTAGGAACTATAAAGTGAGGCTCACTAGGAGTTAATCTGAACCCCAACATTTGCATAAATGTCTCCCATATCTGGGAAATTAACAGGGCTCCCTCTATCAGAGACTATGACTTCATGAATGCTATAAAAACTAAAGAATGGAAAAGTTGTTTAGCTATTCAGAAGGCAGGAAGTGTTGTAACTACCTCAGTAAATCTGTATACTACTGTAAGTGTTGTAATATTTCCATACAAAGGAGGTAAATCTATGACAAACGCAAGAGCCATGTGGAACCATGGGTATTCTGGCAGTAGTTTCCCCACTAAGAGGGTTCTTAGAGTCCTGACTTGAGCACAAACAGAACAAGTGGAAAGGAAAGGGTGCACATCCTGAAACATTCTGTCCCAGCAGTATCTATGATTCAAGAGCTTGTAGGTCTTTGTCTCTGAGCAATGGAAAAAAGCCAAATGGGTCTATGTGATAAACTTATGATAAGCTTATGTTTTGTCCCAGTGTATTGTATTTATGATAAAGTATGGTGATAGCATAGTTTCTGGGAATCATTAAACTCAGGGAGTAAATTCTGCAAAGAGAATCTGCCTTCTTATTTGTTCTTACTTCCACTGAATTTCATCTATGAGAGCAGGCTTGGCATTCACAGAGATGATGGCCAGACTATCCACAGTACAAACAGAGACAATTCTGTTATCACCACTGCTCCTCCACCTGCATTGGTTTGGGAGGGTGTCTGTTACTCCAAAGATGCTGAGCATTTGCTTTTCAAATGCCATTTCAGAAAGATGTTATTCAGACAAATGGAAAGGTCAATAAGGAAGTCTAAGTTAGAAGATACATCATGGCAAGCTAATTCTGTGACCACATCTGCACAAAATCCTTCCTTATAAGCTACTAGGAGAAGTGTTGGTCATGCAATAGAATCACAACCATAAACAGATTACTACATAAACAACAAGAGTCACACACAGAAAACACAGACTGGAACATGAGTGACAAAAGGCATCATAAAGAAGGCAGAGATACACAAACAAGACTTAACAATGAGAGTTCAAGGAGTCTATATACACATAGTGTAGTGAGAAGCAGCCGAACCTAATTAGAAAGGCAGTGAGTTGGTGCAAGTGTAGTTGGTGGTAGGTGGTGGTGAGGATTCTGGGAATTGGAGTTCCTAGAAAATAGGGTGCTTCATATGGTATGTGTTTAAAAGGTTAACTTTGGAGACCATAAAATCATGTTTCAGTGTAAAGATGTGTGTAATATAGTAATATACACACACATTTAACATTAACCTGCACCTGATTCTACTGTTGGTTTTACATGGCAGATGGAGAAATTAGACTTTTTCACCCTACAGGAGCTACTGTTTAAAAATAGTTGAGAGCCCTTGTAATAAACATGGAAAAATTAACAGAATTTGTAAAATATTTTTTGTTGTTAAATTAGCCACTCTGCATCAGTGGGTCAGAATGAAAGAACAGCAGGCGCTACAGGGATCAAAATAGCAAAGCAGAAGTGTAATTCACTTTTCTGCACAAAATGGTTCATTCCTATTTCTTCTGAACAGAATAATTTTCATTCTCAATACGTTTAGTTGGAATAGGAAAGCAAGAGCTCTGATATCTACCTTTAAAGGGAAGTAAGGGAAAGGAAAGAAAAGAGTAAAGATTTCCTTATAAGGTTAGTGCAGACATCACCAGGCATAATAAATATGAACCGGTCATCTTTCTGGTTATCTTTTAGCAAATTAATTATGTAATATTTGCACTAGATTTGGCCTTTAGTGATGTAGTTGGAAGAGAAATAAATGTCTATCATACTGACACTGACACCTGTATTTTTAATGGCTGGCCATGTATATTTATAAAGCACACTCCTGACCTGCAAAATGAGAATGCTGGTGTTTTTTTAATTGCATTGCCAATTGATCACCTGTAAATCACTCGCTGCTGCTGAGGATGGCTCCACATGGACAGTCTAAAGATCACCATGAGATAATTGTGGATGGTACCACATAGAAACCATAAAGATGGCTGTGGATGTTCTTCCTTGGATAGCCTTAGGACTGCAACTGCTAAAGTTTGCACTCAAGTCTCCATCACTAAAACAGATAAAATAGACTTACAGTTAAAACTATAATGAATTCAGAAATGATTCTGATGTCCATACTCAAGCTCCTGTTAACACAATTATACTTTTTGACTCTACAGTATACAGTTATAGAACAGAAATTATTTATAATCTTGCTATCCCAGACGAGGATGGGTTCCCTTTTGTGTCTGGTTCCTCTCAAGGTTTCTTCCTTGTGTTGTCTCAGGGAGTTTTTTCATCACCACCACCTCTGGCTTGCTCATTAGGGATAGATTTATAATTATAATAAATAATTTCCTTTAAATTTATATCCAGATTTCTGTAAAGCCACTCATTGATAATGTCCATTGTTAAAAGCTCAATATAAATAAAAAAATTAACTGAACTGAATTGATCATCTGCTACTGCAGTAAAGCATATACTGGTTTTAAAATGGATTAGATTTTCAGCATTTGCATGCAGCATCTAAAACTGACACAGCCTTTGTTCTAAAACGCTTAAATTTCCCAATATGACCTTGTGGCCTTTAACTATAGAAATGCAAATTAGATCTTTTATTTACATAAGTAATGGTCCTGGATAATTACTCACAGTAGATAACAATCAGTGCTTCCACCAGAAAAAAAATGATGCTGGAGAATTTGTTTCCTTCAGTGCAACTTAAGCAGGAAGTTATATAAAGTTTCTAATTTGCATTCAAAATGGTGTTTCTTTTACAATATTCAGTTAACTTCTACTATTATCATCTTCTTCCAAATTAGATCCATACTACATTATAAAAGTAAATATCTAGTGCAGGCAATGGCTGTCTGTCACTTGCCATTGTGCCAGATATTATATTGGCATTTCACAAATGAGTCTGGTGCCATTTGATTAGATGTGAAATGAGTGCTGGATGCCCTTGGCTGTTTGGATAGTGTTGCCATTGACTGACAGTAGCAAGAGCACACCAGAATAGAAACATTTTGCCTGGTGAAAAAAGTAAGTGTTTGCTGTGAGCTTTACTGCCTTATCTCTTTCTATCTGTGAGTGTGTGTGTTCATGCATGCATGAGAGAGAGAGAGAGTGAGAGAGAGCAAGAGAGAGAGAGAGCGTGTGTGTGCACGCACTTGAGACCCTAGTTGTGTAACTGAAAGCAGGAAATGAGGTCTGTCATAAACTATTAAATTCTTGCCACATAGCTGTTGTTACACTCCTAAAAATTATGTCACATGTGACACATGATGTGTTAGAGAAGCAATCCAGAAACATGTCTGTATTCAGCACCGTATGTTCTTCTGCTCATAAACTGATATGAAATCTGTCTAATGAGTTACTGAACTGTTGCAGTTATTTTACATAATATGATGCTGCATAATGAAAGCGAGCATAGAGGTGTTTCTAAATACAGAAACTGAAAAAACATTGGCTGTCTGGTGCCTGATGTGACAGAGTTGCTGAGTCTAGGCAAATAGTGTGGTTGTATTGGATTTTCCTAGCATGGTCATTCTTAAAATAAATCACAATTATCTCAGCTTGTGGTTTATTAGACACTTGGGACTAGATGGTATTAAGTGATTTTTATACACAAAGACAGGCCTAGATATGTCCAGATATCATAAAAGACTATCCCAGAGGATCTAGATTCCCAGGTAATTATCATATAGAAATCCTGAAAAATATAAGCAGTGTGCACATTATAAAAATGCTTTTTAAAAAACACTAAGGGAATCTTTTTCAGAAAAAAAAGCACCACTTGGTCCAAGTGGTTATCCAGCGTGCAGCTCAGCACTTCATCATTATTAACACAATTGTCACTACATCATCTATCATTAGCTCTGCAGTTGCTTTCTCCAAAAGCAAACTGCTGTGTTTGCAAAATTCAGAGAGCATACTTTGAATAGGCTAAAGGAGTTTATTGGCAAAAGAGTGTCAGCCCATTTTCCCCTTTCTATAAGAATCCCTTTCTTTAGATTGATCAAAAGAGGATGCAGAAGGCACCAGCACCGAAGAGTTGGTAAAAAAAAATGCAGATCAACCACATGCCTTTCTGCATTCTCCTGCCAACTAGCCACCAGCAGCATAATGAATCTCTTCATTTTGTCACTTCCAAGAGAGCGATAAAGTTCTACTACATACCTATAGCCTGCATGTACACAGCACATACACAGACATTAGCTTTATAGATGCACTTGCATTTATAGAATTGTAAACATTAGAAAAAGAATTGCTTCTGTGCCATTAACAGTGTTTACTGGGCCTACAGCTAATACGAACAAAAACTGTAGGGTTTACTATCTTTTTATCTGGGGGAATTCAATGAAGCACTTTGTTGGGCTATATGATGTCTGGGGATTTGCTCATTTGGCAAAGTTCTTTCCCCTCACTAACAATGTGCTTATTTTCCTGAGGTAGATTTCACAGTTATTAGAAAGGTCAGAGCTAAGCTGAGTTGCACTGTATGACATTTGCGATAATGGTGAAAGACACAGTCTCACATTTACCTGGCCTATGAATAGACTTCTGTTTGTGGTGGGCAATTAGTTTTTAATGCACTCATCACTGACAACATATGCATTTCAAAAATAAAAAAAAAAAATCTCTTTGGCTCCAAAGTTTTTCTCTACTGACTGTTGTTGAGAAAAATGTCATTCGTTGATGCTCATTTCAGACCGTCACCTCCACTGAGATGTTGGAGCCCTAAATTTAGTAAGTGAAACTATTCCTTATTTGCTCAAGTAGAGTATTTTGAAGAGGGTCAAGGGACCCGCAATAAACAATGTTTACTGGGAGTTTTAAACGTCAAGAATGTGTAACGTGTAACAAGTTTGTACTGAGAATATTTACTTGAGCATATTCAAGTGTTGGTAGTGATTTCTCATTTTGCAGGTGAATTTCCACCACAGTAGTTTTTTGGTCTTGCAATTAATTCATTATTTACATAATAATACAAGATAGTTTTGCATTAAAACACTGTTAAAATTTGCTAGCACAAAACTGTATATTACTGTGAAATTTAACACATTCACCTGAAATGCGTTAAATTTCCATACAAATTTCCATACATTAAAGAAGATTAGTGTCTGTATTAACTGCTTATTATGGAGATGGCCTGTGGGAAGAAAAAACTATTCTTGTGCCTAGTTGTTTTGGTGCAGAGTGCTCGGTAGTGCCTAACAGAGGGGAGGATTATGAAGTTATATTTTATTGAAAGTCACAGCTTGGGTTTGTGGGGTCTGTGATTATTTTTTCTGTTCACTTCCTGACCCTGGACATGTACAAATCCTGGAGAGTGGGCAGGGCACCAGTGATCCTCTCAGCAGACCTCACAGTCCATTGAAGCTTTCTCTTGTTCTGATTTGGTGGTTGAACCAAACCAGGCAATTATTAAAGTTCACAGAATAACTCCATGATGGCTGAGTAGAACTTTATCAGCAGCTCCTGTGGCAGGTGAAACTTCCTCAGTTGGAAGAGCAAGTACATTTTCTGCTAGGCTTTTTTCATAATGGAGTCAGTGTAGGTCTCCCAGTTCAGGTCCCGTGAGATTGTAGAGCCTAGGAACCTAAAAGACTCTATGGCTGATACTGTGCTGTTCATTATGGTGAGCTGGGGAAGTGTAGGAGGTTCACTGTCATCTCTACTGTTTTGAGCATGTTCAGCTCCAGGTTGTTTTGACTGCACCAGACAGCCAACTGTTCGACCTCACCTCTATAAGCAGACTCGTCATCATCCTGGATGAGGCCAGTGACTGTAGTGTCATCTGCAAATTTCAGGAGTTTGATAGAATGGTCTGTAGCGATACAGTTATTTGTATACAGGGAGAAGAGCAGTGGGGAGAGCAAACATCGCTGGGGCCACCAGCGTTGATTGTGCAGGTGCTGGTCTGTCCGTCTGTCTTTTTGATGAAAGTTCAATTATATACACAACTAAACAAATGGCAAATAAAATTGTTTATAAAATGCAAAAAATCTATTACATTACAGAGTTGAGTATAGTTCAAAAGACCCTGCAGCGGTTAGTGAGGACAGCCAAGAAGATCATCGGGGTCTCTCTTTCTCCATCACAGACATTTACACCACACGCTGCATCCGCAAAGCCACCAGCATTGTGGACGACCCCACACACCCCTCTC
>CM074988.1:45008-64224 GCA_037576825.1 Pangasius krempfi
GCGTTCTGAACTAACTGGAGTTTATTTACGCACCTAGACGAACATCCAGGCAGTAACGCGTTACAATAATCTAGTCTATATCTATATATATATATATATATATATATAATCTAGTAGAAATCAGATACGCATGTAGGTCTTCGTCTCTCTTCCCTTTAATCCTGTCTCATTTTGCATTCACATTATGCTGCGACTAATTGTGTTACATGATCCTTTGAACGCATCCACCCACACATTGTCTTCAGACCAGCAATTATCTATAATTGTGTTCCCTCTCCAACCAAATGTATTATTGGACGCACTTTGATTTCTTATTTAAATAATAAATATCATGCATATGCTCAATGCTCCCAGCCATTTTTCGTTAAAAACATGAATAAATTAATATCAAAGCATTTCACTGAACAAATTACTCTTCAGCTGAGACTTTTAAGAAGTCTTGCACAAAGGCACAACATTTAGCAGGTATCTACACTCAGCCATCTCGTTAAAGAGCTCAGCAATCTCGTCTAAACAAAGGTTTGGCAAATCTTTCGGTAATCCACTTGTACATGAAAAACTCACCAACTCTCTCGACTTTCTTTTTAAATCATACAATAGCATATTCAGCAAAGCCATCAAATACCAAAATGTGCTTGATCTAATTTCTTCCTTCAAAGTGGGGATGATCATCGTGATGAATATGAAAAGGCATTCAACGTGCCTCAGCCCTCACCCTGACGCTGACTTTCAGTGAAATATAATCAAAATGCCTGACTCATCAGAGACATCTATCATTGCAGCATGATAATCTCTTAGATCTCTTCTTCTTAGTAAAGTGATCTACTGAAATTATTCATTTTAGGAAAAGCAACAGAAAATGCAAAAGCCATCATACCGATACAGATTTGGAGCAGTGTGAAAAATTCATGGTTCACAGAAGAGTTCATAAGATAACCATTTTGACTACAGCCAAATCTCACATTTTTTTAGTATATCACAGTACATATTCTTAAAACTATATATTTGGTAACAAATGATATAATAGTGCAAATGATTAATTAACATACTGCATTTTTCTAGTCTTCATTGCAAATACCTTTGACTCTTATTGCCAAATACTGTTTTATATACTTTAAAAAGTTGCCTAGTCTGTTTTAAATTATGAAGCAAATTTTGAGGGATGTGTTATTTTTTTGTGACATCACCTTAACACACATTAGTATAGGTATTTCAGTGTTCTCTGTATGCTATAATACTCAATATATTATACTGTTATAGTCATAATGTCATCATACCATTATATACTCTTTTTTTATATTTTATATATGTTGACATTACAAATTAAAAAAAAAAAATTACAATGTACATACTATGTATAGGTGGTCCAAATACTTTGGTAATGAAATAATTCAGAAGCAGTCACCAATCAAGTGCAATGGGATGAATTCACCCGTTTCACCTTCAGCATGTTGTTTAAGTTTCCTAGTATCTCATTAAAATTAAATTAACATTTTCACACAAACAACTTTGTTGTTTTTGGCAGTATTATTGTTATTATTTATGTGCTGTTGGATCTAATATAGCCCTATGGTTTAATGCTAGTTGATACACTTTCATTTATGCTATTTTTTGATAAATTTGAACAAAAGCTGAATTTTGTTCTCAGTCTGACACTGACTCTCTGTTATAAACATTGCTGTTCTAATAGTACACTATAATTGTCACGGTTCATGGCTCACCAGTCCCTTCTGGCCGTTTCTTGTTACTACCGTTAATTAGTTCATTGTTTTCAGCTGTCACTTATCACCGGCTCTATTTAAGCCTCTGCGTTTGTCCCTGTCTTTGTCAGTTCGTCGTCTTCATGTTTTGTGTTCTCTCACAGTTCCGTGTGTGTTCTCTGTCTTCTCTGGAGGATTACTGTTTCCCCTGCTGGCTCCCCTGGACTGTCTCTCCCTTGCTGCAGCGAGTGCCGCCTAGCGAGTGCCACCATTGCACCCACGTACCTCTTCCACTGTCTGCTCAGCCTGTCATTGCCTGTTATCCATTAAAAGTCTCGCATTTACTCGCGCTTGACTCCGCCTCCTATTTCGACAATAATACACCTAACTGCATAGGGACTGCAGGACTGAGGGGTCTAAATCTGTAAACGGTATGACAGAAAGAATATAGCGGCGACTAACAAAATTCTGTGATTTGGCATACTAGACTTTTATAGAAGGGCAGTGGCGGCTCTTTAATTCAGTAGTTAAAGGCTCCGAGTTGTTGATCAGAAGGTCGGGGGCCCAAGCTCCATCAAGTACTGTTGGGCCCTTGAGCAAGGCCCTTAATCCTCGCTGCTCCAGGGGGCCGTGTCACGGCTGACCCTGTGCTCCGACTCCAGATTCCTAACAAGCTGGGATATGTGAGGAATTTCACTGTACTGTAATGTATATTTGACAAATACAGGCTTCATTATTTAATTTTTTTTTATTTATTTTATTTTTGCATTGCAGAGCGTTGCTGTCACACAAGGACTTATGATGATCCTAAGCAGCCATTTTGAACCTTACTAATTATGCCCATTTTTTCTCTTTCCTTCAGTTTTAGGACAAACATCACCACTGAATTAAAGTACTTCACATCATCAGATGGCAACTTGTCCAAGACAGATATAGTGATTGTCCAAGAGATAATTATCAATTACAGACTACTGTTCTTTGCTTTAGATTTGGGCCAGATGTATGTCAATATAATATACATTAATAATAATAATAATAATAATATATTTTTGTACTGAAACATCTGCAATGGTACTGTGAGTGTTACAGGTTTAGGGTCGCTCTACTGTGAGCTGAAAATAAATCTCACTGCTGCAACAATATTTGCAGCTCCACAAAAGCTGGTATTTGTGCACCTGTATATACCATCATTAGATAACTGATCATTTAGCTTATCAGAAGTTACATCAGAAGTACAGCTGGGCAATATGTCCAAAAATGTTAACATTCTTTCTATATTGATCAATCTCAATAATTATCCTGATACAGAATTTCTTAACACTGTCACAGTTTTTAATGAATATCCTTCTATACAGAGTGAATAAACCAATTGTTCATTACTGTTTAAAAATATTTAAATATTTATTAGCAGAACATAATATACAGTACCTCCACACATTATACGGAATATTATGTAATGGTGCTCAGCTAAACAGCAGGACCTGAATGGTGAACCGGCTGGATTTTCTCTGATCAGTTATTTTACAAACTACAGTTTATACAGTATTGAGAGACTATACTCACATCTGCTGGGGTACCTTGTTGTTCCTAATGAAATGAAATTTGACCAACCACAGGTTGTGAACTGGTTTCATTCACTTTTTATTACCAGCGAGTTCAAAAATTCACTTATAAGCACATGAAGTAGCAAGTAAATGGAGAACAAATATTTATTTTTAACTTAATTAAACTTATCCAAACAAAATAAGTATTTGCTTTTAGATTAAATAAATACAAAATACTTAAACTTCCTGTTGTCTTCTCCAGTAAAGAAGAAATAAAATAAAATAAAATAAAATAAAATAAAATAAGAAACAAGGAAAGGGGGAAAAGAATGGAAATAAAGAATTCAAAAGATTCAAAAAGGGTAAAAAGACTCAATTAAAAACAGACTTGGGTCACTACGGCATTAACAATAACAGGAAAACTTCATCTTCCTCAATAATCAAACGCTTCAGTAACTAAGTGTTCACCTTCTGATTAATTACTAAATGTTCCATTGGGGCCCATAAGATTAATCACTACACCCAGGTATTAAGTGTTTATCATCTCTCAGGACCAGTGATTTACTCAGCAACCCAGAACCCCATCCAAGCGCAGATCCTCCGAACGCAGCCAGGGTCAGAATCAGGAACCATCAAGCGCGCAGATGAAGTCCAGCTTAGCGATGAGTGCAGCAGGGCGTCCCACTAGCCTAGCCTAGCTTAGCTTATTTTAGTTAGCTTAAATTGAAAATATTTGGCAAGTACAAACAAAAATAATACCTCCGTGAGCGGTCAGGATTGATCAGAAACAGTCCTACTCACACCTCTTGTTCAGACCCAATTTGTGACTCATGATAAATCAACATTACATTAAAATCAAGAAAATCAAGTTTAAAATCAACTTTCACTTATTTGTCAACAGAATCTCTTATTCTATCATTTGTACTTTCAGCACAATTTGTCAAGTCACAGTGAAAGTGCCAAGGAGAGTCTTTCTTCAAGGCACAGAATGTCCAGAACTTCCAGGTACATTTATGGAATTTGAAGAAAGTTAAATTAGCTGGGTTCCTGGACAGAGTTAATTGGCAACCACAGTCTCATTGGCAGTTCAACTGGCAAAAATACAGGACAAGATATGAGGTGAAAAAGGTCACATGTACAACATGACCTTTTACAGTATGCAAATCCACCATGGTGAGGGAATCAGTTCTCCCAGCTGATGTTCTAATAATTGTGCCAACCTGGACTTATTCTGCCATCTTATTCCCTAAGCCTTAGTCAGGACTGGTTCAGCTGTTCAAAGCAATTAGACTGGGGGATTAAAACTGATAATCTTGGAGGAAACTTGTCTTGTGGTCTGCTGGGAAACAAAAAGAAAAAAGGTAGCCTCAGTTCACCTTGACAAGTGATGGGGAAGTGAAATAACTGAAGGGAGTGAAAGAGTTTAATTTCCCCTGAGACCACACAGGACTCCCGCTCTCCACAACACCATGCACAGGATAAACCAGAAGAATCAGGCTAGGCCCTCTACCTTAAAGTCAAATTCAATGAGGAAAAAATTTCTAATAACAATTATTATTAGTACACTTTTTGGAAAAGGAAGAAACAAGGGAAGAAAAACTCAGTTATATGCATCTGGTTTTCCAATCAGAATAAGTGATGAAAAAGAATGTAATAGTTTACTTGAGTAATGATGTTTTTTTAAACCGTGTGTGTGTGTGTGTGTGTGTGTGTGTGTGTGTGTGTTTGTGTGTATGAAGTATATATATCAAAGAAAAGGAAAGGAAGAACGAGAGCATGTTCATCAGAATTAATTGGGGGAATGTAAGAGGTACCTCTGAGATACCTACAGTACACACAGATTCCACTAAACTAACTTTGATTATATGGAAGAAAAGGCTTTTAAAATCACAAACATAAATCATTACTAGCAGGGCATTTCGTCTGTGTCCACATAATATACAACATCTCTTATAAAGCACACCTAACTGCAGTCAGTGCTGTGTTAGGAGACTTTATCTTAGAAAAGTGATGCTGTCACAGCCTCCATGTGGTAATATGAAGCAGCTGGTGTCCAGTTCATACTGTTCACTGCTCATTAAAATTCATATTTTGCAATGTGTTTTGAAATTAATGCCTGAGTGCATCAATCTATCAGTAGAGATAAATAATCCTTAATTTTTATCATGTTTCTGGTGGAACAGGAAAATTTAATTATATAATTTAAAACACCAGCAATGTCACTTTTTATTCCCTAAAGCTTACAGTACAAGCTACCTTTCTTGGATGAAGAGTTACCTTCACTTTACTGAGCTTGTCTTCACCAACAGTTTAGAGCCCCTTAATTGTAAGTAGGACTTGTTATATAGTAGAGTATGTTAAACATACACCTCATTATGATTGCTTTATAATACAATACTATCTGCTTACTACTATAACTAGAATTTTGAGGACAGTAAAACATTGCAGTGTAATACATGTTACAATATACAATGTCATGGAGCCATCAATGATAGTAGTGATGAAGGGGAGGAGGTCTTGTGAGATTTTCTGGAGCATTATGAAAGGGATTGGATCGAACTGGCAGGTGGTGCGATTGCAGGACAAGATGACTTGCAGGATCTCTTCTGTTGCTAGATTGCTAAAATGTGCCATTGAAAGAGAAGGGGAATCCTGAGCGTGTAGTGTAGGAGTTGGGGTAGGAGTGAAGGTCTGGCAGATTTTTTTAGCAGTCTTAGCAGAAGTCATTTCAGATGAGAATTTGGACAGGAGAGCACAGTAAAAGACAAGATCTGTGTCAAGTTGTGATTTCTTCCACTTTCTCTCTGCTGTTTTTAATTCTCTCCTATTGCTGCACAGCACATCCAAAGGCCAAGGAACAGGGTAAAAAATCTTCCTGAGATTAGAAGATAGAAGGCAGAGGATGTCCATGGATGAGGAAGGTGAGGAGAGTGTCTGTGGCTAATTCCAATGGTAGGGAGGAAAAGGAGTCAGGGTCTGGAAGGGAAAGGTCTGATAGGGTGCAGGAAGCTACGGAGGAAGGAGAGATAGAGTGGAGGCTTCGGCGAGTGGGGAGAGAAATACTGATAGCTGATTTTAGGCAGAATTGGGAGGGTGATTGCGAAGGATACCAAGAGACAACCAGGAAGTGTAGAGTCATGTAGCATTGATGTCTGTAGCTGGAGAGGGGCGACTGAAGACGGGGTCCAGGGCGTTTCCTCCCTTGTGTGTTAGATGGTGTTGAATGTCAGGGAGAAGGAACGCAGAAGAGGGAGAAGGCATGAGGACTGGAGCTTGTCAGAAGGGAGGTTGAAGTCTCCAATATAATTAATTAATTAATTATATCATCTATTTAAAGTTTACACACAGTTTTATTCTGCAGGCAGGAGATGCAGATTAATCAGAGTCACTGCTGATCCTTAATTAAATTTAAGCTGTAAATTAAGAATTCTGATTATGTCTTGACATTGAGAACTCATATCCTCCTAGGAGACTCCTCAGCTCCTAACACATAAAGTACAAAATGTGATGAAAACAGACTATGTTCCAGATTATGGAAAAGACACTCCCATATTCCTCTTTTAACTCTGCTTTTCCCAGAAAAGTCCCAGCTGGTCCATTCCCTAGCTACTACTGTATTTCAGTGGTAGTCATCTGCCAGCCACAGCTTTTGTCTGTCTTATGTAATACTGACCCAGTTAGAGGCCTGCATCTTTGTGTTTATTCTCAAGCTGTTCTGACACAAATTCAGCCATTTATGACACGGATGGAAAGTGTAACTGTTTGTTGAAACAGAATGATATTACAGTACTGTGACTGTTCACAGAGGGAATACATCAGTGTTGCTTGCTGGTTTGGCACTGACTGTGGTGAAAGCTTTTGATGAATGCAGCATAGTGAAGTTCCACACATTGAATGAAAAAAACCTCAGTGTTACTTGGCTGTCATAGTTACATGAAAACACGATCTCAGGTTTTCTCTGTACAATGTGGTGAAGTGAAGTAGGTGCAATGCGTGTGAGTAATTCCTTGCTTTTACAATAAAACATTTCTATAGCTGACAGAATATATAAATTGAGGTTGCGATGTCATTACGGCATAGCAATCTGTGCCTCTGTAGTAAAGAGTGCATTTGCTAGAGTAGGGGTACTTTTGGATGAGAATTAGGTCTTTTTAGGTTCTTTATTAAATTAAATAAGAAAGATAAGGATGTTAGGTAACTGGCATCAGTCCACTCTTCTCTGAAGCCTTGACTCCCAAAAAAGCAGTGGGCTTGAAGCTGACAGCAGGATTGTAGTCTTTATCTCCGCAAAACTGTCATCCATAGTCACCATCCAGTGAGCATTGTTTAAGGATGTAAAAATGCCCCGTTGTCAGCGCTAACCTGTTAGCTGCATCCTCTGTGAGGGGCAATTAAATGCTTATCAGAGGTCTGAGGGTATGTCTCCTCCCTGTCTAAATGTAGTGTGACTCATGCAGGCACCCTGTAGCACAGGAGCATCAGACTCAATTTTTTCCTGGGCCACATTGGGATTTTTGAACTTTGAACTATAAACTAGGCTATTATGTTTTCAACATATTATTATAACCAAGCTATTCTCTAAACTATGGATTATAAGACTTTATCTAGTTGTGAGTCCAGCCATCTTCTGTACCATTTATCCTACACAGGATTGCAGGGGAGCCTATGCCAGGGGACTCGGGGCACAAGGCAGGGAACACCCTGGACGGAGTGCCAACCCATCGCAGGGCACAATCACACACACACACACACTCACACACTACAGACAATTTAAAAATGCCAATCAGGCTACAACACATGTCGTTGAAGCCACCCCTGAAGCATGGGAGAACATGCAAACTCCACACACCCAGGGCAAAACCCCCAACCTTGGCAGTGCGAGGCAAACGTGCTAACCACTAAGCCACAAAATGAAATCAGGTAGCAGGCCACATTTAGCCACATGGGCCTTGACATGAGGAATCAGTGACTTAGCAGACAGTTGATTTCAGGAAAAATGCATTTAGATAAGTTTCCATGTTTTGGATCATTTTTTCTGGAACAATTCTAGTGGTTATGACCTGCAAGATGGTGCAGGAATCATTGTTTATGTAGGAACAGCATCGTCTAATTTAAGGCATCAGTTTATTTACATGATATGATGTATATACAGTGATATGAGGCTTATTTACATCAATATGATGCATATGGAAATAACCAGCTTCACCTCCTTCCTCTCACTTACTCTCTTTCAGTATGGTAATTGCTCATTACTTACTTACTTCCACGATCTGCACATTATTATATACACATTATTATATACATGTGATTTTAGTATCCAGATTATACAAATGACCCAATCAATAGCAATAAATGACAAGATTACAGTTAAATTAAACTGATTCTGCTAAATTCATGTTAATTAAATGTTATTGCGTAGGCCTGTTTTAAATTAGATGTAGAATTAGTTTAGATGCAAACAAATCTCAAAGCAAGTGGACATTAAAGCTTGGCAGTTATTTTATTGTGGTGGAAAAATCTCCTTGGTTCATTCTACTTTATAGTTCATATATTTTCATTTTTGGATTATCTACTTTCCTTTCCACTCACTGAATAGTCCTGAACTCGTTTTCCTCCGTACTTTTATAAGTTGATTTTATATTTTATAACCAAATGTTAGTGACTTACATTACTGACACTGAGAATCACATTACACACCGCAAGAAAGAAGTAAGACATTAGACTTTTGGGATGTTGTTGAAAGCCACTGACTGATGGATACATTCGGATATAAACACATTACATGTTAACACATTTACATTAAGTTGATGATTTTAGGTGGATTAGACTCATTTAGAATATTACGTTAATTTTTTTTTCTGGTGACAGCTTTTATTGACGCTACAGGATACAAGGTGGCTGTTATTCTGACTGTTGTGTTTTATTCAATCTCCAGGGGCTGTGATTCAGTTTTATTGTAATAGTTAGTGCAGATTCAAAGCTTATTGCCTTATCATTCTGACTTAGTGTACGTGTCCACTTCTCACTGTGCAGCTGCTTGCAGTTGTATTTTGCGTTTAGGGGAAGACTGTTCATTTGCCATAACAAAGTTCATGAAATTGTAATACAATTGTCCATCAGCACCAGTGAGAAAATGTGTAAGTGGACACACAGCATCAGTTCTATGGCTGACAATAAAGCCAAATCTATCAGGGAACAGCTGTAGTCAGCCACATTTCAGCACTAAAGCCTTTACCATCTTCTGTGGTTTTGGTTTAGCTAGCTGAACTGCCTACATTATTATTATTATTATTATTATTATTATTTTTATTATTATTATTGTATGGAAGGTCTAAAGACTTCTAGGATTTTGTAAAATATTACTTTTCAGAAGCTTTATACACATTTCTTGATGTGTTTCTGTGCCTTTTTATGTTGTCTTACAATTAATCATTATGTTTTCTTAATATGACTTATATGATTATTATTTATAGAAAAAAAGTATAGTGTTCATATCAAGGCTGAATTTGGCTGAATGTAACATGGAAATGTATAAAATGAGCAGATGACCACTTCAAATCTTGTCCTATTTCTGCCCAAAACCTTTCCTTCGTTTCCTGGATCCAGATTAAGCCTTGGAATTACACATTTGCTGTGATTAAACATTTCATTTTTAGTTTTTAAATCAAGGGTTTTGAAGAAAAAAAAAACACTCCACTTTTTTCAATTTTGATAACAGTTTTGTTCTTCATTCTTGGACTGCAGTCTTTTCTGTGCTCTCTCTGTGACACACCACTGTGTAATGTATTACAAAGTCCTTCAGCAAGGACAAGCCAGGGTACAGATGACAAGACATTATTTCTGACTGATGGTGGGTGTGTGCGTGTGCTTCTGTCAGTGAAAATAATGGAAATTTTTCACACTGGTCAATTGGTCTGAGACTGAAATCCTATTATTATCTTGAGTATGACCAAGTCTGCAGATTAGGGGAAACTGAAACAGCTGTTTAAGGAAAGCAGAAGGAAGATTGTGTTTTTATACACTGGGTATTTTTAGAGATGCTGCTGAGCTCCAGTGCTGATATTGTGCTCAGAGTAAAATCAGGACCATGGTTATATAAGCACATTACGGTTGTTCACCATCCGTTTCCACAACAGCGAGTACAGCCGCGGGCCTGTCATTAACCTTCACCATGTCATTTTTCCAACCTTTATCCACTGCCTGGAAAATCTTACACCATGTAACTTACAGCCATTGTCCACCCAGAGATATTGCACACTCATATGTGTACAAATGTCCTGATCCAAGCAGCAATAAATACATCAAGAAATGTCATCAGAAGGTTTAACGGGTGGAGTCGTAAAGAAGGTCAGGTTATGTAGGTTATGTAGGTTATGTAACCATCACAGAGCTCATGACTGTTATCATTCAGCTCATGACCACAGCAATGATAAATAGTAGGAATGATTTTTCACCTTAATGCTGCACTGAAAGCATACTTCTGCATTCTAAACTTTTAAATGTGCTTTTATGTTTGCCTGTAAAAATATATATATATATATTTTTTTTTAGACAAAATTTCTGTTTCTTTGGTTTCATGAATAATTTTGCAGGATGTGGACATGTGGAGAGTAATGACTTCTGAACCTGGTCTTTGCAACATTTGGGGCAGACATTAAACTAACATGTTTACGGTACCAGCTTAAGATCTGATATAACAATATTCTTTGTTGACCTGAGCTAAATTCTGTCTCTGGATAAGGGAGTCTGCTAAATGCTGTAAATGTAAATGTAGATCAATCAGCAAAATGGCATCTTTCCCTACATTAGAGAATGGAGAGCATTACGTAGTACATTAACACAGTCATATTCAGTTGCATAAACACCACTGGAATTGGATAAGTGGATAAGTCTGAAACTTAGTATAGGTCATGTGTTGTGTCTAAACATTAGTGCATTATGTAATCACTTGCATATTATTGTATCTATCTTGTAATTTGTCTTGATGGAATGAGTGCAATATATATTCTCTATACATTCAGACCTAACAAGAAAATGTCTGACTTCCAAAATATTGGTTTTAATTTTTTTAGATTTCAAATAAGAAAGAATCAGCAAACAAGAATATTGAGAAAGCACTGTCAACTTTTATTTTCCATTTAGAAAGGGAACACTTCGCTTTTTTTTCACAAATTGTAAAGTAGGTATTGTAAGAAATTTGTTGTGTATAACAAATTCTCTTAACATATTAGCAGCACAAATTATACCATAAGTGTCTTTACTGCATTTACAAACCAACATTAAAAAAGCAATGTGTTGTTTTTCATCACATTTAAGAATCAAAGATAAAAAGCAATTTTACATCTCCTGTTAAAATTTGCACATTTTCACACCCATTTAGTTTACATTTACATTTTGCTCTGGCACTAGCTAGCTAGCTTTTATGGAATAGCTCATGAAAGCAAGAAACTGAATTTTGAAACTCAACTGGAGAGAGAGAGAAATAATTAGAAGATAAGAAATCATCTCACACAATTCTGTGCTGGTGCCAATAAGGCGAGGTGTAGTTCTATGTGCTATCTGTAAAACAGGAACCTGAAATAAAGGAGAGTCCAGAGTTTGGCAAGAAAAAAAAGAAAACTTTCCTTCTGTAATGTATTCACACCTAATTAATGTATTTTAAAAATGGTCCTCAGAGTCTTGATTAACGTACGTCAGTAGCTGGAATGGCAGCTGGGACTCGTTTAAATGCCATGCTGGTTAATTTGAAATGCTAATCTGGCCATTTAAAAGAAGGAATCTGATCTGAGTAAACTAATTGCTCCATTGCCATTACAATTCTCTCATCACATAAGTGAATTTTCACCACAGTGGTCTTTAAAACGGACACAAAAGCATGGAGAGGTTTATTGCAATTTATTTATGTGGTGCTTTTAGCAATGGACATCGTCACAAAGCATCTTTACAGAAATTTTAATTAAAATTTTTAATATAGAAATTTGTGTATAAGCTTACAAAGGGACGTTTTCTTTTTTTTATTCCCAAAGACTGGATTTTTTAATTTTGAAGAAGTTTCATTCGTTTCAGACTATTTACTGTAAAAATTAAGTTAAAAAAAAAACTCAGCAACTGTGTCATTAAACAAGCACTCACTTCTCACTACATTTTTGTGTGTTCATTTTCACAAATCCATGTGTCACTGTATTTTCAGAGTGTTTAATTAGCCTCGACTTCGAACTGAAGTGTGGATTGTTAAACACAACACAGCCTTACAGCCAGAAACAATACAGCAAATTAGAAAATCCCTGACCATTTTTACTGTAAGTTGGAAAGTGCTGTGGTTGAATGATGTTTTTGTGCTTGTAAGGATATAAAACAATAATTCAATCACAGCCTCTTATCTCCTTATATTAGAAACTATGGTTAGTCTAAATGTCTTAAACTTGTTCTGATGAAGCTGTAGTTAAGTAAGGAGAGCTGGCACAACTGTAACAAAGTGATGTCTTTACATGCATAAATACATCACTTCCCCATGCCCTTCTGAAAAGCCCGCAGGATTCGTCCACTCGTTCTATAGATATTTGTGAAAACATTTTGTGCCAGGACAGTTAAAAACACAAACAGAAGAATTTTTCCAAGTATAATTTTTTTTCCCTTATATTTTCAAAAACTGAAATTGTGCAGTTATATACATTTACTTTACATTAAGTGTTAGCACAGCATTCAGACTTTGTGCAAACTAATTCTGTTTGCAGGATTGTGAGAAATCGTGGGTGCGAACTGCAGTACACTTGTAACACCTTTCAGAGTGTAAGAGCAGTGAAAGATGGCAGCACTGAGACAGAAAAGATGCACACACTGATTTCCACAAACTGTAATTGATGCAGAGAGTATAAAGATCTTATCATTTTTTAATTCATAGAATTATACTTAAACCATAGTAACCATATACAGTACCGTAGTAGACAGTGTCATTTAAATTATCATTGAATATTTTAACTCCAACCAAAAATGTTATAATTGTGCCAGCTTTCCTGTATCTGAAATATGTCAAGTGCATTCTGGATCAATGGACTGTGTAATGTACAGTGTTCAAGCTTTTCAGGCATGTGTTATATTTCACTGTAAGCAAGGTTACCAGTCTCACCGAAGATACTGAGAAAAACCAACAGAGATCCAGAACTATCCAGGGCTTAAACACACAGATGTACACCATTACATGTTATCACAGTAACAAATTCTATCCCACTGTCAATCCCAACAAATGATTCAGGAACAAATATAGAACTCCCAAAATTATTGTCTTGTATTGAGTCTGACAAGGTGAATAACATTATTGATATCTGAAGAACCATTTCATTATTATTGCACTGGGGATGGAAAGGAAAAGTGCAAGAAAAGGAAAAAGGAAGTGCGTTTATTGCTGAAGTGAGTTTTACACCAGAGAGGCTGATTATTCAAATTCAAATCACAAAAATAATCTGTTTCCTAGAGCTGATGTCACAGAGAGATGAGATGCTACAGCTCTAATGAAAATATTTCAGCACGCATACATTAAAACACAAGTCAAATATCTAGCAGCATGTGGAACTGCTGGCTGAGCAGCACTGACACACAGTAAAAAAATAGAAACACTACTGACAGAAACAGTGCTGCTGACAGGAAATACATGGAAATCACTACTTGTGAACATATTCGTGTAAAAAAAAAAAAAAAAAAACCTTCACCTACAAGATTTTGTTCATTTTCTATTTGTCCATGTTTCACTTGCAATAGTACTTCTGCCACAAATGAACAAGCACACATACATGAACACCCTAAAAATGCAAACCACGTTTATATACGAATGCATTTTGTTTATTCAAGTTATTTAAAGTATAACTAACCTGTTAACTTTGTCAACACATACTGTCAGTATTTTGCAGATAGTTCTCCATATAAAGTGCTTCCAAAAGAAACAATCTTTAAAAACCTGCAGCTTTTACTTAGTCCAGATGTTGTTTTACTCTGAAACCGGTGTTCTTTTATAATAGGTGATCTCTGTGCTACCAGAGCTCATAAACCTTAAGTTCAGCAAGGTATGGATTTGTGCTGCCCATTCTGTGTGATGGGGTTAATCTTTTCCAGGGAAATGTCAGCATCGCTGTCCAAGTTGTCTGACATATAAGGGGAGAACTTCTCCAAGGTCTTAAACCCAGAATTCTCTTCCTTCTTCTGAACTTCCTCGTCCTGGCCTAGTATGCTATGAGGGATCACACAATTGCTGTTGCTACCAGCTTTGGGGATGAAGCCCTTGTGCTGATAGTGTGAGACATGCTTGGACACTCCGTTGTTGTTGATGCTCACAATCTCAATAGAGTTGCTGCCAGGGCAGAGATGTTGGCAGCCTAGCAGGGTAGAGAACGCTTTGCGGAAGTCAGCATTGAACGCATAGATGATAGGGTTGAGTGAGGAGTTAGCCCAGCCAAACCAGACGAAGACGTCAAAGGTGGTTGGGTTTATGCACGGGAAGTCCACGCTTTCGTTGGGCTCGCAGAAAGGCACCATGCAGTTGAGGATGAAGAAGGGCAGCCAGCAGCACACAAACACCCCCATAATGACCGACAGGGTCTTGAGGACTTTTGTTTCGCGCTTAAAGGAAATCTTAAAGGAGCTTTCAGACTCTATGCTGCTGCTGTTGCCCATGCTGCTGTGGCGGTTTTTGGCACTCTCTGCTGCTCGCTCCAGGGCGGATATCCTGCGGATTTGCTTCTGGGCAATGCGGTAGATGCGGGTGTAGGTGACAATCATGATGGCTACAGGAATGTAAAAGCTGATGAGGGAGGAGGAAATGGCATATGTTCGATTAAGACTAGAATCACAGTTGTCTGGTGGAACTTCAGCGTAGGTGCTATTCAGTTCAGTGTAACCTGCACTTTGTGCTTTGTGCCAGTTTAGCTGCACAGGGATGAAGGAGATAAGAATGGACAAGGTCCATGCCACACTAATCATGATGAACGCCACCTTGGGTGTCATTTTGCGCTCATAACGAAATGGGCTGGAAATGGCCCAGTACCGGTCCACACTAATTACACACAGATTCAGGATGGAAGCAGTGGAACACATGATGTCAAATGCCACCCAGATGTTGCAGAAAGCACCAAACGGCCAGAATCCCACAATTTCAGTAGCCGCCTTCCATGGCATCACCAAAATGGCCACCAGTAGGTCAGAAATAGCCAGTGATATAACAAAGAAGTTAGTGACTTTGGAGCGCAGATGGCGAAATTTTGTGACAGCAGCACAGACCAGTGTGTTTCCCAGCAGAGTGGTCAGAATGAGGAGAGAAAGAAAGCAGCCGGTCAGAACACGCTTTGATGAATCACGCCGTACTAAACTGCTGTCAAAAACCGAGGAGAAATTTACATCCATGGCTTTTTCACTGAGTAACAGAAGCAGTCACCCCATAATTCCACCAGTCTAAAGTGAAAGGGATGAATCACAGAAGCAGCATGAAGCTCTGTGACTCAAAGATCTGGATCATCTACTCCAAGCTCATTGTGGCAAAGATTTTCAAAAATCCATCCACCATTATTTTAACATTACCTTTACAGAAGCCACGAAATGTCCCGTGTTCCAGTCTCCAAATCCATTTCACATGGTTAGATTATTTTAAAATGTGCTGAGAAAACAAACCTAATATAACAAACTAACAAATCATTCAGTTACTTTACCAGGCTGCTGGTTTTCCTCCCAGTTGCGCAACATATTCCCTCCATCATGTTTAGGTAAGCGTGTCCAAGCGCAATCATTAGCCTTATATGCGAGCTCATCGATGTGGTCTATCGATCTGGATTTGCGCTGCGTTGCTCTGATTTGACTGCTGGGATCCTGTTCCATGCAGCGCAAGGGCTAGTAGCCACACACGTTTCTCATCGTTATTCTGGTTTGAGAAAGGAGAAAGGAATAATGTCTTGCATGTGGCTTCTTTCGCGCTGTCTGAGCCATTAAACATCTGCACTTCCTTCAGGGCATCAGCTCCTGCAGTGGCTCGGACACTTTACTTCAGATTAATGGGTTCTGTCAGTTCTCTTCTAACAAGATTGTTCCGTTGTAACAAAAAGCATTTGCACTGTCCCCGGAGAGTGAGTGTCTCTGCGAGTAATGTGAATGAGATTGCTCAGTGGATAACGCGCACTGTAACCTGCTGTCTCTGTGCGCGTCAGAAATCTCCCACAGGATTTTTAATTAGATTTCGAGGAAATAAGAGTAAGAATCCAAAGGTTGTTGTCTTGGATAAAACTGTCTGCACCATCAGTAAGAGCAGATCTCTGTCACAGTGATCTTGCAGCTGCTCCGGGTTCAGGTGGCCGGAACGCAACGGGTTTTTTCGGTTCCTTCATTAATTGTCCCAGGCACAGTAATTAGAAGTGCAGCACTAAGTCAGTCCTCCCGTCCTCTTTCCTCAGCGTCTGGTGTGTTTCTGTCGATCTGAATGAACCGAACTGAACTGAACCGGGTGTTTTCTTGCGCGAACCGTCGGAACATAAAATCGGTTTAGAAACGCGCCCATCTATTGAAGGTTATTTCTTCCTTCAGTCATTTTAAAGGTTATTACACGTGAATGCTATGATCTTCGGATAATGTCCACAGACGTTATACCGTGGGAAAATAGGACCTCTTTACTCTATTCATTTTCAGGAGGCTATTTTGCATTACCTGTGCAGTTGTGAGTTTGTGCTGTAGGCTGCAGTGTCACCGGTGACACGCGATGATCTTCAGCTGCATATTTACACACTGAGCGGCTGGAGGAGGCCATCTGCTGGAGCTCGCATTAACACTTGGTTTAGTTTCAGGAATAGTTTAAATCCAGACGCTGCGTAAATTAGCCTTCACCACATCCACACGTACAGCAGTGTGTCATCTTACTGTGAAATGGACACACTTATTAATTCACATAAAAATCCTCCAGATCTATTAAACTGCGAGGGGATCTCGTGTACACAGCCTTCTTCAAATCATTCAATAGGATTTAGATCTGAGCTCTGACTGGACCATCCCAAAACACTGAACTACTTCTTCTGTTTTCCTTTGTTGACTTGGATTGGTGCTTTGGGTCACTATCGTGCTGGAAGGTGAAATTTTTCTAACAGAGACCTGCAGGTTTTGCATTAAAATAGATTGGTATTTGGAGCTATCCATGATTCTCTCTATCTTAACTAGAGCCCCAGTCCCGGCTGAAGAGAGGCGTCCCCATGGCACGATGCTGCCACCACCATGCTTCACCATGGGTATGGTGTGCTTTGTGTGATAAATTGCCTTGTTTTTGTGCCAAACATAGTATTTTATAGGATTATGCCCAAAAAGTTCTCCCTTGGTCTCATCAGACCATAACACATTTTGCCACACGGTTTAGGGAGATTTAGGGCTTGAATGTTTTTTCATGAAAAAAGGTTATTGTCTATCAACCATACCTCACAGCCCAGATATGTGAAGAATACAAGAGATTGTTGTCACATGAAGAGAGTAACCAGTACTTACCAGATGTTCCTGCAGCTCCTTTAATGTTGCTGTACACCTCTTGGCAGCCTCCCTGTTAAGTTTTCTTCTTCTCCTTTCATCAGTTTTGGAGGAACATCCTGTTCTTGGTAATGCACTGAGGTTCTCTATTTTCTCCACTTGTTGAAGGAAAAGCTGAAGGCAAAATGCACCAAGGCAGTTTACAAATTACAATTTAACTTATGAGTATGTTAGTCTAATTACTTATATATATATATATATATATATATATATATATACACACATATATATATATATATATATATATATATATATTACACACACATACATACAGACATATGTGCACATGTATATTTATTTATATAATTTATCTCTTGACAGTTGTCGAAATATCTTGATTTTAAACAGATTTATAATTCAAAATGGAACTCAGCACAATCTTTTACTGAATAAACTCCTATTAAATATATAAATATAGTCATTAATCTCCTTTAACACCGTATAGATTAAATCATGTGGCTGTTCATAACAGCATTCAACAAAATTATTCAGCATCTAACAGGATCTGATTAATCTTGATCAAGTGTGTGATGTGATCTTGTGGCTTTAGACAGTTGTGCTCGTCTTGCGCTGTTTGCACATGCACTTTAAGTAGTCTTTAGTTAGTTCTGTCATTTTATGCAGCACCATGGTTCTGGAGGAAAGTCGTATGATTCCATTCTTCAAATTATGCTAATAATTAAGGCTCTTTTTCACATTCCTTTCCTAACCATATCTCCAAAATTCATGCTTTTATGTTTCTGAAGGGACTGGTGTCTGCATGCATCACTATTTTAATATTGAAAAGACATTTAGTTCCCCTGACAAGCATTATAATTACATGAGAATACATTTTGCCTCACTAAAGTACTTGACTGCTAAGATGTTGCTGTTGTCCTTTAAATTTGTTGCTTAAGGGCATTGAGGCTAATGATGTAACCTCTGACCTTTCAGGTCTTGCCTGACCACTGGGCTACTAACCCAAGATAAAGCTGAATGAAAATAAAAAGTTGAACAAATGGACACTGATGTTATCACAACACATTCAGCGGTCAGGCACCACACTGCAGCTCTGACATTCATCCCATCCGTGACTGAATAGTTAGCTGATGAATTCATCTGGGTTGTTTATAGCAAGAACACATAAATGTGCAGGAAATAAACTCTCCTTTACTGACTGCTGATGATAAATTATGTCCAAAATGATTTGTTTATCTGATGTCTGTGCAGAGGTTCACATGTTCTTCCTGTGTCTTCCTGTGCTAACAACCAGGTGACATTTTTCCAATTTCCATCTGTCCAGTGTGGGTGAGTCTGTGCCCACTGCAGCCTCAGATTCCTGTTCTTGGCAGACAGGAGTGGAACCTGATTTTTTTTTTTCAATTCAGTTTTATTTGTATAGCGCTTTTTACAATGTCATTGTCTCAAAGCAGCTTTACACAAAAAAAAAAAAAA
>CM074988.1:64324-83619 GCA_037576825.1 Pangasius krempfi
ATGCTTTCCTTCCATGCTGTTTTAAACACTATGAGTTTAGTTTGGTGCCATTTACGCTCTAATGCTCGGGCGTTCTGGAACCTGATGTTCTGCAATTGTAGCTCATCCACCTCAAGGTCTGACTTGTGACTTCTGAGATGCTTTTCTGCTCACCACAGTTGTAAAGTGTGATTATTTGAGTTGCTGATGCCTTGTGCTGCTGCCACACAATTGGCTGATTGGATAATTGCATGAATGAGCAGGTGTACAGGTGTTTCTAATAAAGGTAGATGGGATTGTGTGGCGTACCACAGGCCTATATGTTGTGAGTTTCACTTAACACCAATTTTGGAATGGGTGCTTGTAACTATAATATTTCTATATGTGCTTTTGATGTGTATCAGAGGGGCTAATAGACAATACATTACAATGTACAACAAAAAAAATGCTAATTATTGCAAGATCAGTTCAGTGAAACGTGGTACATTGTAACATGTACAATGACTGTGGAGAGAAAAAATCAACTCCATGAAGGTCATTATATAATTCTAAAGGTAATAGGATTTACACAAGGGGCATGGTGGCTTGGTGTTTAGCGCTGGTGCCTCACACCTCTGGGGTTAGGGGTTTGAATCCGCCTTGTGTGTGGAGTTTGCATGTTCTCCCCATGCTTCAGGGGTTTCCTCCCCCAATCCAAAGACAGGTTGTAGGTTGACTGCCATTTCCAAATTGTCCGTGTTGTGTGTGATTTGCCCTGCGAGGTTTTGGCACCACTTCCAGGGTGTCCCCCGCCTTGTGCCCTGAGTTTCCTGGGATAGGCTCCAGGCCCCATTCTAGAGTTTAACCTTTAAGGGGCTCGGCCTTAAAAGAAAACATATGATGTGCAAACAGGAAACAAAAACACCACTGCAGCTGAACGCAGTAGAGCATGGCCATGTTTGTGTGTAAACGTTTGTGTAGTGTGTGAATGCTTGCACTGAACATGACCTCACTTTCTATCATGGAGATTTCCATCATCCGTTTGCTTTTAGGGCAGAGCAAAACATTTCAACATGATTAATGTGCATTCATACATATTATTGAATATTCACTTTCAAGTTAACAAAAAATATCAGCCTTTTGTTTCTGGAGGACAAGGAGGATCTCCACTGCTCTTAGAATTAACTGTCATATTATTACCTGCTAGTTTTTACTGCTCTGTTGCTTACTGTGCAATTTTAACGATATGAGAGAAAACAGACCTGTTGTCCTAAAACATTACTTTTGTAGACTTGCATGGAAAATAGACCATACCACACTGCTGCTTTAAGAAACTCTCATAAAAGAAGAAGCCTTTATGTGTTTTATATATATATATATATATATATATATATATATATATATATATATATATAAAACACATCACAGTACAGTGAAATTCTTTTCATCGTACATTACAGCTTGTCAGGAAGTTGGGGTCAGAGCGCAGGGTCAGCCGTGATACAGCCCCCAGGAGCAGAGTTTGGTGGTGCTGGGAATTGAACCCCAACCATCCTTATGTTGCTTTTGTGTGTGTTCTAGTATAACGTGTATGAGCATGAGTGTCTTTGAGTACCCTCCATATCTCCTTCTGATGTCACCTCTCTGAACACGTCAATGCTAATGTATATTGAATGTACTAATTTAATCATCTAATTTAATGTAATCATTCTTTCATTAATTCCTTTTCTGGTTTTCTTGGTGGTCACAGTGGTAACACTGCGGTTGCTGTGAGCAGTTCTGCACTCAGGTCTCCATCAGTGGACAGTGGACAGGTTTAACAAACCAGACTTCATGTGAAAACTGTAATGAATTTCCTGGTTACACAACCGCACTATTTGTCCATGTAGTACACAGTTATAGAGGGATTTATTTATAATCGCACTATCGGGTGTCACCCAGATGAGGACGGGTTCCTTTTGGTTCCTCTCAAGGTTTCTTCCTCACATCGTCTCTGGGAGTTTTTCCTGACTGTCACCTCTGGCTCGCTCATTAGGGATAAATTCACTTATTTACAGTTTATTTTGATTTAATTTAATCTGAATGTATTTGTTTCTGCAAAGCTGCTTTGTGACAATGTCCACTGTTAAAAGCTCTATACAAATAAAATTTAATGGAATTTAACAGCATAGAAGGTCGGTCCAGACTTCTCTATCCCCAGCACTGGACTTAATACTGCTCCTCGCTCGAGCCTATATCACACAAGAAAAATGCAAATAAGTTGAAGGTCAGAATCTGTGTGATGGCTATTAAAAGGAAATGCTATACATTATCACAGTTTTTTTGCTACTGCTTGTTAGAGGGGTTAAGAGGGCTACCATTAATATCACTTAATATGTAGAATTGGCTCTGCTGATTAGATTATAATTATTTAACCGTCATTAATTTATCGCCAGTAAGCACTTTATCATGGCCACGGTCGCTGTGGATCCGGAGCCGTTACCAGGAACACTGGGTGTGAGGTGGGAATTTTTTTTTTTTTTGCATAATAAGATGCACACTTTTCCCACAGCTACTGATGGATATGCTTTTACAGACAACAATTTACAGCTGTTATGTGATGAGACGCTTTCACCTTCTGTAACACACTGCCCTCTACTGAAAATTCGAGAAACACAAATCAAATCTTTCACACCTAATCTTTAGAAGACAAAGCTTAAATAAGAAATTATTACAATTACACTATGCTGTTTAACTGATCAAAATGAAGCCTTACCTCCTATTAACTTCTCTCACAAGCAGTAGGAAAAAAATGCAATCATGTATAGAGTAACAGAAATTTTAAAAACTTTAACAGAAATTACTTCTTGTGCACATTTTTTTATTTCTTTTAAACACACTGTGACATTGTAGTAATGGTCAGAACACAACAGTCTTAATCAATAGTCAGAACTGATCAAGCATCTATTCATCCAGCGTTGAAAAAATCTGATGCACTGCTTGACAAAGATCAGATGTGGAGCTTTCTGCTCAGCCTTTGTGAGGACCTCTGTTCTGTCTCTTGGACATTTTAATCCAACCTTCCATGAAGAGGACAATGCAGAAAAACATAATATATGATTACAGAACTTAGCTGTATCAGTTCCATGGTATTTTTATTATAAACAAATGTTTAGGATAAAGGATAGGAAAAAGGTTAAAACTGGACTCACTGTTTCTGTCCCTGACTGCTGCAGCAGTGCTTTAATATTGTACTGCAGCTTTCTGAAGCTCGTATGCAGCTCGAGTGCCACGTCTCCATCAGTAATCTTTGCCAAAACAAGTGTTTTCAAAAGTTCTTGGGCGATTAATTCTTTACAGATGCAAAACTGTGGAAGAACAAAAAGTATCGGGTTAGAAACGTTATCTTATTCCAAGTCTTTTTACTGATTCAGTTTTACAGCCAGGTTTGTATTAATGAGCCTTTAATTTGCATACACTGAGTTAAGGCATCCCATGATGTATTTGTTGTAGTCCCTGTGTAATTTATGGAGTCCCTTGTAGTTCTGTGTTGTTCTGTCTTTGTCTTATGTAGCACCTTGCTCCTGGAGGACCGTTTCATTTCACTGTGGACTAACTGGCTGTATATGGTTGAAATGACAATAAACTCCACTTGACTTGACTTGACTTGTATTTGTTGTATTTGTTGTGGCTAGAGTAGGCTGTGTGCAGAGTCCTTATAAAACACTTATGATATACACACTGAGCTGTCACTTTATTAGGAACACCTGTACATTTGTGCAATCAGCCAATCATGTGGCAGCAAGGCGATGCATAAAATCATATTAGCTACAGGTTCAGATTTTCAGTTAATGCTCAGGTTAAACATCAGAATGGGAAAAAAAAAAATCTCAGTGACTTTGACCGTGCCATGGTTGCTGGTGCCTGATGGACATAAAGACATACATTTACTTTAATTACATGTTACATTTCTCTCATATTTTCAATGTGAGATTAAGTTCATTAACCACAAACTCATTTAAAGACAATCTTCTTTACCAAGGGTGCTAATAATTCTGGAACTGACTGTAGGCCAGTAATTCTCTAAAACTTACATAGATGCTCCCCATCTGCATATTTGTCAGGGATATTCGACTTGTGTCCTTTAAATAAGAGACAGAAGCTTAACCATGCAGTTTCATTACAAATCTCTGTAATTTAGAGAAATATCTTTAAGATTTAAATCAGATAAAACACATACAAAGGTGAAGAGACTGGGGTAGTGTGTGAGGTCTTCGAGATGGCTGAGGATCTCTCGGATGGTGTCGTCTCCTGTAGTCGTGCCCTGCAGCGCTGCACGACAGAACAAACACATTTACACAGTTAGATCATTGGCAGTGAACATGCTGAGCTTGTAAGACTCTTTAACGAGTAGCCTAGGAAAGCAAATTTATTCAACTTAATTCTGGTAGAATTCCATTTTGGATTTTTGGTAAATGAGGTTTGTGGGATGAAAAGAAAATCTACTCACGTCTATCCTGAGTTGGATCACTGTAACTGTTCATTGCATCATAAGAATGACTGAGCAAAGTGGCTGATATTAAAGAGCCTACTTTTACAGTGTGTTGCAAAAGTATTCACGCCTTTGACCTTCCCACATTTTGTAGTGTCACAACCTGGAATTTAAATGGACTTAACTGGGATTATGTCATGATTCTACACAAAATCCCCTATAATATTGAAATGTTTATGGGGGATCAATGTAGTTTAAATGCATAAGAATTCCTCAACATTCAACTACTAAAAACTCTTATAGTGTATAATCTTATAGATCACTTTAAGTCATTGCTAACAAATAATTCAATGAACTTGCTGACTAAAATATTACACAGTATCATTTTTCCCTCCTACATGAGACAAAACCAACTAAAATGCAGCACTTCTTTTTGTAGCTTGTGGCCTTGAACTTTATCCTACACAAATAAAAACACATTCTTAAATGAATGTATATCACATACCTGCCAACAGTTTTCTAGTTTCGCCCTTGACTCCTTGTTTACCTGTCACTGAGTCACTCCTGCCTACTGATCCAGTAGTTGTTTTTTAACTAATGTGTAATGAATTAATGACTCAACAAAGCACTGAGAACTTTTAGATAAAACAGATAATTGTCTTACAGTTTATCACACAGAAAAACTCTTACACAGAATACAGCACATACATCCTGAAGCTTTTCCCAAACTGTGTAAAGCCGTAATTTTCACTGCACATAAAGTTTCGAGAGAAGCTTCTGAAGACGCACTGAAACCAGCTGATGTGAGAAATCAGTAAATCTTTAAGCTTCCTTCTTACACTGCTGTCATGCTGAGTTTGAGTCACAGTTATTACTCCACAGTGAATTGTGTTGATTATTATTGGTATCAGCATCTTTTTTTTCCAACCACAATTGTTCTGGCCCATGAGATGGCAAACATCAACCACTGGGCAAACCATCTGTAGATACACTGCACAATGCACAGACAATTCACTTTTATAAACACAGAAAAGACCAAATTCCACAAATAAAGTGATGGCGCATAGTACAAACCACACTTCTTTCTAAAATGTGTTTATATGATGTAGTTAAATGAACCTGCAGTCTCTATTTCACTTGAATAAACACCACAGAAAAGTGGCTTTATGTAGTTTTAATTGTGGTTCAGATGAAAAACAGATCCCTGTGTTTTATTCCCAATGAAGAGCAACAGTCAGTGCTGTTTAAACTATTAAATGTTTTAACTAATATTATTCATCACTACACAATATTTATAAATGCTCTTATTTTAAGCATATGTTTTGTATATCTTCTGTCAGTAAAAAGATTAGAGAATAAAAAGCTCCAAGGAAATAATAAATAGACAAAATATTACTGCACACATTTAATAATGAGCCTAACATGACTATGTGGCCTGTGTTCATAAACTAAAGGAGGTGTTTATACAGCCTGTGGATTTTATTTTACAGTTAAATTCTCTGGCTGCAAAACGTTTAACAACCTTTTTAAACATTTTACATTTAAAAACTCACACTCCGGAAATGGTTTAAACTCTGCAGTGTGTAATAATGTTTGTAGTTTTAGTGTTTTGTGTTTATTATCATTCATTATTAACTTACTCCAGTAAATACTGACTGCATTCACAACTTTACTTACAGACCAGAAACAGCACAAGGAGCACGCAAGCGCCGAGGCTTCGTATTGTGGAAAGGGTTCGTGTGCAGTTACCGCCGCCGCCGCTTTCACTCTCCCCCGAGACATTCACCCGCACGCACTTACCGGAAGTACTTTATCCTCTCAGTCGAACTGCATTGTGGTCGCTGTAGTCCACTGCGCAAATTCTCCTCATTGTTGTAGGGGAAGTTTGGCGCGCGTGCGCTCTCCGTGCGGAAGTACGTCACACGCGGGAAAAAGGAGGCAGTCCGGCGGTGTGCAGTTTGTGTAAGTGACTATCAGAAAGAGTGTTTTTTATGGCAATTCAACTTTTTTGGTAAATTTCATCAAGATTAAAACAGAATCGTTTTCTGTAGTTGTCAGTGTCGCTTGTAATAATGTTTGCTTTGCTGAAGCTAATCAGCTAGCTGTAAACAGTAGATACGCACGAGACGCCTTTTCTGTCAGGCAGCTAAATGTAAACAGTCTAACTAACCCACTGTTAACCCAATGTTAACCCACTGCTAACCCACTGTTAACCCACTGTTAACCCACTGTTAACTCACTGCTAACCCACTGTTAACCCACTGCTAACTCACTGCTAACCCACTATTAACCCAATGTTAACTCACTGCTAACCCACTGTTAACCCAATGTTAACTCACTGCTAACCCACTGTTAACCCACTGTTAACCCACTGCTAACTCACTGCTAACCCACTATTAACTCACTGCTAACCCACTACTAACCCACTGTTAACTCACTGCTAACCCACTACTAACTTGGTGATAACTACTAGTGATTCTTTTCTTCATGTGAGTTTGTTGTTTAAATACTAACTGGTTAACTGGTTAACTGCATTAACGGGTTGGCGTTAGCTTGGCTCGGGTTAAAGGTGCGCGTCAGTGCTGCTGATTTACTGCGTGACGTGAACTGAGGGAATGTTAACGATATTAACGTGTGATATTTTGTTCCTTCAGCTCTCTGACTGCTGACAGACTCGCGGAGGCACGATGTCAAAGATCGAGAAGATGAGCATCCTCGGCGTGAGGAGTTTTGGAGTGGAGGACAAGGACAAGCAGATCATTTCGTTCTTCAGTCCTCTGACGGTGCTGGTCGGCCCGAACGGAGCCGGAAAAACGGTTTGTTTTCACACCTGTGTGTGGGATATTTACTGCTCTTTCCTCCTCGTCAGCACGAGAGGCTGCAGGATTCCACAGCGTGGGGGTCAATACTTTTGCAAACATCTTTTTTAGTGTTTAACTTTTTTAAAAATCTGACAAATTTAAGAGCATATTGTTTTGCAGTAAAAAAAAAAAGAAAGAAAGAAAACACGGGCTGGAATCTGTGTGTCGTTTACAATCCAGACAAATCCGATGACTTTTAAGGGGGTGAATACTTTTGCACGGCACTTTTGTAGTCAGACTCGTGCTCAGCTGCACGTACAGAACTGTGTAAACATTTAACGCCGCCTAGGCTTAAAACACAACCATGCTTTCTTTTTCTTTTTCAGACTATTATCGAGTGTCTTAAATACGTCACCTCGGGAGATTTTCCACCGGGAAGTAAAGGAAATACTTTTGTTCATGATCCAAAGGTAACTAGTTTTTTTAATGGTGTTTATAGTGTTTGCAGTGGAGCAGATGCTATAACGAGTTGTTAAAGTAACGGTGTGTTTATAAGCTGTATTAAGGCATATTCTGTATTTTGAGTGAATATGAATGTTAAAGGACAGTTGTGTAATATCTGTGTGTTATTGCTGTATTTTTCCAGGACGCCCATGAAACAGATGTACGCGCTCAGATTCGGCTGCAGTTCAGAGACGTTAACGGCGAGCCCGTAGCTGTTCAGCGTTCCATGCAAAGCACACAGAAGGGCAAAAAAGCGCCCGAGTTCAAAACCCTTGAAGGAGTCATCACCAGAATAAAGTGGGTTATTAATCCCCAAATATAATTCCTCTGTTTAAGAGTTTTCGTTCCAGACTTTTGGGCAGTGATCTTACACCAGCGTGGTGCTGCGCTGTCAGCAGAACACCTGACATCATTACACCATTAACACTGATATAGGGCTGTGTGTGTGTGTGTGTGTGTGTGTGTGTGTGTGTGTGTGTGTGTGTGTGTGTGTGTGCGCGCGCGTGCGCGTGCGCGTGCGTGCGCGTGCGCGTGTGCTGATATACAGCTGAATTTTGCATTCTCTCACATTGAAATGAAAGTATTAGACATTAAGTGTGAGTTTGGGGTTAGGGTCGTTTGAGCTGCAGCTTCACTGCTCACAGAAAACTGCTTGAAAGTGAACTTCTCATGCCTTACAGATGGGCTTTAAGACTCTTACAGGGTCAGGAACTAAATTAAAGCAGCAGGTCCTCCAGCTTCTGTGCTTCTCCTGTGAGAACCTGCAGTTGTGCTGCTCAGTCCGTGAGAGACGCGGAGTATTCTCTCTGTACACAGATGCTCTATCTCTCATGCACACACAGGAAGAGTGCTGAAGCACTGCAATCACTGTGTGTATATCTTAAGCAACTTTTTATTACTTAGCAGTTGCACTTTCATATCTTGTAGTGTGGTTTTGAAACCTGGCAAAAAAAGCACCTGACCTCATTTTATTTAAAGATAATAACAAGGGAATTTTTGATAAACTGCTGTAGGTTACATGCAATCTTCTTAACAAGTGTGTATTTATATAAATAAATCAGATCTTAATACTTCCACCCATGGAGGTGGAGATTCAGTCGCCCAGATCTGTGTATGTAGATTTGTGATTGTGTGCATGTCTCCATGTGTCCCTGAGCTCGGGTTACTGTCTGTGTGGAGGTTCAGATGTTTTCTTCGCAGTAGTGTGGGGTTCCTCCCCCGTCCCATTCAGGTTTCCTCCCACTTTCCAAAGACATGCCAGTACGTGGACTGGCTATGCTAAACTGCCCGTAGGTGTGTGTGTGTGTCTGTGCACTTGTGTGTGTGTGTTCGTGTGCATGGGCACATGGACTAGTGTCCCATCCAGAAACAGTGTTCCCGGGACAGACCCCGGATCTGCAGCGACCCTGATTCGGATAAAGTGATTACTGAAGATGAATGACTGCTTTGTGTCCACAGGCATGGAGAAAAGGTTAGTCTGAGCTCAAAATGTGCTGAGATAGACCGTGAGATGATCTCGGCTCTGGGTGTTTCAAGAGCAGTTCTCAACCACGTCATCTTCTGCCACCAAGAGGAGTCTAACTGGCCTCTCAGCGAAGGAAAAGCCCTCAAGCAGAAGTTTGATGAGATTTTCTCAGCGACGAGGTACATTATTCTGAGCACGACTAACATGTTTACGTCACTGAGCACAGCTTGGTCTGTAGCCGTGTACTCTATCCAACCTTTAGTCACACACTTTTAACTTATTTTTTTAAGGCCATGGTCGTTTCTTTTTTTTTTTTTTTTTTTTTGTACTTTCTCGTCCTGATTTGTTTTTTTTCCCATTCAGTTGCCATAGTAACAGTCCACCTTTATTTAGCAATGATAATTCTCTCGAAGGTACATCAAGGTGCTGGAGACCCTCCGTCAGTTAAGGCTGAAGCAGACCAACACTGTTAAATCCTGTCAGATGGAGCTGAAATATCTGAAGCAGAATAAGGAAAAGGCTCAGGAGATCAAGGAGCTGCTGTCCACTAAAGAAGCTCAGCTAGCAGCTTCTAAAGGAAGTGTCCAGCGCATTGAGAACCAGATCGACCCCATGGAGGTAAGTCAGAGCTGCAGGTGGAGGCTGTGATGGATGTGTATTGAGTTCTGGTCACATAGTAATAAGTGACATGATGAAATCTATCTTTTTTTTTTGTCTATCACATCATGAAAGTTTAAGTTACTTACACTCACTGGCCACTTTATTAGGACCATTTACACCTGCTCAATCATGCAGTTATCCAATCAGCCAATCAAGTGTCGGCAATGCAATGTAATCCGTTCATTCAGTGCAATTAAAATCATACAGAACCAGGTCAAGAGCTTCACTTAATGTTCACATCAGCCATCAGAATGGGGAAAAGATCTCACTGACTTTAACCATGGCGTGGTTGTTGGTTTGAGTATTTCAGAAGCTGCTGATCTCCTGGGATTTTCACACACAACAGTCTCTAGAGTTTACACGGAACCTGAGATGCTTTTCTGCTCACCACGGTTGTAAAGAGTAGAGTGACTGTAGTCTTCCTGTCAGCATGAACCAGTCTGGCCGTTCTCCTCTGAGCTCTCTCATCAACAAGTTGTTACTGCCTACAGAACTGACGCTCACTGGATTTTTTTTTTCTTGTACCATTCTGTGTAAACTCTAGAAACTGTTGTGTGTGAAAATTCCAGGAGATCAACAGTTTCTGAAATACTCAAACACATCTGGCACCAACCACCATGCTCTTGACCTGGATCTGTATGATTTTATGTATTGCGCTGCTGACACATGCTGTCCTGATTAGATAATTGCACGACTGATTCCTAGCAAAGTGGCCGGAGTGTGAACATGTGAGTGTGCGAGTGAGTGAGTGTGCGAGTGAGTGAGTGTGCGAGTGAGTGAGTGTGCGTGTGTGCGAGTGAGTGAGTGTGCGAGTGAGTGAGTGAGTGTGCGAGTGAGTGAGTGAGTGTGCGAGTGAGTGAGTGTGCGTGCGTGCGAGTGTGCGTGCGTGCGAGTGTGCGTGCGTGCGAGTGTGCGTGCGTGCGAGTGTGCGTGCGTGCGAGTGTGTGTGCGTGCGAGTGTGTGTGCGTGTATGTGAGTGTGTAAGTGTGTGTGTATGCGAGTGTAAGTGTGTGTGCGTGTTTCTTTGTCCTTTCCCTCTCAATGTTTACTTCCTCTGCATTTTTAGAATCGGTTGAATGACATTGATGACAATCTAGGCAAAGTCATGAAACTGGATAATGACATCAAGGCTCTGGACAGCAGGAAGAAACAGATGGAAGATGACAATCGTGAATTAGAGGAGAAGATGGAGCAGGTAACCCCAAATTATTTATCCAAAAACTGCATGATCTGTGGTGGAACCCTCAACATCTGTAGTCAGAGCTGCACACAAGGTCAGATGTTGAGGGAGATAGATGGCTCTAAATGTCAGCAACAGGAAATTACTCTTCGTTTATGTTTGATGTGACATGGTAATGTTTTGCAGTTTACTTGGTTATTCAATAGTCATTAATCAGTGATGATTAATTATACAGAACGCAATTTGGTGTCCAGGCAACCTCAAATTCAGTGCCAGTGTAAAATTATAAACCTTGGAGCGGACTGAAAAAAAACGGCAGAAGATTTTAAAACCACTACTGTTACATACTATTACTATGTAATTATTTTTAATAAAATGTGTCTGGGATTCACACTTCATTCCCCAACAAAGAGTAAAATCACAACATCGGAAACAGCATTTACATATCGGTGGTCGACAGTGTCCTAGACCAGTGTATTATAGACAACCGCATGAACCGTGCTTCTTGTCCAGGCTTTTAGAATTGAATTATATACTTTGTGAGAAGTCTGTAATGAAAGTAAAACATGTACAGCAGTAAAGTGTCTTGAGGGGTGGACCAATCAGAAGAGCATTAGCCTGCCCACGGGGCAAGTGAACGCAGTGTGTTTGCGCAGTCCCATGGCTCGGCTCACGGAAACTGAAACCATGGAGCTGATGTTGGACATTTGCTGCATATTCAAGTTTCTCTCTTCTTTTTCTCATTAAATAAATGTCTGCAAATGATAATCGTTATAACTTCTGCTATAGTGATTCTGGTTAATAGAATTCTGAATAAAGAGAGTGATTTGGTTCGATTCATGACATTTGTTCAGGATTACAAGTTTTAAAGAATACAATAGTTTTTCCACTAAACACTTTTAAATTTTTGTCCAACAAAGAACTATCTCCATATGACATTTACTGTTTTCTCTCTCAGCTACACGTATATTTTAAACTAGCTTTTGGTTTTGGCCACTTGTAGGTGTTTCAGGGCTCAGATGAGCAGCTGCAGGAGATGTATGAGAATCACCAGCTCACCGTGAAGAAAAAAGAGAAGAGACTCACAGAATGTCAGCGTGATCTGGAGAGGGCAGGCCGTGAGTGCCAGAGGATGAACTACATCAAATCAGACCTTCTCGTTGAACAGGGTAAGCAATAACGTTCTCCTCTTCGTGACTGTAGGGTTCTGTACATGTTTTCAGCCAGTGCACATAAATACCAGTCATCATCGGCGATTTGCAATTGAATTGCTGGTTTTTATTTTATTTACATATAAAGTTTTCCGATTAGACTGTGTTCTGGTAGTTTAGTTTAGTTGCTGTATTTCATGCTCAGATTTAAAGGCTCTTAGTGTGGGAAAGTGTCATTTAAATTTGTCTTACCAAGAAGAGTACAGTATCATATATGAAAGACTAATTTAATTTTGTTTCATACGTGTTCACTAAATATATCAATAAATGTATGTAATTCTAATAAATTCAGTTAAGATGGTGAGGTATAACACCTAGAGGACTGGAGTAATGGAGTTTATATCAGGTGCTAGTCGTTAAGAGACGACTGCAGAATGCCAAGCGCATACACCTGCAATAAATAGTGATTTAATAGAATATATTTTCATTTTATGAAAAAATGTCAACTGATTGGGATGTTGTGTTCATTTTTGAGAATCAGTTAAATAAAGTTTAACAGTTGGTGGTCACCTGAACTCCAGGCTAAAGATGTGTATTGTGTTTGCTCCTGAAGGTCGTCTCCAGATGGAAGCAGACAAGCAGGTGTTGCATATAAAGAACCGAGATGCTCAGGTGAAGTCATTAGCTTCTTACCTGGAAATGGAAGGATATGAAAGAGCTCCTTTCAATGAGAGACAGCTCCAGAGCTTCCATAAGCAAGTCAGAGAGAGACAGGATCACGAGGCTGAGGCCCTCCACAGCGTTATGGTAAGCATTTCTTAATGCGCTGTATTGAGAAAACTCTTTTCTGCATAATTTTTACCTTTTGCCAGTGTGATTTTCACCAAGGCCACTGAGAATCCACTGAAACTGTGTAAACTGTTACTGCATGAGCAAATGACAAAAATAGGACATTTGAGATAGGGGTTTTTAATAACCCTAAAAGAAAAGCTCTAGTAGACAGAAAGCAGCCTCAGGGACCGAGCTGTGAGAGTAGAGCTCAGATGACTGAATCATGTTAGTGGGGAGTTAAAAAGCTTTAGGACATACTTTTTTAGGACAACATTTTATTTTCCATTGTTGAATTTCAACCTGGGTAAAATACTCCAGTTAATAGGGAAGAGGAACAAAAATCCTACAGGATCCTACAACAAAAACAACTGATTGAAATTGTGAGCAAAATCTACTGAAGGGAAATATCGGCTTGTATGTTGTGTCTAAGAATGAATTTTTTTTTTATCAAAATAGGGAGAAATGGACTTTTGTGTCCACGTCATGGTGGTAAATACAGTTAAGTAGATTGGACTGTAATGAGTGTGCTTGAATATATTGCGCAATCCTTGATGTCTGTAAAATGTACATGAAAATACATTTCCAAGCTAAACACGTCCACTGTTTAGTTTTTATGTACCTTCCAGATATAACTTCACAAACGTAGATACATTATGTTAGATTTTGTCTGGGACATTTCAATGGTTGCTTCAGAGATACAGGAGACACCTGAATATGATGGGTGGGTTATTTATTTATTTATTTATATATATAAATATAGCAGCGGTCAGACTAATTCCAGATAGCATTCCCTATGTTTACTTCTGGTAGTGGTTGCTTTCACTTCACAGTCTTTATCTAGGTGAACTTTGACCTGTTTTTTCTCTCTGCCTGCTATGATTTTCTTGTTAGGAATGTTAGCACCTCGGAGGTGATGACTTCCAGATAGAGTATAGCAAAAGGCAAAAACAGTGAATTATATTTTCATTTCTAGTATGAACAATAGTCTTTAAAAAGTTTAGGTTCTTACAACGTTAAATGGCTAAACTTTGTTCCAGACTGATCTACAAGAGAAAGAAACACAGAAGCAGCAGAACATTGATGAGATTCGTGATAAGAAGACAGGCTTGGAGAGGACCATCGAGCTGAAGAAGGACATACAGGCCAAGAAGCAGCAAGAGTTAAAGAACATCAAGTCTGACCTACAGAGACTGGAAGGTTCCTCATCCAGACTTCAGGAGCTAGAGGCTGAGCTTACGAAAGCAGTAAGTGTTCATCCATAATTTCTCTGTACCTCAGGTATGTTCTGTGCTTCTGGGAATGAACGTTAGTGTACACTTAGGAAACTAATCAAATGCTCATTAAATATGAGAACCTTGGTGAGAAAAACATAGCCATGAGCACATTTATACTGTAGGATCCGTATACAGCACACAGACATAAAGAGAACTAACTATTTAACAACAACAGGTTTCTGTTTCATCTGGAACTCAGTAACTGTGACAGACACATTGATGTGAACAGTAATGTTCATGTTCTCAAAACACTTAATCACGTTCTCGAATCCTTGGCCTGCGTCTCAAACTGTGTTGTACTGTATGGAATAGTAATGACATCGCTGGGTACCGACATACTGTTTAGCGCATAGTTTGAGGTTTGTGTGTTGCATTGTCTTGCCATTCTCAACAGATTAGTCATCGTAGCAAAGAAGGGCGCAGCACAATTCCTGCAACCAGATGGTCACAACTTGAAACAGCATTTTTCTACCAGAAAGCTTCTATAAATATATAGAAGTATAAATATATTTATATGTAAGACGATATTTATATATAGTTATAACCGTGTGTAGGAGCGAGAGCTGGAGAAGGCTGTGCAGGATTCCACTGTGGACCGTCTGAAGATGGAGGTGCAGGAGCTACAGAGAGAAAAGGTGGAATTGGACCAGGCCCAGCGCAAACTCGACCAGGAAATGGAAACCCTCAATATGCACACCACAGCACGCACACAGATGGACATGCTGAAGAAAGATAAAGTGAGCGCATTCACATTTCAGCTTCTAATTAATCACTGTCAGTATTCTACTCCTTTAATTACATCGATGCCAGGCATTCATACATATTCATCATTTGTATTTGGACATTTAATACTAAACTGACTAACTGGCTGCCGATTACTGATGTCAGAAATTGTGCCAGGCGGTAAAAGCAACGTAGTGATAAGACTAAAATTAAACAAAAAAGAATTGATTCTTGCTGGTAAATATAAATAAGATGAGAAATATTTGTATTTCATCTGTGGCATCTAGACTGATAAAGAAGATCAAATAAGGAAGATCAAGTCCAGGCACAATGAAGACCTGGTTTCTCTTCTGGGCCACTTTCCTAACAAGAGAGAGCTTGAGGACTGGATTCATAGCAAATCTAGAGAGATCAACTCTATCAGAGAGAAGCTGAGCAAGCTCAAGTGAGTCTCAAGATCTAATTCATGCCCTTCAGCTATCACATCTATATTGTGTTGGAATAATTGTTTAATTATTTTTGGATATTCAAATGATACAATAATTAAAAAATCATGGTTTGATAGTTATACTGTAATAATAATGATTCATTACAAATTCACTGATTACCTAAAGGTAAAGCCTGATGACATTTATTTATCTCAGAACTTAGGAGGATGTAGTAAGGTTTGGGATCTGAAATCTGAGATTTCTTAGAGAGTTAGACACACGGCTGCTAGTGTACAGCATAATTGGGTTGTGCGTTCAGCCATTGGAATGAGATGTTAGCGTGGCCTGGAGAATGCTTCAGTGTTTCTCTTCTCTCATTGGGCTCTGGCCTCACTTTAACACACACGGTCTGTCTGCAATGTGTTAGTAAGGAGCTGGCATCCAGAGAGCAAACCAAGAGTCACTGCACAGCTGAGATTCGGCGCAAAGAGCAGCAGGTGGTCAGCTACGAGGAGAAACTCTTCAATGTGTGCGGTAGTCAGGACTTCGAGTCTGATCTGAGCAAATTGCAGGATGACCTGGAGAAGTGCTCTAAGCAGAGAGGTATGCCATGGAAGAGCAGTGTGGTCATACTTTAAGGGAAACATAATTCCTTTTACTTGGAAAGTTGTTTTTAGTCATGTTTCAATTCAAGTTGTCTGTAAATTTTAACCAAAATATTCACAATATTTCTTAGTTTTGTTTAATTGATCTAAGGCATGAGAAGTTTCCACAGCACTAATATTTCTCTCTTCCACTATCTCCACCATTCTCTCTATTTCTTGCTGTCTGGATTTTGCTTCTCCCTCATTTTGTCTTCTTTCCAATTTTGTAATGAGCGATGCTGGCGGGGGCCACGGCCGTGTACACCCAGTTCATCAGCCAGCTGACAGAGGAGGGAGAGCCGTGCTGCCCGGTGTGTCAGCGTGTCTTCCCCTCAGAGGCTGAGCTCCAGGACGTCATTAATGACATGCAGTCCAAACTGCGTCTGGTGCCGGACAAGCTGAAAAACACGGAGCAGGACCTGAAGAGGAAGGAGCGCAAGCGTGATGACATGATGGCCCTCAAACCCGTCAGGTCAGTACGGTTCCTAGCTGTGGCCCGCATTAACAGCTGTCCTCTGACCTACTTAATGCCATAACACAGCACGTTATTGTTACAGGATTATTAAATCAACATACCCTGCTTTCTTGCTAAGATCAATACTGTTCTTTGTTCTAATTATTCCAACCAAACAATTTAACTTTTGTACTGCAATTACAGTAACGTTTTTTTATGCCAGCTTTTTTTTAAAGTATGCAAAAAGTAAATATATTATCTTGGATGGTTGTCATGTTACGTCATGGTGTGTTTTATTTTGTTCCAAACACAGACAGTCTATTGCAGAGCTGCAAGAGAAGGATCTGCCAGAGTTAAGGAATAAACTGCAGAGTGTGAACCGTGAAATAGAGAAATTGAAGAAAGACATTGAGGAGCAGGAGAGTCTGCTGTCTCTGTTGATGTCTGAGGAGGACACGGCCAAAGCCTGCCTACAGGACATTTCCCTCATGGACCGCTACCAGGTCTGGGGTCACTCTCAGATAAATCATGGCATATAAAATATATATATATAAAATCATAGCATCACATTTGATTACATCCTTAAATGCAGTGAATATTCTGTAGTTTGTCTGGTTTAATTTCGGTTCATTGTTATGTAGGTTCTATGCATTTAATTACTTGATGTATGCTATTATATGTAAATCCCACATATAATTTAATAGCCATTATTAATATTTCGCTGTAGTGTTACTCACTCCAAATTCCACTATTTGTGGACATTTAATATATTTAATATTTTAATACACTGAATGCATTTGTGTCTCGGTGAATGTTACAGTGGGAGTTAGAATGTTCAGGCAACACCATCACTGAATGACCTTTAAACTTTTATAAAACTGTTAGCGTGTAATGGTTTTGATACTGTAACTGAAATGTTTAACTTTGGTTGTATCATAGCTGGATCTGAAGGATGTGGAGAGGAAGATAGCGGGACATACAGCCAAGCTTCAGGGAGTGGATCTGAGCCGCACGATGCAGCACGTCAGCCAAGAGAAACAGGAGGTCCAGCATCGCCTCGACACCAGTATGAGCACTGTGCATTTAACACAAACACCACCTACATTAGCATGAACAACAGACTAACTGAAATAGGTTCTGCACAAATCAGAATAAACACTTAAGTGTTCATTATCAGTCTTTTCTTCATAAATCTCAGCCATGACCTTCTGTCTACATAATGTTTTAATATTTTTAACAGGAATGTGTATTTTCTGCTTTTTAGTGAGAGTTCCTTCATCTGGTCCTTGGTCTGGATGCAGGTTTCCACAGTATCTTGTTCTTTATTAGTCTGATCTGTATTTTATTTTTTTTCTGATCTCAGCCTGCAGTAAGATGGAGCTGAAACGCAAACTCATCCAGGACCAGCAGGAGCAGATACAGGCCCTAAAGAGTAGTGTGAATGAGATCCGTGCTGAAAAGCTTCAGATTTCCAGTAACATGCAGAAGCAGCAGCAGCTGGAAGAGCAGTGTGTGGAGTTTAGTGCAGAAATTCAGGAACTGCACAGAGAAATACGGGTAACACTCGCACAAGAGCGCTAGCTTCTCTTACTGCTTTGTGAGATACTTGATCATGTGATAAAGAGAATGCTGAATGAAGGGGTCTGTTTTGTTCCAATAAACTTACCATTTGTGTGCTGTAGGATGCTAAGGAGCAGGTCTCTCCACTGGCCATCACTTTAGAGAAGCTCCAGCGTGAAAAGCAGGATCTGATTGAGCGCAGAAAGCAAAAACAAAGTGAAGGCCAGGAGAAGGTGTGTACCTCTTCTGTTTATACTGAATACTCTAAATAAAACTTACAGTAGGTGCTAACAGCCATGCCTGTCTTGTCAGTGTGGTGGCTGAGGTTATTCCATGTTTCATTTTGTGGAAACCTGCAGTGGTCCGTGTAGAGATGTGTGACAGTTAAAGGGGAAAAAACATAAAGTAAACTGTGAGATCAGCGTCAGTGCACGTTGCCATAGATTCTACAAGTAATATCACGTGTCAGTTTTCCTTTTTCACGTTCTCACTTCTCGCTGTTTTCAGTCTGTATTTAACTCTTCTCCCCTTGATAAGAAGAGTAGTGAATAAAAACAGAGACACTGAAACAGAATGTATATTCAGGTTTATTCTGTCCTGTTTATGCATTAAAGCCATCAATAGCCATTACATTACAGATGATTAATGATATTTTTTTTATTTATTGTAGATTGATGCGATCAAAGAGAGAGTTAAAAATTTGGCCATTTTAGAAAGAGAAATAACAAAGTACATTGAAGAGGGCAAAGATGACTACAAGCAGGTACGAGATTCACTTCTCCCATTGTATTTTCTCTAATGTCACATTCTTTTACTCTTAAATTCTTTTACATTTACCTTTTTCTTTATTCAGCAAAAAGAAGCAGAACTTCAGGAGATAAATGCTCAGCTGACTGAAGCTGAGAAACAGCGAGAGAAAATCAACATCGACATAGCCAATATCCGGCAAGATATAGACACTCAAAAGGTAGAGAGACTAGAGGGTCTAATCATCCTCCTTCCAGAAACACAGATAAATGGTGATGTGTTTGTGCGTGTTCGTGTTCGTGCTCTGTGCGTGTTCGTGCTCTGTGCGTGTTCGTGTTCTGTGCGTGTTTGTGTTCTGTGCGTGTTCGTGTTCTGTGCGTGTTCGTGTTCTGTGCGTGTTCGTGTTCTGTGCGTGTTCGTGTTCTGTGCGTGTTCGTGTTCTGT
>CM074988.1:93055-104721 GCA_037576825.1 Pangasius krempfi
GTCCTGGTTCTGTCTCTGTCTCCGTCCTGGTTCTGTCCTGTTTCTGTCCTGTCTTTGTCCTGTCTCCGTTCTGTCTCTGTCTCCGTCCTGGTTCTGTCTCTGTCTCCGTTCTGTCTTTGTCCCCGTTCTGTCTTTGTCCTGTCTCCGTTCTGTCTCTGTCTCCGTCCTGGTTCTGTCTCTGTCTCCGTCCTGGTTCTGTCCTGTTTCTGTCCTGTCTTTGTCCTGTCTCCGTTCTGTCTCTGTCTCCGTCCTGGTTCTGTCTCTGTCTCCGTTCTGTCTTTGTTCTGTCTCCGTTCTGTCTCTGTTCTGTCTGGACACAGCTCGTTGCATTGCTTCTGGCACTTTATAAATTATTGAGAGCTTCTGTGTTGCCACAGAGGAGAGTGAGTGGGCGGGGCTGGTCTGGTGGGTGTGGCTATAATGGAGGCACATGGCATTCATCCTCCTTCTGTCAGTTTCTTGTGATGTAAACAGGACTGTCATTCTTTATCTTTCTCTTTGGCATGATTATATCAAAGCATTGCATTAACAGATCATTTAAATTAGTCTGTATCCTAAATCAGGATGTATAAATGTATACATGTCTAAATAAATGCACAAAGCCAGATTGTAGTTGCACACTGATCTCTTGGCTTTAAAGTCATTAACACATAATGAACTTAGATTGTGTTTTTATTACTTTCAGTAATACTTGACAGCACAACATCATGTGCACAAGCTATTAACTAAAATCATTATAAATTTCATTTCAGTAAGTTTTCTCGGTGGAAGTCTTACATTAGAGAGTTCTGTAATCAGCGGGAACACTGTGATGGAAATCCAATCCAGGCTGTAAACTTAATTCTTCAGTCCAACATGAATAATTCAGCAGCACTCACTCGCCACCTGTCTACTGAAAACCTCCAGATTAACTTACATTATTTCCTAGAAATGATGATATAATTCCGCCTGTTATAGTATGTAGTTCAGTTCATGTTGAATAAGTGTAGACCAGCCTCAGCTTGTGCTTAAACCACACTGCCGAATGAGCAGAGTTACAGTCTGTGCTGCAGGTCGGGACATTATTTCACCCCTGCATTGTCTGTCTCTGTTAACACGTCAGCAAGGGCGTGGCCACACAGGTGACTTGGGTGACAGATACTACCCTTGAAATAACCCCTGCCACCCCAACTGCCCCCCCAGCCCTGAGTTCAGATAGGCATAAATCGCTCTCTGAGAGATCTGTAACTCGTGTACAACACCGAGAGACGCAAAGAGCAAACTACAAACGGAGTACATCATCATCATCATCATCATCATCATCATCATCATCATAATAATAATAATAATAATAATAATGACCTAATTTGGGACAAATAGATGGGTGTTTTTGCACATTAGCTGTGTTTGAGGTAGAAAACAAAATTTAGATCAAGTCAAGTGGAGTTTATTGTCATTTCAGCCGTATACAAGTACAGAGTGAAAGGAAACGTTTCTCCAGGACCAAAGTGCTGCATAAGACCAACACAGAACAACACAGAACTACAAGGAACAAGACAGAACAAGACAGAACAGTGACCACAGCGCCGACCAGCACGCAGTTCTGTTTAAAGTGACAATAGCGCAAAGAGTACAAGAGTACGATATAAGTAGCTGAAATAGTGTAAACATAAGAGCAGCTAATAGCTAGTCGCTAGTAGATAAACAGGTTAAAAGTGAATAACGAATATGTTACTCGTTAATTCATGCACGAGTTTGCGGACTGCGTTAAGATGGGTTTAGGGAAACACTTGTTAATTAAAGAACATTCTTAATGTGAAATTAACGAAATATTTAGCGTTAAGAATCTTTTTCGATAAACGTTGAGTAATGAATCATTTGTAGCCCGAAGTTTTAGTTGAAAGTTTATTTTAAAGGAGAACTACACAGCATTTGTAGCCCGTTTATCACTTTTTGTTTTTCATGTTATAATAATAATAATAATAATAATAATAATAATAATAATAATAATATCTGTTGCTATAATGTGCCCCGCTGCTCAGAACTGAATGCAGATTAAACTCAGAAGCTCAGTCTTTTCCGTCTTACCTGTGTGTGTCTCCATTTCTGTCCCGGCAGTGTGTAAGTGTATATCAGCTCTCTGTCTGCTTTTATACCAATCTACTATTAATATTGCATCGCCATGATTTAATAATTTCAAATCCGTCAGCACAAAGCCGTGAAGAGAATGAATTAAAAGCAACACAGAATCATTTTAAACAAGAAAACGTCGAAAGTAATAAAATAGTTTTATATACATGCATATACATTATATATATATATATATATATCTCGTGTCTGTTCATGATGTAAACAGTTGAAAGCATTTGTCATTTCTGCATTTTTAATCCCCTTCGAGTTCTTTATTAATAAAACAACACAAGTGTTCAGTGTGCTGTAGATTATTAGTGACTGATGTTATAGCGCTCTTCATTTAAATGAGCAGCCATGAAAATGATCAATAAACAGCTAGTATATGAGCTCCAAAATCTACAATATATTAACAGGATAAAATCATCTCTCACTGTTTATGACGCGATAATAATAAAAAAACGTTAATTTTCTGTACTTGACTGTAGAAGTATAATTAGTAAGGCTGTAATTAAATATTTAGTATAATTCCTGTGCAGGACACAGAAGGCTGTCACTAATCCGGTATTTCAGTCTTTAGGATAAAAGTGGATGTAATTTATTTATACAGATATGAGTGCACACGAGAGCTTAGAAAAAATCATTTATTAAATATTAATTCACACATTTCAAGTGAAATCTCAGGACATTTCTCCGAGTCAGTGAAGGTGGCTACGATCACAACAGAATTCAGTAGCAGCTTTATTTCTGTTTTTCTGTCGCGCAGATTTGCAGAATTTATTTCAGAATCTGTTCAGTGTGGAAGGAAGTGACGTCCATCAGATACCTGCCAAGTTCTAACCAACATTTAATTATAATTTCAAGAACGCTTCTGGCGTTTTACCATCGGCTCATGTACAGGTGCGTTAATAGTAAATAATTACACACACTTCAGGACAAAATGTGCGATAATACTGAAGTAAGTGTTAAAGCTACTTTCTCCTTGGAGGCTTCTCTAAAATGAAAAGCGCAATAAAACTGGCATCTTGTTGTTTTAAGAGCCACAGAAGTGAAATGCGGAGCTGCATGAAGCGTCTTGTGACATTATTGTGCAAAATACATTTAGAGAAGGAGAAGATAAAAGAACTCTTCCAGTGCTCTAGTTCCTGATCAGAAGAACGTGTAGATCCCTGTCACGTGCGTTAAAGTGTTTAGCAGTTAAGTGCAGCTCGGTCAGTGCGCCGCGGAGTATTTCATCCTCTTCTGTTTCTGTCTCTGGTTACAGAACCAAACTCGGACCACGTTCTTCTTCAGGTCCAGCTTCTCGGCGATGGCAGCGATTTTCTCTGAAGAAGGCCGGGGCTGGATGGCGAAATAGGCCTCGAGTGAGCGCTTCTCCGGCGCAGCGATGGATGTGCGCTTTCGCTTGCGCTCTCCGTTACCGTTCAGCAGCAGGTCTGTGCGCGCGCTCGTGTCGCGGTGCGCCGCCTCGGCCTCGTCCAGCCACGCCTGCAACACCGGCCGCAGCGCGATCATGTTGTTGTGTGAGAGTGTGAGAGACTCGAACCGGCAGATCGTGCTCTGGCTGAGAGAGCCCACTCCCGGGATTTTGAGGTTGGCGAGCGCGGAGCCCACGTCTGCCTGCGTCACGCCGAGTTTGATGCGCCGCTGTTTGAAGCGCTCTGCGAACGCCTCGAGCTCGCGCGGGTCCGAGTCTCCGTCACCACCGGGAAGCAGGGGAAGAAGCTGAGGGTGAGAGTGCGCGTGCGGGAGACCCGCGTGGCCCGCTGCCTGGTGCAGGTGGCACGCAACGGCCGGAAGGTGATGCTGGTGCGCCTGCGCGGCCAAAGCCGACGGATCCGGTGCCAAGCCGCCCACAGCCAGCGCGGACGACAAGTGCTCGAGGAGCTCGCCCTCCAGCGTCTGGCTCAGGTGGTTATGATGATGATGGTGATGGTGATGAAGATGATGGGAGGGAGTAGAAGAGATGGACGAAGAGGAAGACGACGTGGCGCACACGCCGCCGTTCATGGCGTGGTATGATGTCGCGTGCGGCTTGGCGAGATCGGCGGCCGCCAGAGCTTCTGCGCGCGCCAGCAGGCTCTCATCAAACGCTCCGAATATGTTGGCCTGCAACTGAGAGCGAGAAGAAACAGAGAAACGGAGAGAGTGAACGGAGTGGGGCTGCGGGAAGGAGGGGGGCTGGTGCACGCGGGATTTACGGGGGAAAGACAGCAAGTCATAAAAATTAATATGAGAGCAGTGAGGGGAGAGAGAGAGAGAGAGAGAGAGAGGGGGAGAGAGAGGGGGAGAGAGGGGGGGAGAGGGGGAGAGGGGGAGAGGAAAGAATGAAGTCGGGCAAAAGCAAAAAAAAGCGAGCGAGAAAAACGGGAAGCAACACGCGTGTTTCCTTGTTACTGAAGTGTCAAGAATAAGGAAGTTTCCCGGTACACGTACCTGCGGTGCAGGCAGACACACGCGCCGCATGGCCTCCGAGCTCGCGTGCACGCCGGAGTACTTGGGCTCGTGCACCGGCGCGTGCGCGGGGAAGTGCTGCTGCTTGCCGTTCATGACCGTCAGGTTCTCTCCTCGCGCGCTGGCTCTGAGGTCTCCCACTGTACAGCTCTCTCCATCGCCACCTCCTTCCGGTCACCTGTCCCCAACACACACCTGCTCAGCGTCTCACCTTACACACTGCGGGCCTGAGAGTCGGAGAGCAAACAGCGCGCGCTCTACATGCGCACTGAACCTGGCTGGGCGCAAATATTTCAGTTTATTTACTTTTTGCCAGAAAGTTCAGTTTTAATGTTTATTTTTAATATAACACTGTTTTTGGCTGCAGGTTAGAAGCCGGATGTTAGTTAGTGTGAATTACTCTCATCTTCAGCTAATTAATCTAAAAAAATAAACCGAACGAAATAAATCTCAAGCCTGTTACACCTGAGAGTGAGACAGAAGGCAGACAGACAGGTCCTGCGCGCACGTGCGCTTTAAAGTGTGTGTAAGTGCAATAAAGCTGCAGTAAAATGATTAAATGGCATTTTTAAAGAACATTCAGCATTAGTCATATTTGTAAGGAGAGTGCTGATTTTACCCGGAAATGTAAAATTAATTATTTCCACTTAATTTGCTCTTTACAAATGTAATGAATTCAATCTTAATTAATACAAAATTTAAACTATTTATAAACTGAGCTTTTGCGTCACTTGGTCATTTACTTTCTCTGGGCAGTAACCAAAAATATTAAACATACACACGTGATTTACAATTAATAAATTAACGCTAAAACCAATTAATTAATTAAAAAACTGTTCGTTTAAAATGTGAAAAGGTATTTACGATGTTTTGGTTAGGAAAAACTTCAGTTCAAAGACTGTTGATTGTATTTTTAGGAGCCGAACTGACATGCAAGTGAAGCCTGTATTTCTGCCAACCTGAGATGAGCATGAACATGAGGTTTGGGGTAAATGCTAATGCACAGCAGTTTTGAGCATGACACTCGTTCTTTTGTCGTTTTCAGTGTGCACTTGTTCTTTCTGTATAACAGCTCGATGTGTAGAAAGTGGAGCTCGGCAGTGACACGGCTGCTGCACCTGATCCTGTCCACCTCTTCTGTCCTAACACACACTCAATTATTCACCAGCTCTGTGGCAGGCATCCATTACCTCATTGGCATTTTCTTATTCATTACGGAGATTGACACGGGCTTCCTCGGCAAACAATGAAGTTATCTGCAACAAGCCAACTATGCCATGGTGTACAGCCTCCAGTTTATGATACAGTTTTTATGATGAAGCCGTGCCTGCTTTCCTCTCTAGATAACATTTCAACACATGAATATTTCAGAAGGAGAACCTAAAATGGTTCATTCATAGCTCAGCCTTTCATCTTGATTTACAGAGACACGTTTATGCAGGGCTTGGTTCTGACTCATCCTTCCACAATATATACACCATATACAGGTCAAACATTTAAAATAAAGCACTGATGAGTTTACAGAACAAACACACGGGTGATTTATTGTTTCAGTTAAAAAAGTGGTCCTTTAGATAGAAAGTAATCATTACCATGTTAGCTACTTTTCTGAACATGCTGAAATTGGGAATGTTCATAGCACAATTTTTTTTAAATGAGACAAATATTTTTATGCTAAATAGAATTTTGATCTATAAAGTGGAATAAACTGGAAGTGATGTCACATGTATACATGGGGCTGAGGGCTGTTTTGTGGCAGATGACATTCATGCTGTCATGAATTCACCCCCACTGCCCAAAACCTGGTTGCCTCTGCCAGGAGGTTCAACTTGACAATAGACATCACTCTTGAAAAGACAATGAGCAAAACATACTTCAAAATCAACACAGAGAAAAACACACAAACAAAAAAACCCACAAAACCTAATTTTTGCAATAACCAACTCGGTCTCCGTCCTGAAAACCTGAGGTCTGAGTTTTTTAAAATGTTTCTTAAAATGTTCTGCATGGAGTGAAAAAATAAATGGGACAGAAATATAATATGATGGATGTAAAATAAAGCTGACGCATCAGAGAAGTTTCTTGTGCCAAATGTGTAAATAAACGAGTACTTATTTATTAATAAATAAATTGGTTAACACCGAATTGAAACATAAAAATAGATAAATAAATAATTGATTAATTACAGCCATTTATTTGTTTAAAATATTAGGGTTAATATGTCACACATTTTCCTAAATGTCACACTTCTGCCACAAATAACCAAATAAACTTCTTATACATGAAAAGATTCAGCTCACTTTAACCTTACCTTTAATATGGAACGTCATCATCATCTACATTATTATTATTATTTGTGTAACTCAGAGGATATTATTGGTATTTCAGGATCATCACGTGTAACAACATGGTGCTGATTTAGGCTGCTGTCTGCTGATTTGTTTGGTGAGGTGTATCGGGAGTCTGCTGGGAGTTTGATGTTATAGCGTTTCTCCACAGAGCAGTTGTTGTGTTCTTCCACAATTATATTCAGATGAAGACTTTTCGGATATTTCTGCGCGCTGTGAGCGGTGGGATGAGGGAATGTGGAGTGACGGTGGTTGACATTCTGTCCCATGTGGCAGTCAACAGCGATTGCGTTAAATCAAATCGACTCTGAGTGTTTTCCACTCTGCTTCCCAAAGTAAGAGATGTGTATGCATTATTCATCATCATTTGAATGTCAGGAAGAAGCTTTACGCTCCAACATCAAACTATGCAGCACACTTTCAGTTTAATATTCTGCTTTAGCAAATCTTTGGTTCTTTCTACCCTAAGACCCAAGTTCCTTACTGGCGTAACTGCATTCTTTTCAGTCAAGTTTCTTTGACGTTATTGAATAATTCAATAATCTATGAATTGATGAACACCTGAAAAATAACCCGAGACTGTTAATTAACTCAGGTTAACTGATGGTGCATTGTGTCATTTTTTCCATTATTAGGGTTCGTAAATTTGGTTACCCTAAAAACTAAACTTATGTAAACGTATTCATAATTTATACATTGGTGATATAAACACAGTCAGTACACACTACAGTTAGAAAAGTTAAATTATACCAAGTGTGAGAGAAAGAGTGTTTATCTTCATCACCAATAACACCTTATATAACACAGCATCAATATTTGTTTTAATCATAAATGAATAACTGGGGATTTGGGTTATTATCTCATTGTACTAGTGCACATTTCACGCCTTATTTCTAATTCTCATATAGTTTGGGATTTCAGTTGAAGAGAATTAATGATCAAAATGGATTTCTAGATTTCTCGGTCAGTGTCTGCCACTCGGTCAGTTTTAATTTTCAGAATTTCAGAATGTCAAGCCAAGCTGATGAATGAATAAAGTTACAACACAAGAAGCTGTTTAGGAAACAGAAGAAAATTACACTTAAAAATGTCATTTCCAATTTTATCATTTACATTTATAGCATTTGGCAGACACGCTTGTCCAGAGCGACTGGCATCATTTATCTTTTTCATACAACTGAGCAGTTGAGGGTTAAGGGCCTCGCTCAAGGGCCCAGCAGCGGCAGCTTGGTGGTGCTGGGGATCAAACTCATGACCTTCCGATCAGTAACCCAACGTCCTAACCACTGAGCTACCACTGCCCTTTTCATAACATTTTGGAAAAGACTCCGGTTTCAGACTCAGAAACCAGAACAGTCGAATGGATCCGAAGCCAAATGGAGGCCCTAAATGCTTGCAGACTCCTGACAGTCATCTGAGCACCTCAACTTACCCTGTGGGCAACCTCCAAAAGCCCCACCACTAAATGCCCTGCAGAACCCATCCAAGGAGCACAGACGACGCCGATGGGATGCTTTATGGTTTCATCAGTTCGGTGTGGTCCTTCAGGGCTCAGTGTCTGACCAACTCCCGACTGCAGCAAGTGGTTTCACCGTTTCCTCACGTACCTGCTACAAGTGAGCATGTGACAAATAAACCTTTGGAACTTGAACCTTAACAGAAGCACAATCGAGAGACCGCACGGTCAGAGCACAGGGTTTCACTCCACATTAGCTCAGAAGAAGCCACACACTGGGTCACATCTGTGAAACTGTGATGCACTTTTTCTCTCTTTTTACTCTTCTGCCCTGATTTGACACCATCACATCCTGAACGACAGCAGAGCAACAGACAGTCAAAAAGAAGCATGAAAGAAAACACTGGACAACATTTTCAGAAGATTATTCTTGGAATGGATTATCAAATCTTTTTCTTCTTTTTTTTTCCCTCCTTTTTTTTAGTGGTTGTATTATTCATACTTGAGCCAATTTAACTTTTTTTTTATTCCTGTTTGATTTCCCCCATTCCTTTGCCTTTATTAATAAGTAACTGTGAGTGTTTGAAATCCATTTTTACAAGCAGGAAAAAAGAAAAATACATCTATCAAGCCTCAAATATATAAACAATAATAAAGTTCAAATCCAGTTTACAGTAAACATTTTACACAACCATGGTGTAGGAGCAGTTACGCAAACAATGAAGATCTTTATCCTGTGTCTTGAAATTTGACTGACAATCCTAAATCTGAGAGACTTTTCAAAAGCAAAATAGAAGTTTTTACTTCTAATACCTAAATGTCCTAATCTCTATATGCAGCAATTTTGTTTATTTTACAAGTAAAAAAAAAAAAAATCTAAGCACTCTTGTGAGTGAATGATCTGAACATTGTGCCATTCATTCTAATGGCTAAAATAATTAAGCAAACAGTCATTACTATTGCAACCATTTACAAAATGTACAAAAAATAATCAGAAATCTTGTAAAAAGTTAGCTGTCCACTGATAGAGTAAGGCCAAAAAAAAAAGATATATAAATCAAACTGTTAACACTTAAAACACCACCGTTAACATTTTCTTTGCAAAGAAGAAGAATATGTTACACTCCATTCCAAAGCTCTTTTTGGTTTCAGATGAATAAACACAACTCAGAGGAAAAGACAAACGTGAACATGTTCGGGTGCGCACACACACACACACACACACACACACACACACACACACACACACACACACACACACACACACCCCATTGAGTTCATATTTACATCAAGTGGCACCACAAATCTGGAAGATAGAAGAGGAATAACAATTAATCTGTTGGGGTCGTACTGGATCTCTCGCTATTTTTGTTTTCGGGCAGATTCCAAAAATCTTCACAGTAGTCACAAAAGTATTACTGACGTCAGATCAATCACAGTGAAACAATATTCAATTAGTTAGAGTTAAATCCATTTCGGTCTCAGCAAAAGTGAGAGTTTAGTAAATTGCGCTGAGGGTTTAGAGTAAAACAAACACGTTCCTTCAAAATACCTCACATTCCTCCAGACAGCCTCTAACAGAGCAACTGTCCATCACACACGAACCCTTTTCTCTTAACAAACTCTAAAAATATTGGAAACCAGTCTTGAAAACAAAATGATTTATGGACTTAAATAAGCTTCTTAAAAAGGCTTTACTTTACACAATGAAAAAGAGTAACAATGTCTGGGCTTCTGTTTTCATCGCCTCCATGAGCGACTCTCATAATCATCGTCTTCATCATCGTCTTCCTCTTCCTCCTCCGGCAGCAAGAAAGGGCTCACTGACTCCTGCAAAAACAACAACTATTTATTATTATTATTATTAATATTATCTGTCACTTGTATTAAAACAAAAAAATTTTTTTTTTGAAGTGCACTGTCTGTTCAGTCTTTTCGCAAAACTCGGGACTCAGTTAGAGCCCCAACACACTGTTTATAAACGGCACCGACAATTTTAACGGGTTCAGTGAGTCACCTGCCAGCGACAACTTTTACTTGCATTTGTATATATATATATATGTGTGTGTGTGTGTGTGTGTGTGTGTGTGTGTGCGCGTGTGTGTGAGATCTTTATGACTGAGTCTTACCGCATTAACCTCTTCCTTCGACTCCTCTTCTTCAGGTTCAGTGGTGACAGACGGGGTTTTGGGTTTGTACCAAGAGATTTGTAGAATCCGTCCTTTGAACTTTGCCCCTTGATTTGCAGCCTATAAACAGTAATGTAATGCTTCATTAATAAAAAAGCATTTAATAAACAGATTCATGTAACCAACTGATCATTTCATAGGTAAATCTAACGATATTATCCCTAAATAAAATAATGCTTAAGTAAATGAGATTAGGAGAAAAAGCAACATTACATTCTCTGCTTCACTGCGAGTCTTGAACGTCATCACAACGCTGGTAGCATCTTGGTCACGAAGCTCTTCGATCTCTCCAAATTTCTGAGAGAGGAAAGCACGTGTGAATTATAGCGTGCTGAAGTCCACTCGTATTCTCTCACCCACCTAAAGTTGTGCTTCTTACCACAAAGTGCGGCATGAGCTCTTCCTTCTCCTCCTGTGTGACTCCCAGGATGGCGAGGGTGCGAGGTCGGTGATCTACCACCATATGGCTGGGAGCTCCTCTGCCTCTTCCACTCCTCCCTCTGCCTCGGCCTCGGCCTCGACTCGTGCTCAGTGGGGGCTTAGCTCGGCCTCCGGGTAACAGCCCTAACCGCTTCGCCTAAGAGAGACGAAATGAGAAATAAGGAAAGACTTCTTGGTGGTAAATGGAGAGGAAAATGACGTGATGCAGAAAGTGGGATTTATGTGCAGTAGAGCTGACATGCGGGTCAATACGGAAACGCCCATGATGTAAAGGTGTAGTTATTCATAATTATCCATAATGCACTGCTCTGCTTCACATCACCTTTGATGGAATGTCTGTCACAACACAGTGCAGAAAAAGACACACAAACTGCTCATTTCAAATATTTTTATAGTCTGAGAGTATAGCAGTGTGGGAGTATAGCAGTGTAGCAGTGTGGGAGTGTGGGAGTATAGCAGTGTGGGAGTATAGCAGTGTAGCAGTGTGGGAGTGTGGGAGTATAGCAGTGTGGGAGTATAGCAGTGTAGCAGTGTGGGAGTGTGGGAGTATAGCAGTGTGGGAGTATAGCAGTGTAGCAGTGTGGGAGTGTGGGAGTATAGCAGTGTGGGAGTATAGCAGTGTAGCAGTGTGGGAGTGTGGGAGTATAGCAGTGTGGGAGTATAGCAGTG
>CM074988.1:125552-138052 GCA_037576825.1 Pangasius krempfi
CTCTCTCTCTCTCTCTCTCTCTCTCTCTCACACACACACACACACACACACACACACACACACACACACTCTCTCTCACACACTCTTTCTCACACTCTCTCACACACACTCTCTCACACACACTCTCTCTCACACACACTCTCTCTCACACACTCTCTCTCTCACTCTCTTTCTCTCTCACACACTCTCTCTCTCACTCTCTTTCTCTCTCACACACTCTCTCTCTCACACTTTCTCTTTCTTTCTCTCTCTCACACACTCTCTCTCTCTCTCTCGCGCTCTCTCTCTCTCTCTCTCGCTCTCTCTCTCTCTCACACACACACACCTTTACCCCCAGCAAGCTCTTGATAATCATCTTCTGAGTTACGTTAGATTTAGAGAGAAATAGAGAACGTAGTGGGCGAACGGTAAACAGCTAATCACTAGCGGATTCTCACTGTGTTGTGTTTGGGTTGTTTTTGTTAATGTATTAATATTGCTACAGGAACCTCCCTGTTAGAAACCTGCTCTGAGAGATCTCCTGTAAATAGTGTTCAATTCCAAATACTCCGTGTTAATGTTCATTTCCAGAAGCTTACATTAACACCTGGAAGTGTGAGAATAGGATTTCTGAATTTGATGAAGATCATTTGATGACTATAACTCACTCCATGTCCACATTAACGCTAGGACTTAATTATCAATTTTAGTCAGAATTCTACACAATGTGAAGGTTTTAAATGTTCAGGACCATCTTCTTGTGCACGATAAATCATGATAGCAATAAACATTCAGAAGGCATCTAAATTGTTCTGACTATTTACACAGACGTAAATATGCATTATAACGTTATTTACGTGACAAGAGTTTAAGAAGCATAAACGGTTCATTCCCTTAAAATGATTCACCAATTCAGTCAGCGTAACTCCCGCACCTCCGTCAGTTCCTTATCGCGCAGGATTACGGTCCTAACGCACAAGTTCCAGCTGACTGGAACTAAAAGGCAAGACTCCGCTGACGTAGTAAGCAATGGCCAGCGAGAGCAGGGCGATGAAGAGCAGGAGCAACAGAACCCTCCAGAAGCCCAGATCCTCCACGAACTCCTGCCACGTGGTGCGAAAGCTGGAGAACACGCCGTCGCCGCGGTGGAGGTGAGGGTTCAGGAGCGAGTGACTCTCCATGGCACTGTACGAGAGGAACAAGGAGATCTTTTTTTGGGAATAAACATGTGCGTACATCAGTGAGTACAAATATATAACGGATAAATAGCTCATAAATTTATTCATGAACACAACTAAGTGTTTTATTGATTTGTATTTTATCAGGAGACGTAAACTGATCGATTTCCTGTAGTCTCGTTATAGTGGAAATATTCCAGTATATTGTTAATAACTTTTGCTGGTTTGGTTTATATTAACGCTCTCATGCTAATACGTTATCGTTTCTATAGTAACGGCTCATTCACAGGGACGCGTACGGCGAACGCTCCACGTAATCTAACACTAACAATAAACAGATGTTTAAAAAATGTGTTGTTAGAAAAAGAAAAACTTATAATCATTGATATAGTGGAGATGTTTATTTAACATTTACGGAAGGAGTCTCCAGTGTCAGCGCTTTGTAACAGTCAGAGGGAAAGCTGTAAGTTCTTTGCGGTTTCTCGCTAACACGATGTAACAAGCTGCGTTTTTTTAGAGAATAAAGAGCGGCTGGTGAGGGAACGCCTGTTTATAGCTGCTATAACGTAAGTGACAACAGGAACTCACTCGTCCCACAAACGTTTCACTACATTAAAGAAGCATTTTGTGTCGTTCATTAATAAATTAAAAGATGTAATCTTTTCCAAATTGGTGCTGTATACGAGGAAAATAATGCACTTCAGAGTGGTGACGTATCACACCACCCCAGCGTGGATCAATTTCCTATAACTGAGATAAAAAGGTTCATTTAAACATTTTTATTAAACGTCAGTCTCCATAAGACAGAAAGCACATCTTTATAACTGTGAAAAAAGCAGAAACAGAATGTAAAATGTCCGGTCTTTTGATCTGAGATTTCTGAGAAAAAAAGGATTATTTAAAAATAAAAAGCTCTAATGAAAATGAAAAGAACAACAGTGTAACGATAAACCACTGCGTGAAATGTGTGTTTGTTTTTTTTTTTTAAATAAGGGTGCCAATACTTGTGGAGCACATGGCAAGCTCACCTCTCATTATCTGCTATGTGCATCTTCTCCAGGCTGGAATGGGAGCTGCGGTTGAAGCCCTTCACCTCCTGCTCCTCCAGTCCTTCCAGCAGACGAAGAGCGTCTCTGTTCACGCCGCGCCGCTTAGCCAGGACCAGAGGAGTGGCTCCGTTGTGATTACTGCAGAAAAAAACACAGAGGAACTTCATCAGGATATAAACTTTTAATGCATCTTCACAAAGATGAAGTCCCGCCCACCAGCCAGCTCTGCCCTATCACATGACAGTGACCAACCGGGGAGGGCGGAGTCAGACAACCAGGTCTTTTCATCGGACTGCTGCTCGTGCTGCATCACAGGGCGGCGTAACACACTCGGAGGAGAGCGCTATCTGCCCTCTTCCTCATACACCAGCTCACAGACATGCATGTGATTGACAGGGGAGGGACAGTAAGCCCCTCCCACCCAGAGAGCGCAGCACCACACAAGAGGAAATCTACTTTAGTGCAAATTCTGTGCTACTGATTTTTTTCTCCACTTGTGATTTGCCGCTTAAATAACTGCAGTAAATAATTTCTTCGTCCAGAACTGATAGCCTAAAAAAAAGACAGGAAAGCGAGCATTCCCAGCATTGCAGGTGAAAGGAGAGTAGCGGAGGAGTAAGAATTTTACCGGCCGTGCAGTCGGGAAGTGTTTAAGTGTTTAAATGCACTGCTCATGCACACGATCAATCCGGTCACAGACTCATCCTGGGCTTCTGAGACGATACCCCGCGTCCCCATGGCAACCGGCTGCGTAACGAGTACTAGTGTAGTCCGATATTACTGCGGAGCTGCTACACAAAATGTGTAATATAATATAATATAATATAACATAATATAATATAATATAATACAGTCGGAGTAAACGTCGCTGGAAGTGTAACGTCGTGTACAGAAGATTAAATCGTTATATCACACAGTATTAGAATAAAATGATGAACTTTGGAGAGAAGGTTCACCAACCAGATGTCGATCTTGAGTCCGTTGGACACGAGGAACTGGATGGTGTCCACGTGTCCACACATGTGCAGTGCGGTGTTGCCCTGAGCGTCGGTGGCCAGCAGGTCCGCTCCGAACTTGTGTAGCAGGCGACAGATCTCCACGTTCCCGCGTGCCGCAGCCAGGTGCATCCCCGAGCGTCCCCGGCAGTCGCGCGCGTTCGGGTCGAAGCCGGTCTCCAGCAGGCGCTTAGCGTACGCCACGTCTCCGTCGATGCAGGCCTGCAGCAGCGGCAGCGTGGCCTGCAGAGAGTCGCTGGCGAACGCGTACGACATGCTGCTGCGCGGTCAGCGTCCTGCAACGCAAATCTGATTACACACACAAGTTCGCAAACTGGGGCAATATCCAGAAATATAATATTCCAATATAATAAAACACTTTTACAGTCCATAACAGGCATCACAATCAATATAATACACGTCACTGTTTCGCCCTGGGATTTAATGAATATGCTAATTTGTCTGTGACATCATCTGGCGAATTCTACTGACTTTCCGAGCTTGCATTAGCTACTTTCCCCTGAAAAGATTCAACAATGCTTCAGCTAACCGACAAACAGCTTAAACCTGCCTGTGCTAACTGTGTTCATTAATAAACCATAAACATGTGTAAATAAAACACCTTCCACTGTTTACAGTCTTACACACGCTAGCTTCCTGCCTAGCTGCTAATACCGTTAGCTAACAGCACTCACTGAATAACCGGCAAACTGTATGATTTAAACAGGCAACATGACCAACAGCGAAGTGACAGGAATACCTTAATAAATATATTAACGTTACAAATCCTCCGAAACCGATCTTTATCCCTGCTCTAATGCACACAGGTGACTAGCTTGCTCGCTAAAAACGAAAATATGTGACGTAAACCGGAAACTGAAGGCGCTCGTCACAGATAAACTACAACTCCCAGAATGCCTCGCAGCGTTTCTGGTCACGTTTGACCACTACGTTCCTTCCGACATATCTGGGATTTGTAGTTTCTCTGTCCCTTTTTTGACACAAGGAAAACAAGAAATGAACATTATCACCCACAATTCCGTGCTTTTGTATTTGTATCGTTGACTTTAAACACCGATGACAGCTCAGGATGGAGGCAGGTAAGAAATGCAGGAATAAAACAGCGCAGTTAGAGAGCAGCGGCTCGGGGAGTGTGTTTATCGCGCTTGTGTTGAGGTTAAAGTGAGGAAGGCTGTGCAGCAGAAGTGTTTATTTCATTTCGGAACTGAGTTTGAAGTTTTCTTATTGTTCCCCGGTTAGTGGCCTGAACACATCCTCTGAGCCTCTGAGCGCGCACTCATCCAGCTGCTTCTGCATGCACACACACTTCAGTTAGACTACACAAAAACTACACAACTGTAAAGTCATGCTGAGTAAATCAGCTAAATATGCACAGCAAAATGTAATGTGTGTGGTGTAAAGTGTTTAGTGTGCAGTGTAAAGTGTGTAGTGTAAAGTGTGTAGTGTGCAGTGTAAAGTGTGCAGTGTAAAGTGTGTAGTGTAAAGTGTGTAGTGTGCAGTGTAAAGTGTAATGTATGAAGTGTAAAGTGTGTAGTGTGCTGTGTAAAGTGTGTAGTGTAAAGTGTGTAGTGTAAAGTGTGTAGTGTGCAGTGTAAAGTGTGTAGTGTAAAGTGTGTAGTGTGTAGTGTAAAGTGTGTAGTGTGTAGTGTAAAGTGTGTAGTGTAAAGTGTAATGTGTAAAGTGTGTAGTGTGTAGTGTAAAGTGTGTAGTGTGCAGTGTAAATTGTGTAGTGTAAAGTGTGTAGTGTGCAGTGTAAAGTGTGTAGTGTAAAGTGTGTAGTGTGCAGTGTAAAATGTAGTGTAAATAACTGATAACTCTGATCATTAGGAATAAAATGAAGTGATTGCATTAATAAATACTTTAGTGTGTGTTTTTACCTCCCGACTGTCTGCTGTTAAAAAATCATCCATGTCTCTGTTCCAGTTTTAGCCAAGTATGAAAACCAGATCAACGTTTTCTCTGAATTCCTGGAAGATTTACCAGACACTGAAGAGCCAGTGTGGATTTTAGGAGAATCTTATAATGTTAAAACAGGTAATAACTCACACCTGTCATGGACATATGGCTTTCATAACAAAGCATTCTGTAGTTCACACCTCCAGGAAAAATAAACCCATCAGCTTCACGTTATTCCGAGAAAAGCGTCACGTTATTACGTGAATAAGAGCGTGTTATTGCGTGGGATGCTGATGGGGCTGTTGTTCTCGCGTGGCCGCTCTGCGTTTCTGTAAATAACATCAGTTGCGTGAAACATTGTTCCAGGAGAAAAAGCGAACACTGACGCATCTCGTAATCGATGCAGTAAACTGAAGCTCTAAACTAAAGGTGTTTATATGATCGACATTTTTCTGTCTTGTTTCTGTTTTCCGCAGAAAAGTCAGCGCTTCTTTCAGATGTGCGTTCGCGGCTGTGGTTCACGTACAGGAAAAAGTTCAGCCCTATCGGTCAGTAGCGTGAACACATCACATCACGCTTTACGTTACAGCCGTGAGCGGATAACGGCGGGAAGGTTGGTGATCTGCCTGAGCTGATGTTGCTATATTTATGTCCTTCAGGAGGAACGGGTCCGTCGTCAGACGCAGGCTGGGGCTGCATGCTGCGCTGTGGACAGATGATCCTGGCACAAGCCCTCATCTGCAGCCATCTTGGACGAAGTAGGACAGAATACAGTCTCCTGACTTCTTACAAAGATCTAAAAGCTTTGTTATAGATCAGGACTAATCAGAGTTGCTTTCCCCGCTTGTCTGTGATCGTCCACTCCTCTGCATGACCATCTGCACTCCAAACGCTGGATAGAGTAGCACTCAGGGACATGAGTATCAGAAATAGACTATATATTCACACACTGCCCACTTTATTAGGAACACCTGTACCCCTGCTCATTCATGCAGCTATTCAAGCATCCAGTCATGTGACCTCAAGAGCATCAGACATCAGGATGGGGAAAAGATCTCAGTGGTCTCAGTGCCTCTGACTGTGCCATGGTTGCTGGTTTGAGTCTTTCAGAAGCCGCTGATCTCCCAGGATTTTCACACACAGCAGAGTTTACACATAACGGCGAGAAAAACAAAAAACATCCAGTTCTGTGTGTGGAAACGTCGTGTTGATGAGAATGACCAGAACTGACTCAGATAACTTCTATGTACAACCGTGGTGAGCTGAAAAGCATCTCAGATGTTTTCCCCATTCTGATGTTTGTTGTGAACATTAACTGAAACTCTTGACCTGCATCTGGATGATTTAACGCTGTGCATAAAAACTGCTGCCATGCTGGATAATTGTATAAACGAGCAGGTGTAGTGGTGTTCCTAATAAAGTGTTCTGCGTTCTCAGTTAATTAAATCATTCTCTCTCTGTTATTCTCTCACTTCTCTCACTTTATTTACAGCGTTTGTCCTTTTGTCTGTGTTGATGGTTAGAGACAGTGTGGCCAGTCGCCAGATAAATGAATATAACTGAAGTCTGTTCAGGTGAAATTTAATGCAGGTGTTCAGGTGAGATTCAGGTGTTATGCAGCTCGACAGTTCCAGTCACCTGAACGAGAAGGTTGTTGATTTTGTTTCCTGTAACATGAAACTGTGCTGTTTGTGTGAAACCCGGCAGCATGGCGGTGGGTGAGTGAGGGAAGTCAGCCAGCCGAGTACCAGCGCATCCTGCACTGCTTTCTGGACAGAAAAGATAGCTGTTATTCGATTCACCAGATGGGTATGTGTGTGTGTGCGTGTGTGTGTGTGCGCGTGCGCGTGCGCGTGCGCGCGTGCGCGCGTGCGCGCGTGCGTGCGTGCGTGCGTGTGTGCGTGTGTGTGTGCGTGTGTGTGTGCATGTGTGTGTGTGTGTGTGTGTGTGTGTATATATATATACACATGTGGCATGCAAATGAAAGTTTCATCCTGTGCACACTCGAGTACAACGAGCCGTGCTGTTCCACTGATTCATTTAAAGGCATTCATCAGAGCTGTCAGTGTTCAGTGTTCAGTGTTTAGTGTTCGGTGTTCTGTGTTCAGTGTTTTCTGTGCAACTTCTGAATAAGATTCAGATCAAATTCATTAAACAGCCCCATTTTCTTCCTTCACACACCTTCCTGCGTCTGTGTTCAGTAAGAGTACTTCATGTGTAATGATACCAGTCCAGGTCTATGTCCATGTCTCTCTCTCTCTGTCTCTCTCCCTCTCTCTCTCTCTCTCTCTCTCTCTCTCTCTCTCTGTTTCTGTCTCTCTCCCTCCCTCCCTCTCTCTCTCTCTCTCCCCCTCTCTCTCTCTGAGCAGCTCAGATGGGGGTGGGCGAGGGTAAATCTGTTGGAGAGTGGTATGGTCCGAACACAGTAGCACAAGTCCTCAGGTAAGTGTTCTTCTACTGGAAAGTTCTTCCTTCAGAACAGTGATTATTCTCCACCAGCGGTTCTCAGAGTGGGTTCTGAGGACCAGTGAGACTCTGTGAAGCGTGAACACAGAGTCTGGGCCTGGAGACCTGGACCTAATATATAATAATACAATATTATAATTCTGAACACATCTTCACAGTTGTGTTGACAAAATGAGTTGTGAACATTGTGAATAAAAACTCAGCTGAATATAAAATTATAGACAAACAATAATAAACAGGTGTCCGGTTTTCGTTTCTATAAATTTATACTAAATATTTATGACTGAATAAAACATTTGTTATTGAGAAACTGTAGCGCAGGAACTTCACCCTGAGGTGACTCAGTGACAGAGTTAAGCTTATTTTCTTAAATGTGTGCGCTAAGGATTCAGAATTTAGTGCTACAGATAAGTTGTGTTGCTATTTCATGATCTGAGATGTACAGATATATATTTATATATTTTCCATCACAGGAAACTCACACTGTTTGATGATTGGAGTTCGTTAACTGTGTACGTGTCAATGGACAACACCGTAGTGATCGAAGACATCAGTAAGCGTTTTCCTGTTATTTTATTTATTGAGAATTGGTTTAGAGTGTACACAATAAACAGGTATGGGTTCTCTCTCTCTCTCTCTCTCTCTCTCTCTCTCTCTCTCTCTCTCCATTAGAGAAGCAGTGTCATCAGGAAGCGAGGCCCAGTCGGTGTATCTGTGGCGGCGTAGAAGTTCCTCCATCCGGCAAGTCATCATCAGGACACAAGCTGACAGACGACCCAGAGCAGCGCAAGGCTCCGTACCCCGTCTCCCATTCCCAACAGCATTCCCAACAGCATTCCCGACAGCATTCCCAGCAGCATTCCCTGGACTGGAGGCCATTGCTGCTGCTTATCCCACTCCGCATGGGCATCAACAACATCAACCCCATCTACATCCAGGCCCTGAAAGTACGCAGAAATCGGATTCTAATCTCCCAGTACTCCTAACTATAGATTATCTGTGCATTTTGCGTTAAACTAATGATATTATTGTCTTAACTTTATGACTGAAACACTCACGGCCAAGTCACATCACATCGAGACCTCATTCAATTCCGTTTCAAAAACCGTTTCAGTCCACACCGGCCACAGTGAAGCGTCAAATTCACGTGAAGCGTCACATCGCGCAGCCCATGATACGATGTTTTACGTGATGCGGCTGGTGTGAATTCAGAGAAGTTTTCAGTGTTTTGTGTGATTGTATGAAATATTACTCAGTGACAAACACAGAGCGAAGTGCAGTGTAGTAAACTGAATCATGATGTATAATGTTTTTAAATCGAAATCTTTTATTTTTCATGAAGGAATGTTTTAAGATGCCGCAGTCTTGTGGAGTGCTTGGTGGAAAACCCAACCTGGCTTACTACTTTATTGGATTTATAGGTGAGTGCTCTCTCTGAGCAGTACATTACTCTGCAATATACAATGCAACCTTAAACAAATTTACCCTTCAGGATCAATAAATTAATCTCTATCTAAACAAAAAAAATATTAATATGGGTGACAAATTAAAGGAAAAAATGGTCACTGGCTATGTTTTGCTGTGGGGGCATTTTTCCAGTATGGTTTATTTCTTTTACTACAACAGAAATGAGATTGATTAGATTGATGGATTAAAAGACAATAAGACTAATCTTGATTAGACTTGGGCGGATTAATTAGGCTCATTACTGACGGTAATCCCTGTGGACTCCGTTTATTTCCGCATTCTCTGAGATCAATCTAAAAAATGATTGATTTGGTTTATGCGGTTTAAGTCTGGCTTTCTGTTTTGTCATGGTGTTTTCTGAAGTATGTGTAAAACTAGGAGTGTGTTTCAAGTTCCTGATATGTGTTATCTGAAAACTAACACAGTTCTTAACACCATTTACTCGCATGAGTACTTTAGTGCAGAGTTTCACTGTTTATATTAACGTCCTCGAAATAGCCTGACGTTACTTCCCACATTCCCTCTCCCCAGATGATGAGCTGATTTATCTGGACCCTCACACCACCCAGTCAGCTGTGGACTCGGAGACGGACCTCGCTGTGGATGACCAGAGCTACCACTGCCAGAGGAGTCCTCATCGCATGAAGATCACCAGCCTGGACCCCACTGTAGCACTGGTGAGGCTGCAGGAGCGAAAACACACATCATGAGTCTTGTTATTCACTTCAAAAGTAAAACACTTTTGTGAAACATGACCAGCAGCAGCCTTCTTCTGCAGATGAAGAGTGGCAGCTGGCAGAGAAGCTGAAGTTAAGTAGAAGTACAGGTTCTGTGTCGGGCATAAAGTATCTCAGTTTAAGCGTACTGAAGTGTTCAATGTGAAAAGGAAATATTTTAACTGATTTATTTAATTAAATATTTATTTAACATTATGCTAATGCACACAAACCTAGCATTTGACTACACAATGTTTATTAATATAGTGTGTGTGTGTGTGTGTGTGTGTGTGTGTGTGGAAACAGGGCTTCTTCTGTAAGAGTGAGGAGGACTTTGACAGCTGGTGTAATCAGGTTCAGCAGGTAGTATTTTAATTAAATGATCCACATTGCTGATGTGTTCGTGCCTTTATTCAGATTTGTGTTTTAATCCTTTCTGCTCGTGACCTTTAAGGAAATCCTGAAGAAGCGGAACTTGCGGATGTTTGAGCTGGTGGAGAAGCATCCGTCTCACTGGCCGCCGTTCGTTCCTCCGACTAAACCTGAGGTGCAGACCACAGGAGCAGGTGAGAGCACTGACCCCAGACTTACATTACGGCTCGTATGGACGAGTCGAGTAACGCGTTTCCTCAGCGCCGGCTCGTGAACATAGACTTCAGTGTCACAGGACGACGTTAATGACGACAAAAAAAAAAAAACAAACGCTTTCACACTTGACTTGTGCTACAGGCTACCCTCTAGTGAATTTTTAGAGTAACTCTGTAAAAGTGAGATTGAAAGTCGACATGGTCCAGTCATCCAGCGTACAGTACAGCAGCTCGCCATATTTCAGCAAAGTTTTCATCTCAAAAACCTGAAACTAACCTGAAACATTCATGCACTGGAAAAGGGAGACATCCTCTTTTTCTCAGCATTTGCGTAAGGAACAAATACTTCACTCTCCATAATCCCCCTTTCCCTCTCCCAGCCTTTACAATAGAAATGGCTCTGACATTATAGACACAATGTCTGCTCTTACACTGCGCCTTTTTACAGAAATTTCTTACATTTCATTCGAATTATTAGTATTTTAAACTAGAGTATTTTAAACTAGCCCAATCTGGCAACCCTGACATTAACCGTCCTGTCCTCTCCTCCTCTACTGAATACGTTTGAGTAGCGGGAGCATGGGGCAGCGTGATTCCTGCCCCAGTGGACCTGTATTTATTAGCTCTTGTTGCAGATCCCGTTCTGACCTCCAGGTGCAATAATCACTCTGTGGAGCTAAATGAGGCAGTGAGCACCAAAGAAAAACGAGCAAATCAGTGGAACATCGTCTTATATCTGTCAAATAACAACGCTTTTAACTTGTTGGTGCCTGAAAAGAGGTCAGAATTTAAAATGTATGGAGTTGTGAATCAGGACTTCATGAAGATTATTACTTGTTAAATGGTTAATAAACAGTGGGGCTCTTCAGCACCTGTGGAAGAGCCGCCGCTGCATTCTCTGGTCTCCGGCGTGGGCATGTGGGCGAGTCGGCTAGTGGGAAAAAACAGAGAGGCAGATGATAAAGAAAGAAGTGAAATGTACTTTCACTACATGTAGAAATACACAGGACTACGCTGAGGAAATTCTTTTGCTTTAATAATATCACTTGAAGTGTAGTGATGTGTTTGTGTATGAGACAGAGGAATTCCTCCCAGTTATTTTTGTCCTTTAAAGCTAAAAAAAATTGTAAATAAAATTAAATTGTAAATTTCACACAGCATGAATCCAGGTGCTGTGTGAAAGAGCTGAAAATTTCTGATATAAAATATTTCTGATGTAAAGCTGATTTACAAAAAAAGATTCATGCACTTGTTGATCAGTGAGTTTGTTTAATTGTTTTGGAGTTTCATCACCAGCTTTGTTTGTTTTCTTCGCAGAGTTCATCGAGTCCACAGATAAACTGTTCGAGTCCGAGGACGAGTTCGAGATCCTGAATGTGTGAGCTCCACACGTTTAACCTTCATGCAATCAAAGAAAGTTCAGGATGAAGCGTCAGCTTTCTACTGATCCACACCGCTCAAGTGCCTCAGATCAACACCAAGCACAACACCAATACGCAAAAAATAAATGAATAAAAAACATTAATACACCAGGACCTAAAGAGCATAGAACAGGCAGACTTCTTTAGTGAAGGACAGTCAGTATTTAAACGCGTGATCTCACTGTTTCTCTTCGGAACATGGGGTAAAAGGAAAAAAAAGAGAAAAAGCCAAGGATTACTGTAGCCACTATGTGTGATTTTAGCTCCATGCATAGTCAGAACTGTGTGCGCGCGTGTGTGTGCGCGCGTGTGTGTGCGCGCGCGTGTGTGTGTGTGTGTGTGTGTTTTTATAAAACTGTTTGGAGAACTCTCTTGTTGCATGAACTGCATTGTACTGTATCACAACATCTCCTTCTGCACAGGACCTGTGAGAGAACAAGCATGGAGATGATCATGTCTTTTTAAAAGCCACGGCCTCAACACACACACACACACACACACACACACACACACTCTACCTCCTGAAGGAGCAGGAGTCAGATATGCAGAAAACTTTTATTCAGTGTTATATGAGGGAAATGAAAAGCCGTGTGGGAGCTGAAAGTGCCTCTTGGAAGGATTCGGTAAATGTTTCTTTTCCCTCGTAATCACACAAGTTAAATAATAAACCCCTTCTTCTTAAACGAATTGCACATTCATGTAAATATGCTTGAAAATAAAGATAT
>CM074988.1:142335-163329 GCA_037576825.1 Pangasius krempfi
TTCATTCTGTTTTTATCTGAAAAGTGTCTCTTATGGAATCTGCTGCTTTCTTTACTGACACACAAACATTTTTCTGTGGCGTTTCATTCTGTGCTGGAAAACTAATGTCTGGGATCTAAAATGGTTTTGTACTGAATCAATAATATAGAAGTCAGAAAATTAACATCTGTAACAAAGTCTGTACTTAAAAAAAAAAAAAAAAAAAAAAAAAAGACTTTTTCACAGTTCTGTATATATAAAACTGGTTAGTTATAAAAACCAAAATTACTGATTTAAGAATAAGTCAGAACTCTGTAACTAGTGTTAATTAAATAACAGGTCACTAACTGCAGTACATTACTGATATTTATCAGACAATCTGTCACAGCATGAGAATATTATGAAGTGTTTATTGCGACCCAGTGAGACACACAAACTGATATAAAGTGTCGCTGTTCTGGGCTCGTTTCTCACCGGGTCGGGTTTTTTTTTTGGTAATTATATTCTTACCTTCAATTCAAGCCTTGATTTGTTCAGACAAGTTAAAAATAAAGGCAAAATAAATATCCCCTGGCTGTCTCACTAACAATGCTAATTCATATTGCTTGCTGTATGTGTGTGTGTGTGTGTGTGTGTGTGTGTGTGTGTGTGTGTGTGTGTGTGTGTGTGTGTGTGTGTGAGAATCATTTTCAGTGTGTGGAATCGACTCCATAAGCTTTAGGGTTGACTCTTAGTTTTTGTGCTCGGAATCAGCGAATCAACTCTTTTTTTGGGGAATTGACCAAAAGCAGGATGGAGGCTTGATGACTCACAACAAATATTAAAAATATATAACGTGTACGATAAGAAATTCTACACTAACGCCCAACTCTGCATAATCCACATGCTTCATCCTGAGAGTGAGAAAACATTCGTCTCATAGAGAATAATCATTCCTTTGAGATCATGTTTAGTTATTTTTAACTCATTGAGAAATCATACAAATAACTGAAATAATGATAAATAAGACTGTAAATGTGAGATAACGCTAGAATACAGATAAAGGAAAAGAACAGACGGCAGTTAATAAGCAGCTGATGTGATGTTAAATATTTTTATTTATTTATCTATAAAGAAAATATATATATTTTAATCTTAAAAAATAAAAGTAATTCAATATAAATGTGTTTATCAATATAAAGATGTATTATTATTATTATTATTATGTATTGTGATCTTGATGTTATAATTGCAGCTTTATAGTAATGTGTTCAATCTAATACATTATTGTTTGTATAGTCACAACTCGCTCATAATCTAAACTTAATAATAATCCCAGTTAAAAACATATAGCTGCTATAACGAAGGTGAGAACAGGAACTAACTTGTCTTGTGGATGTTGAATGTAACTATAAACAGTTAAAAACTATGCAACAGTATTAAACTATATAAACAGTGACGTTTATAAATAAATGAAAGGTCGCACTCTTTGTGCAAATCGGTGTGGTATAAGAGGAATAACGCAGTTCACCACATGCTCTTATTGGAAAATAATTAACGCTAGAGTGGTAACATCACGCCAACCTCACGCCATCGTTTATTATTTTCCTATAACAGCATGACCCGTGGTGTTTTATTCCTTTCTTAACGTGCTGACTCGGAAAGACGGATTTAGATCAAACTCCTGAATGGCTGTAATGAGACTCATTGTAGTGTCCTGTGTGGTTTAAACAATGTGAGATTTTTTATACTGTTTGTTTAAAAAATGTTATTATTAAAGCAGCCCGCTGAGAAGGATTATTATGTGCTATAAAAAAATCTCCTGTAATTTAGTTATACTCGGTAATCTCAACAGTAAGGAGAAGCAGAGCGCTGACTTTCACTGCATGACATCATACTAGAATCAGAACTTTTTCATATTTATTCATGAGTTTTTTGTGCAGAGTGTGTAATTCCTCAAACAATATGAGAAATGAAATGAAGCAATGTGCTTTAAACGAGCTGAACACAAACCTTCATGTTAATGTAAGTGTGATGCTCAAAGGATCTGAGAAAATAACCAACACAAATAATAATTAGACACAAATAAAGGACACTTGGTGGACACAGAGACAGTGCATGCGAACACATCCACGTGCTTACGTTAATAAACATTACTGTTTACTTAAATCATGAGATAGGAAGCAAAAGACAATATTCTATCTGCATGAGTTTATCTTTAATGTGGAGTCACAATCCCACATCACAAATCTACACAGATGTGAGCAGAGTGCCAAAAATAAATGTTTATGCATTTAGCAAGTGCAATTTCAGTGCAAAAAAAATAAATAAATAAATAAACCCACAAATAGCTGCCATTTTCCCCCCAAATGAAATCAAAAAGTAACTGTGCATTTAAGCTTTTCAACTTTTTTTCCTGTGTTTTCAGTGTTTCAGCGTACTGACAGTGACGACTACTCAGGGCTGAAACAATACTGCTCAATAAGATACTGAAAAGAGAAGCCATTTTACAAAATCAGAAAACCCAGAAAGAAACAATGGCACTGAACTGAAACAGAATAAAGTGAGCAGTAAAAGAGCGGTCCATCGTGCGTCACGTATTGCACTTTGCACGAGTCTAAACTCAGACAAAAGGCAACTGTGAAAAACCTGCCGGGTTAGTCGTCGTTTAACTTGTAGCATAAGGGAAGACAGAAATACAACCAACCTTTCGAGGCAGTGGTGTGTCCTCCTGACTTGGATAAGTCCAAACCAGCACAGGCCTCGCTCTCTTCGAGTGTCCCGTGGGCTGGGTGTGGAGCTGTGGCATTGTGGGTGATCCGTGGGACTTCCCTCAGGTCCAGAGCGATGTAGTTGAGGTAGCTGGATGAAACGTTGCAGCGCGTTCCTCCAGTGGCACAGTTAGCAGTGAGGAGAACAGAGTCAGGAGATCCTTGATCTTCTGTGTAAGACCACATGCTATCAAACGAGGCAGAATTCTGCCATCGACAGCCTTCTACAAGATTCACGATGGCAGAGGATCTGGCAGCGCATCCACCCGCAGTGCCACCAGGACAGGGGTAGAAGGTCTCTGAGCTGTGTCTCCTCCGGCCCTGCGGATCTGCCCTAATGACCTTAGGCTCCGTTTGAGGGCTGGGTGACCTTTCAGAGACACAGAGGTGCTGTATCATCCTGGAGGGACTCTCAGCTTCTCTGTGGACATTCTTAGGGACAAAGTTATTCTGAACCTGGCCGTAGGTGCATCCTAAGGGGCGTGCGTAGTTCGGGGGGTTCCACGGGGCTACGAGGGAGTGCCGAGGAGGACGGTTCTTCAGGAGGTTGTCCATGTTTAGGCCTATGTAGTCGTGGTCAGGTGAGGAGCAGCACAGCTGATAGCAAGGCTGGGAACTTGGCATGGGGGGGGAGTCCACTGCTGACGGAGAGGACGCTGCATGAGGAGGCCTGTCTCCAAACTCCATGTGGATGTACTCTCCTGGACTGGGAGGGCTTGGAGGTTCAACCGGTGACTCGGGAACATATTCTGTTTTTCTGTGATCTTCTCGACATGGAGTTTTGTAAGAGCGTGGAAGGGAGAAATAAGAGCCGTAAGACTTGGGGCCTTCAGGGGAACCCTGCCTGTAGCCTTCAGCGGCGCTGATCTGGGACATGTCCATGTACTCGTCATACTCGGTTTGGCTTCTGCTGGAGGGACTGGTTATTCCGGGAGAAGGGCTGTCTTGTGGCAGCATCATCATGTAGCCATGTCTGTCCACCTGCTGCAAAGAGCAGGGATGAAGGTGCAGGTTGGCCAGGTGGTTTGCTCTGGGTTGCATAGGGGTGTAATCTGTATGAGGAGAGGGGACGACGTTGTATATCATAGGCATGTAGCCGTCATCCTTAGGGAGTTTCTTCTGACCGTCTGAGTTGAGTGAAGGAGGCCTGTTTGGGTGATGTAACTCAGAGTAAGATTTATAGCCTGCTTTAAGGAGGCAGGAGCAGACAGCGTGCCGTTTTGACTCCACAGGGCTCGATTCATCTAATGAAGATGAAGTCTGTGTCGCTTTCTGGTGCATGACACCTAAACTGTTGGCGGGTTTTGGCTTGGCGTAATGTGCGAGCTTGAGAAAAGTTCTTTCCATATAACTGCTCTCCTCCTCAAAAGTCCTGGCACCACCCTGTGCGTCTTTGTACCAATCCATGGCCATGTAGTCCGCTAGTCGATTCTCCTCCCTAATGGGCGGAGTGTCGCTGTGTGGTTCAGGTGTACTGCTGCTTGCACGGAAGTATCTAAAGTCACAAGGGCTGGGACAGAACTCATCAGAGGAGTTGAAGCCTCCATCACTGGGAGAGCCACAGATGGAGGAGCTGGAGGGTCGTGTGTGCGTGTCCGAGGCTGAACCATGGCCGCTGCTGCTGGAAACGCTGATGGGACTGGTAGCAGACAGAAAGTGCGATACGGGGAGGGAGGCAGAGCGAGTATGATGAGCAGAACCGTGTGAGGCATGAGCACAGCAGCCACCGCTCTCCTCACGACCCACATTCAGGCAGGGCGTGTTCAGGTGCAACAAGCTGCCCGTGCCCGAGCTGAGAGGTCGGTCTGAGGTGCCCTCGCCTTCACTGGAGGTGCGGTAGCGCTGTCCTATTACGCCTTTACTCTTTCCTGTAGGAGGAATGCCCATCACTGAATCGGTTCTGGAGGCACGCTGGAGCCCTGTCTGGCTGGGAGGGAGATTGCCGAAGTGGCGGCGCGTCGTGATAAAGGGTATGGGGTTGGACCCGGAGGACTGGCTTTTGCTCCGTGGTCTGAAGTCCGGAAAGGCCTTCAAAGCCTTCATTGTCTCGAGAATGGTCTCATGCATGTTCTGAGCCACCACAGAGTCTTCCACTTGCACCCAGATCTCACCTGGGCCAATAGAAGAAGAGCGTCCCACCTCAATGAAGAAAAAGCTCTCCGAATGGCCGCAGCGGCGAATGTTCATCAAGGGCAGGTTCACAGCAGGGGTCTCGGAATTTAACTTCACCAGGTGAATTGTCTTGGCGGAAAGGCACAGACGGTACACCCCCATTAAATTCTTGGTCTGCCCCAAACCTTTGGGTTTCACGTTCACCTGCCACACCTCCTTAAAAATGGTCCCAGGTGAAATGGTCCCGTAGCCGTCATCTAACTCGTCCGTGTCCAGCTGCCCCTTTTTGCCTTCGGTCATCAGTTCTGTGAGGGCCAGGTACCAGTCGTCCTGCTCCTGCTCACTGTCAGCCACCATAGCAAAATACTCGTCTTTAGTATAAAGAGCAATGAGGTATTTGTTCTTAGCGTCAGCCCTCTTGTTGACTGTGAAACACTGGGACAGGTAAATGACCCTCTTAGGAGGACACACGACACCGGCAGTGGAGGCAGCAGCAGCTTTAAGTGCATTTCGGAATTTCTTCTCGCTGTCGTAGTACTCCAGGCGACTGGGCCCGAGGTTGCTGGGCCCTCTCAACACGAAAAACCTCTTGTGGCCGTGTTTCTGTTTTCTCAGATAGCCGCACTTCCACACATCGGCGTCCACGCTGCCCGAGCACACGGCGGCGGCGGCCAGAGCGGCGGCGGTGGTGTCCGTGCTGAGGACGCGGCAGAAGGCAGAGTCGTGCACCTTGTACTGGAGCGCGGGGAGGTGTTTCCTCACCACAGGATCCTGAGCGTTCTCCTCCGGGAATAGATGATGAACTCTGAAGTGGTAAGGTGGAGGGTGTCTCCTCGGAGGGGCGCCGTGCTGCTGCTGCTGCTGCTGCTGATGCTGATGATGATGATGATGATGAGCAGAGGCCGTCGAGTGCACGGGCAAGCGCGAGCCGCCGTTATTGATTGAGCAGCAGCAGGAGGAGGAGGATGATGAGGATGATGATGAGGAGGAGGAGGAGGAGGATGATGATGATGATGAAGGCTCTCCGTTGGTCGCGACCGCCGCCGTTTTTGCAACAGCGCGACGCGGCTGCGCCTCCAGCGTCAACATAACGCCGTTATCGCGGAGATCTTCCATGGGACGATGAAATTAAAGGTCACTTTACCTCCGTTACACTGACGCACGGCCCATTTTTTTGGGGAGGGAGTGAAGGGGAGGAGAGAGAGAGAGAGAGAGAGAGAGAGAGAGAGAGAATTATAGCTCCACGATGAGGTTCACTCGTTCAGGTAATAATCCCCGCCGCTGTGGGACGCGGTGTTCCGGTGTATCTTCAGCACAAAACGCGGCACCTGAGCACCGAAGTCGCGCGCTGCCATGATCAAGCTTTATTTCTCTCCTTCACTCATGGTGGCTACACATCACTACGACCCAGCGAAAACATCACGTGACCACAACGTCAGCGAGAAGTTCAGGGCGATAGGGAAGGTAAAGGAGAGGGGGGGCATGCTAGGCACCTAGGCTTCTGATTGGTCAGACGGTCAACAGGGTTGTGACTGGCACCGGGATCAACCAATCACATGGACGAATCTGCCAGTCTCCGGCGTGTGATTGGTGCGTCTGGTCCTGTGTGCAGACGGAGGCGTTGCTTAAAAAAAGGAAAAAAGAGATGTGTAATGAGAATAAGGACGAGGTGCCTACAGAAAAGCAGACAAAAAAGGCAGAAGATGGGAGGGCGATCACACTGAGCTTTTACTGAACAAAGGAAAATTAAATGTTTTTAACAGACTGTATTAGCCTAGTGTTATTCAAAATGATTACATTATCATCGGAGACGGCTGTCTCTCTCTCTTTAAAGGCTATTTGTTTGTTTGTTTGTTTGTTTGTTTGTTTGACAGACGCTACATCTCTGTAGTGTGCATCTTTAATGGTGGGAGATAAATTACACTCGTGTTAATGCACATTTCTGTTCCAAGCACAGTGACAGAGAGCAGAACAGATGAGAAGCAGAGAGGATGAAAACTGGGATATTATTCACACATGCGTTTTTAAAATGACTTCCAAATGTATTATTTTTTAAATATTTATTTTTGTTCACTTTCTTTCAGCAACTGCTGTATTGTGTTCAGGGTCAGAGTGGATCCCGAGTTTATCCCAGGAATACTGGGCATGAGGCAGGAATACACCCGGATCACAGGGCACCATGCTCACACACACACACACACACACACACACACTCTCACTTACAGTCACACACACACACACACTCTCTCACACACTCACTTACAGTCACACACACACACACATTCACTCTCACACAGTCTCTCACACACTCACTTACAGTCACACACACATTCACACTCACACACTCACTTACAGTCACACACACACTTTCACACACTTAGATAGTCCACCTACTGGCATGTTTTTTGGGAGGTGGGAGGAAACCTGGAACCCGGAGGAAACCCACACGGACACGGGGAGAACATGTGAAACTCAGCACAGACAGAAACCCAAGCTCAGGATCAAACCCTGGAGCTGTGAGTGCATCGCTGTGCTGCCAGTTTATTTCAATCCATTGTAATAATAATAATTAAAATCAATATTACAATTCTAAATTTCACTTGACAACATTCAGCTCATTACACCTTGTATCACGTAACAGGGCTTTCACTAAATTACAGGGAGTACAGAACTAATTCTGGGCAACTCAGAAGAATAAAAAGAGCAGATATAAATATTGCATTTAATCAGCTTTTTTTTTTTCATTTGTTCAAAAAGGGAACAAGACTACACATTGGAATTATAAAATATAATGGACTCTAATCAATATCTTTCCTGCTTTGTGTTAGTTCAGAATTTGAAACTATAAGCACATTTTCATTCTTCCAACACGGGTTTCAGGTGGATCCTCTTCTGAAGCTCAGCGCCTGCTCGCTGGACTCAGTGAACCGGGGTAATGGCTGAGAACAGAGTCTGATCCTCTCTGGCTTAGCCTAATAGTCCCATTTGCTATTTATAAACATTACAGCCAAATTCATTTGAAGAGCCTCTTACTGAAGTATCCGATAATCGCCAGGTGCCCAAAGCATTCACCTTTCGACTCTCACACACACCACATCCTCCTTAAGTACGGAATGAATCATTTATGCCCGCTGCGATGAAAGCTACTGTAACCTGCAGTTAAAAGAACCAGGCTCATGATTTAGAAAGCTGCATAGATTTCACGCTGAGATTCTGCCAAGTTGCAGAGTTGCTTCTTCAGCCAGATGGTATAATCCATGTGTTCTCCTTATCTTTGCTTGGTTTTGTGGAATGAAGAAAAGATACTGGGGAAAAAATGCTCTCTAATAGTTCCTGCAACTTTATTGAGCACAAGGAAAAAAACTACTTTTCTGGAAATGTCAACTTTACTCAGTCACAGACTTTGCTTTTGTGGGCCAGTTCTCTCAATGTCCATCACAGTCGAGCTGTTAATGATGGTGGATCATAAAATTTTCCTCAGTGAAGTCCACATTGGGCAGCTGGGCCACGTGCCTCACAACCAAAATCTTCCTTACTGCTTTCTGCAGCAGCTGCTTTAAGTCGCGCGCCATCTCTGACCTGCAACACAGCAATAAGCGACATCAGTGCAGATCATCTCTGAAAGCCCACAATCCCACTCGTTCCTCAGGAGACCTGTCAGGATTAGGGAACTGTGTAGATTAGTCATTTAACACAGTCAATAAAGAAAAGGAGGCGAACTTGTAAGCTTTAACTTTGCCTCATCTGTTTTTATCCAATCATTCAGTAAACACTGCCAAATCTGATTAACTTATTAATTGTCTTATTAACTCGACAATCTGCAGAGTTTATGTTAGATATAGGAGGAAAGTAGTTCTATAACAATTTAATTGTTTAATTTCTATTTTAAACCATTATATTATATTATATTATATTATATTATATTATATTATATTATACTATATTATGTTATATTATATTAGGGGACCTGCTGATGTTTACGAGTTTTGCGCAGGAGCTCCGCAGTTTAACATGGGATCCCGCTAGCACGAGTTCTCCCTCAGTAATACTCCAGAAGAGCGGTCTGTTTCTCCCAATTAACCGGAAGCCCCGCCCCCTTTCCCTCCATCTCGCACCCTTCCGACTGGACTCGCGGCGCGCTGTCGCTTTCTGTCCCAGTAAACGGAGAATGTTTAGAGTTCATTAATGTGAAATTAAATCTATAAGCGTGTGTTCATTACACTGTATTTAATTAACATCAGTTACTGTATTAATTAGAGAAGACACTGAAAAAACCTTCTGTTTTCTGCCAAAAGAGAGAAAAGAATGAAAATTTTGACTTAAAATATTAAATATTTCTACAATCAAATCTAACACTTTATAAGTAATGTTAATGGTGATAATAATTAGAAAGTCATACAGTATTTTCACTCTCCTGCTGCTGTCAGCGCTCAGACAAGACACGTTCAACCTCTGCCTGTCTCTGCCTGTAAGCAGTTCCCGACCACACAGCTGGTAATATTATTACTCCTCCCTACTCTCCTTACACCTGAAATGGTGGAAATGCTCAATAGTTTTTAGTCTGTCAGCTCTGGATGATTAAATGTTATATCTTGATTTTTTTATGGAAAATTGCAAGCAGGGAAAAATCAATATCACACAAGCCCAGAGGAAAGTTTATGAAGAAATTCCTAGCTATGATGGAGGTGCCAGAAATAAAAGAAGCATAGTCAAAGCTTTATAGTTAAATTTTTTTCTGCAGAAGGCATGTGGAGATGAACAGACATAAAGAAAGTGGAATCAATGAACAGATTCTGTATAAAGCTGTATTCATGAAGGATCTGAGCTGCACTCCTGCTGGATCAGTGCTGCTTAACAGGATCAGATTAAGATGAACAGGGTTTTTCACTTGTGAGAGACTTTGTCCTGTACGTAAAACACTGCTGACAACCTTCGCCATAGCTGCCATGACAATGCACATAGTGTAAATATTTTATGTAGCATCTCACTTACAGTTAAAGCGGTCATGTTGATAGCTTAGGTGTCAATCACATCTGCTCCACAACAAACACCACTGACTTGTCATTTTCATTTGGGACAGAGATTTACAAAATTACTAGTTGATGGGACAGCGTGTATTCCTGGACTGAATGATGTTAAAACAATGCTACGCTCAGACTCTTTATGAATACCCGCTCTTCTTTGTTCTGTAAGTATCACCGCATATTTGAGAGAGAGTAATGGCAAAACCATCAAGTGAGTTTAAAAATAAACACTGAAATGAGTTTAGGTCAGGAACAGGGTTGAGATGATTCGTGGTCCAGCGCTGGATGCGTAACACTACCTCATTTCTTCTTCGCTAACTGGGCCTCAGCTTTCTTCCGTTTGAATCGGGCGATTTCCTCCATCTGCAAGCCGTGGGCCATTTGTCTGAAAGATATATTAAAGAGGCACGATAAACAAGCCAAACACAATACAGGGACGGGGAAAGGGGCAACCAGCTTCAATCCTGGAGGCCTACTGTCTCATATTTATGTGTATTAACCTACAACCCACAGTGCCCTGTGGAAATGTTTTGGTGTCCTGAGCATCACACGATGCTTACCTCCAGGAACAAAGACAGCTACCCCTAAAAGAACTTTGATTAATAAACCTACCCTGACTTGAGCTCAGGGGGCACAGGGAGCGGTTTAGTGAATCCTTCTTTACCCACAAGCCAGTAGGTTTCCTCCATCCCTTTGCCCTGCCAGGAGTGAAGTGTATATTGATCAGGGATTAGAAACGATTTGTAGGAAAAAAATACTTTCTATGCAGATTTTCCTGCCATTGCTCCTTCTCCAAAAAGCCGGCTATGTCAGTTATCTAACATCAGATCTTCCTGTAGTCGTGCAGGAAGTGGACAGGAATTTAGGCCTATTGGGGAAATGTTTAGGTTTGTGCTATACCTTCATGAATTCATGCTCTAAAGGATAAATAACAACATCAGCCAGTTAACTGGGCTCAGTGGTTAAGCTGTTAGACTACTGACTGGAAGGTTGTGAGTTCAAATCCCAGCACTTCCAAGCTGCCCCTCAGCAAGTCCCTTAACCTTCAGATGGATAAATGAGATAAAGGCGTCTGCCATAAATGTTATACACGTCTTAAAATAATGCTTTCACACTGGAACAATTTCAAGGGATTTTGTTAATGTAGTTGATTTCATTGACGTTCAATGAAAAACTTTGTCTGTTTTTGTTTTTCATTTTTGTTCCCTGTAAAAACCCTGATTTTGGATCATCGTTACTGCATTACTGTTCTGGTACATTGGGCCTGTATATTAATCTAGCTGAACTAAATACAAAAGATAACCGTAAAATGTAAACATATGCACTGATTAAACTTTAACACAGTGAATCGAGCATATACAAAACCCAGCAATCAGCAATAATTGGCCAAATCTACTCTTGTATATTGTGAATATACACATATATATATATATATATATGTGTGTGTGTGTGTGTGTGTTTATATTGTCAGTAAATGGCCTGCTGTTAAAAACATCAGATTTATACCTTTAATTCAGTTCTTCCACGGAGCTGGACCTGGTATCCTTCCTTGAGCTCAAGAAGGATCTTAACAGTTGTGTGACCGACATGGATGCGGTACGCTGTAGACAAACGTGACAAACCTAATCACTGGAAAATTACTCTTATGAATCTGCACTATATTTCAAAATACTGTCGATATTTTCCTTAGAAAGTTTATAATAACTCCTCTGCAGTACACTACAGTTGAAATGCTCTTGAAGAAACCGACTGTCTGTTTGGGTCTGTAGCATTAGACTTCAGCTCTAATATGGCTTTCAGGGTCATTTTCATGTCAGATCATTTTGCAGTTTGTCTGGAATAACATTCTGACCGCATTACTCATTTTTAATCTGCTCTATTTTAACATTACATTGTAGGTTTTACTGTTGCTTGGCTCTACAAAACATTAGCAGTAATGTTTATTTTTAATTTCATTTTTAGACTGACCCAGAAACAGCTTTTTTCCTAGACCTGGAGAACCCACTTTTAATTTCTTTTGTTCCTTTGCTCTATTACTCTCTCTATTCACCATTGCACCACTGCAATAATTCAAAGAGCAAGCCTTAAATGTGATTTATCTGTGCAGCTCAATACCAACAAACTGTAATTTCCGTTTGCACACATTGCATTGTTCTCTGCTCTTAGGAAACCCTGTGGTAAAACACGGGCACCTCAGCTCTTTCACTTCCTTACTGTCATGTTGTTTTTTTAGATATTCGAGTCACTCACGCATGCCAGTGGACTCCATTCTCGAGGCGATGTTCACTGTGTTCCCAAACAGACAGTATCGAGGCATGGTGAGACCTACAACTCCAGCCACACACGGACCTGGAACACACCCCCAGCATGTGTTGGGTAAAGAAGAGTCCCGTGGCCAGAACAGGTTTCTTTCACAAAATAGCAGATGTCGTTTCTACATTATTTCCTAATCTGTAACTGGGCCTTTTGCCGTGTTTGAAAGCATCCCTCTGTTGTGTATCTGGACCATTTTTATGAAGTACGTTCTTGATATTTGGACATGCACACTCAGGGCAAAGACACTGCAGGCTACTGACCCGTGTGCAGTCCGATTCGAATGCGTACTGGAACGTCAGGCATGTGTCTCATCTTAAAGGTGCCTATAGCGCTGAGGATGTCCAGTGCCATGTTCGTGATCTCGGCGGCGTGTCGGTCACCGTTGGGAACAGGAACTCCAGACGCCACCATGTACGCATCTCCGATTGTTTCCACCTGAATGTCATAGGTGTGGGTTAGTTGTCGATTTTAGGTACATCATAAATAAATTATCTTATTTTAAATTTATCGTATTTACATTTTAAATGTATTGATTATTGAATGACAGCAATGACAGTAAACAGTAAATTGTTTATGTTTGTGTTAGCGTTCCCCCAGCTAATTTACAGTTCACTTCTTTTAAAGGTCACAAACGGTGTGTGTTTCTATATATACATGTCATACAGTTAATCTAATTACAGAAGAAGAAGTATGTAATCTCCTGGAGAGGATCATTCCTCTAATAAACATTGCTCCCTGTGAAGCTGCTTATTCTTACCTGCAAACCCATTCACAGTTCATTAAAGAATTTATGATGTAGAATTTCAGGTATTTTCATTATCATTTTAGAATCTAGGATTTTGGAGTAACATTTTATTATTAGAGAGCTGTTTGGTTAATGAGGTTAATCCGTCACTGTAATATTATTATGTTTTAATAATAAGACCTTTTTACCTTGTAGACATCATGGTTTCCAATAATCGCATCAAATAAAGTGTATAGATCATTGAGCAGGTCGACCACTTCAATGGGCTCGCTGTTGGCAGAGATGGTGGTGAAGCCCACAATGTCGCTGAAGTACAACGTCACGTTATCGAAGTACTCGGGCTCCACAGTGCCGCCGACTTTGAGAGCCTCAGCTACAGACCTGGGCGTTATATGGTAAAGACACGTAAAGCTGTTGTTTATGTCTAAGAGCTGTGTTTTGAGGGTTTGCGTGTGAAATGAGAGTGTGTAACACTTACGGAGGGAGCATCTGTGTGAGCAGTTTTTCTGTTTTCTGCTTTTCAATCTCCAGCTCCTCTGTCCTCTCACGTATGAGCTCCTCAAGGTTGGAAGAGTACTGCTCCAACATTCGCAACATGGAGTCTATGATGTTCGTCTTCTTCCCCTTGTTAATGTTCCTAAACTGAGGCCAAAGACAAAATCCTTTTTCACCGGACTGAAACTGACACTGACACTGAAACTGATGCTGACACTGAAAATGGGGGAAAACATTAAATAGTAACAGAATTTCCAAGAAAACACTTACATTGTACTCCTTACATTTTAATTTAAACCTTCAAACTACTTGTTAAAAGTTACAAAGGTCTCTTAATCTCTCATCCAGCCAATGTCTGTACACTATACATCAATCACATGCGCTCGGTTTAGAGTCCAGTCGAGTTCACAATGTAGAACAAACTATCAATAATCATGAATCAGTTCATCGTCTGCTCGACCTTCTCATGCTACACAGTGTAGTGAGCGCTGTAGCTATCCGTGTGCGTCTGAAGACGACGGATAATCCACCGCACTGCAGTGTGGGAGTTGAGGATGAGCGTCCTGGCCCTACCTCAGTAAAATGTTTCAGTACGCTGGAGTAAACAAAGACTCGTTTAAAATGAGGCGTCTCCTTTAACCTCCCTAGAAGACACGAACTCCATCTAACAGCATGTTCAGGTAAATTTCACTAATCTGCTAAAGTTAACAGGCTATATTTAACTAAATTAGCCTGTATTCTTTGTTAATGCCAGATTACACCAGCTCTAATTCGAGTAGCTAACATAGTTGGCTAGGCAGCAGGTCAGATTCTAGCTAATGGTAAATATTGATTATTTACAGGATATTTTACTTCTGATTAGTTCATTAGCAAACGATGTAGCGCTAGTCGAGCAGCAAACTTACAGCGAATGAGTGATGATTTCAGACAAAATGGCGTAGTTGCTTTAAAACTGTAACGATCTAACAGTATTAGATAAATAATAAAAGTTACTTTTCACATGAAAACATGATATCAACCTCAGCTGAACAGTTAAAAATGTTTATTTTACTTTTACTACATGCTTTATCTTGAGTATACTTTTGGCTGAATATTATTAATCCAGTAAGATTTTAAACACTTTCACTTCAGGTATAATTCCTCAGTACTTTTTCCACACCTGATGCTATGGATGAATTAGAAATGAATTTATTGATTCTCCTGATTGCTGTTTGAGCTGAGCTACGGAGAGCGTCACCTGCTCGAAGATCTCATCAAAGGCAGGTCGTCTATCTGGCTGTTCATTCCAGCACTGTCTGATGAGCTGAATGCATTCCATAGGAGCGTAGTCAGGAGAAACCACTGGCCTGCACAGCGGAGGAGGTTTCTTTATCCTCTGGATGATTTCTGTAGACAAGAGTACACGAGTTTGGATTAAAACTTTCCAAAACACACCACAAGTATGAATACACAGCTCAGCAGAACCTCAGTAGATCCGCTAATGAACTGGATAATGATATTCCACTAAAACTCCTCAAATTAATCCAGAGATCCATCTTTGCATCATATAATAAAACAATTAGGGTTATTTCTCTTTACTCCTACAAACAAGCATTAGTCTTTAATCATTCAGGTTATGAATCCTTGCAGATTGTTTATGTGCTTGATGCTTGCATGCTTTGTAAGTTATTGTGTATAAAAGTATCTTCCACGTAAATAAATATGAATGTAATTATCGCACTGCGCCACATCAGGGTTTTTTTTTCATTATAAGTCACATTAGCGTCTGTGTGTAAGCATTTCTTCATGCTGATGAGCTTATGGCTCACCCTCAGCAGGCATGTGGAGCATAAAGAATGGCGGCCCTCTCAGCACCACCTCTTGTACGATGATGGAGAAGCTGTACACGTCACCCTCATGAGTACCAAACTGTCCAGGGTGCGGCGTACGCAGGTGTTCAGGAGCGGTCCACAGCAGATCTGCGTGAAGACCAACACACAGCATCACTGCACACGAGGGCTGAGCAACATGATGATATAATATCCATATGATACTCAGCTACAGCACAACACACATTTCTGCAACATCGTGGATATAACATTATTTAAAAAAAAATAATAATTACTAAGTGAAACTGATGCAGCCGATCCGACAATTTTTACCTTTTTTTAAAAAAATTTCCTTTTTAGTGTCAATATATTTTTTGTAGACCAAATGCACCACTAGTTATTAGCTAACGTATACTGGATATCGTGATACATTGTGAATTGTAGAAATGTCTTCAAGTATCAGGATATGATATTTCTGTCACATCGTCCAGCTCTGCCAGGCACATCACACTATTTAATGCATATTAACTGTCATCATCTGGCCCGCTGTGCATATAGCCTGGAACAAACCTTTTAAAAAGGGCCCCAAGAAAACACACACACACACATGAACACAGACACACACACACACACACACACACACACACGAACACACACACACAGACACACACACACACACACATGAACATACACACACACACACACATACACATACACACACACATGAAAACACACACACACATGAACACACACACACATGAACACATGAACACACACACACATGAACACATGAACACACACACACATGAACACACACACACACATCACCCGTAAGATATAGACACATAACTGAACTATAAGTCATTGCACTGCGATATTCACTATTTCTATATGAACTTTGCCATACGCTCCCTTGAGGTCACAAGTCCTTCCTCCTTTTTTAAAATTAGTTTGTAATTTTTACATTTTTTTATTATTATTTTTTTTTTAGCAAACCTACATGAATGAAAGTAACATCCAGAGACTGTCTCCTCTGGCTGACAACTCAACAATTTTAGCTTAGCAGAACCTTCCTGGACTTCAATAAACTTATTTTTTCTGTTTTTCTGTGTGTTGTGAGAACATTTTTATATAAGGTTTGTACACATTCCTACAACATTGCTGCAACATTGTTAGCTGTAGAAACATTAACACTGACATTTCCGGACGTTTTTAACATTGTAATGAGATTATGAGGCATTATTACAGCAGATGAGTTTAAAACGATGCAGGAACATCACAGCCTAACCTTCTTAGAACCTTATGAATACCTTATGAATGTTATAAAAACACTTTCTGTTGCTATTTAATTCCAGTCAGTGTGTTTGCAATTTTTTTGCTAATGCGATGGATGTTTACTCCGTGTGAGGATGGAGTTTGTGGAATATAATGGATTATAAATATGTGGATTATAAACTAAGCAGAATACTTACCCTCCGCTTTAGGTTCTGTGTAGGAGAACCTTTGGGCGTGGAGAACTTCACTGTAACCGTAATCGGTTACTTTCAGTACGAAACGTCCGTCTACTACACAGTTACGGGACTTGAGTCGGCCGTGAGACACTCCCCTGTGATGAAGATACTTCATGCCCTGACAAACGCAAATTAAGGTAAAGTTAAATTCTTACATTGGGAATAGTCACACTTTTATCTTTGCGTTTATGTAATACAGCTTTCAGGTAATTAAAAGTAGTTTGTGAAATACTTTGTGTGTTGTGGAGTTCAGTAAGAATGTGTAATAAGTAGTATTTTATCATTTTATGTATTGTTGTTCCTTAGAGCCATCCGTTGTTCAAAAAATGTTAATCTTCATAAAGTGTTCATTCACAAATCCACACATTTTAAATTCCATTGAAATATTAATTACCTCTTTTGGGTGGAAAATTTAAAAAAAGTCACTATTTGACAGATATAAGCCGATGGTTTGTTGATTCACTCGCCTTTATAGACGCTGCGTGATGGTGGTGCAGCGAGCTCACTGCCCCATTTATCTCCATAGAGTTATTATTGCACCTAGTGGTCAAACATGGGAACTGCAACAAGTGCTAATAACTAGTGGTCCACTGGGGCAGGAATCACGCTGCCCCACACTCGCTCTATAAACATTCTCAGCGGAGGAGGAGGAGCAGCGGACAGGACAGTTAATGACAGGGTTGCAGGGTTGTTGTTTTTTTACTCCAAAGTGGGCTAGTTTAAAATACTCAGTAGCTGCAATGATCTTGTTTGAACTACGTCTACTTCAAATTATTTAAAAAAAAGGCAGAGTGTAAGAGCAGACAGTGTGTGCATGTTGTACAGAACTGTTTCTATTGTAAGATATATTGTAAAGATCGACAGAGAGAAAGGGGGATTGTGGAGTGAATAATATCTGTACATCAGAAATGCGTGCGCACCACAGTGACCTTGTTTCTCCCTTTTCCAATGCCCAGTTGTTTTTGAGATGGAGTTGGGAAACTTTTGCTGAAATCGCTCAAAGTCGTGGGTGCTTCAGAATTACTAAAGTATTCACCCTGACACAATAATCATCTTTTTGACAGCTTCACAGTGTGTCATCTGGCCTGGATACCTTGATAAGGTCCAGTAGCAGTGAAGACTTGAACATCCAGTCCAGTTTAACATCTGCATTGTGAAGCAAGTCCTCTAAACTTCCACGAGAGCAGAACTCAGTTACGATGGCAAAGATACCACGGTCATGAAAGAACCCCAAGAATGGATTCAGGTTCTCATGACGGATATCTCTCATCTGTTTGGGAAACAGTTTTGTCAGAATATTTAAAAGGCATAATATTCTTATTATAAAGACATCAGTAAAAGAAACACACCAGTTCAAAGATGTCACTAGTCTTTGGATTTATTGACCTAAAGTGTCCGGATGGCAGCCGCTTCAGCCAAGCCCAATCCCCCTGTACAGAACCGCAATAAAACCATCAATATATGTTCTCCTGTCTGAGTAAACGGAAATCAGATTAAAGCAGGAGATAAAAGACACTTTTTCTTTTACCTCAAATATGGCCACGTTGGAGTTTTCATAGCTGGGCTCAGCAGTGTTGGAGATGGAGACGCATGAATTCATTCTGCTGTCCTTTTCTGACACACATCTCTCCGTCTCTCCTTTACCGTCGTCTGTACTCACTTTCTAAATCAGATTCATAGAGAGGCAGGTTTAAATTATTAAAAATGTCACTCAGAAATTCAAACTTGATGCCAAATAAAGGATGCTGTGTCCTATTTGAGAGCAGGCTAAAACGAGCCGATTTGTAGTCCTGTCTGCTTGTTTGTTAAACGAATTGTTCAAATTTAATCGTATTCGTTTTTTCAGGGTTTTTTTGTTCTTTATAATTGTCATGTAATGGAGTCGAAGGCGGATGCAAGTGCAGACGTGAACCAAAGAACGGAACGCCACTACTTAACAGCAGCGTAAGACAAAAGCTAGACAATAAGTGAGTCATAAGATGTGACTTAAATGCTTAAGAGCTCATTAACAAAAATGTGACACAGATGCAGAAGGTCATGTGAAACTTAGTCAGGACTCAAGCGCTGATTTCAGCATAACAATAATAACATACAATAATAACATAACGCCATGACAATAACACATGGAATGAAGAAAAGGCAAAAATAAAAATGAATAGTAATATACACTAGCAACAAAAATTATGTGAATTTAAAATACAGTTAATTGTAATCTAATCACTGATCAGTGGATTTCACATTCACTTAACGTAAAGGCAAAAAACTCCATAAATTACAGGATGTTGTCCTGAGGAACCATTAAATTAATCACAGGTATAATTCAAAAGTACATGATGGTGCGTCGTGTCATCAGTATGGAACTGACCTTGTTACTGAGAGAGGGATTGATGAAGGTCACGTTGTCCAGAGTGAGGAGGATCTTATTGGGACCTCGGACCATTCTAATTTGATTGAGGCGACGTCTGCATTTTAAATCAGCAGGAAGCATGAGTACAATAAATATGTACAAGACACTGAGCAGAAAATAAGTAGTAAAAAAATGATAAAAGTAGCTTATAGTATTCCTACCGTGTACAATACCCGAGACTAGTTATGAAAAATATTAGGAGAAGTGCTGACATGAACACCTCGAACAATACGAGCGGGTCCACTCCTGGTGCAGGAAAAAAGGATCTGTTAAATTAATGTTTCCAAACCGCATTTTAATTAGGATACTAATGCTACCATGAAATTAGTGAACCGAACCCATGTACTTTTCCAAACCTAGGCCTACCTCTGGTACAAAGAGGTCCTCCAGGTGTGAACCAACATTTGGAGTCAGCTTTGGGCTGAACGCCGCCTGGGAAGTGGACAGGTCTACCAAGGTAGCGAACGACGTTAGCATGTACGTCCACACTGTGAGTGGGATGCAGTTCCCAGGAATGGCCATCAGTATCCAGCACCACATAGTCCAGAAGACTCACTCCAGAACCATTGGTGCGAATCCTCTGACTGAAACCTTGGAACACCATATTCCCAGTGTGACGAGCTAGATTTGCCCCCGAAAGCCAGGATGCAGACTCATGAACATACTGGAGAGCATTGGCCATGAAGATGATGGAAGTGTAAATGGTGCCAAAGAGAGGAGACACCTACAGGGGAGGCAGATACCGCGTCTTAACGTTGCGGAAACAATACATCTATAGAGCAATGAAGAACTTCTGTAGTGTGATTTTATAACCGAGTGAATTCGCTTCATTTACACCTCAGCACAGTTTAATTCTTGAATCTGAAGGAGCTGATTAATTTTCTATAACAGCAGCTCTGACAGTAGTTCCTGCTCTAACACTAATCACAGGTTTATATTAACGCTCTAACACATTATCGTTTCTATAGTGACAGCTCATTCACAGGGACGTGTGAGGGAACGACTGCTATAACATAAGTGAGAACAGGAACTAACTTGTCTCATGGACGTTCCGTGACATTAAATGGTAAATCGCTGTGGTGTGAGAGGAAGAAACCACTTCAGGGTGGGGTGGGGTGAGACTGTTATCACCTTGAAATGGATTATTTCTCTACAACAGCACGGTGTGAAGTGAGTAACTCCTCACATAAAGACACTATAGTATGCAGTATATTTAACTTAAAGCTGTGAAGGACATGCAGTAAGTATTGGGGTAAAATCTCACCTCATGAGGTTTAATGTTTGCAGGCACCTCTTTAGACCTGACGGCATCCTGGTAGGCCTTGTAGAAAGAATTCTCCTCTGAGTCCATTGTAATCGTCAGCACAGCGTCGTAGGCCAGTCTTAGCTTGCTGTTGCTGTGCAGTGCGGGATGAGTCACCTGCTTGTACGGCAGGCTGTAGAGCAGTGTATCATAGGGCACAAAGACCACCGAGCCGTCGGTCAAGTGCATGTCCAGAGCCGTCTCCAGCAGCAGCTTCTGAGTTTTCCCACCGATCAGGACAGAGTGCATGCAGAGGATCACCACTGTGTAGACACAAAAAAGTTCTGTTAATGAGAGACGTTATCATTTTTTACTTATTATTTCTCAGGATTGTCAGTTGGAGCATGGTATATTTATAATTTACTGAAGTGTTTTTAAAAATGAATACTTGTACTCTTAATTATATTTCCAAGAAAAAACTTTTTACTCTTTTCATTTTTAATTTAGATCTCTAGACAGAGTTCTCTTTACAAATCTCGAAGGTGTCTTCTTCTCTCATCCAGCCGATGTCTGTACACTATACATCAATCACATGCGCTCGGTT
>CM074988.1:163429-173429 GCA_037576825.1 Pangasius krempfi
CAGTAGCTAACGTAATGAACTGACTAACAAGTCAGATTCTAGCTAATGGCACTGTAAATATTGATTATTTCTGATTAATTCATTAGCAAACGCTAGTCATGTAGACGAGCAGCAAACTTACAGAGACTGAGTGATGATTTCAGACAAAATGACATCAGTCAAAATCAACAGTTCTAGATAAATAATAAAAGTTACTTTACACAAGAAAACAATTAATTTGAAATGAACAATTAACTTCATTTTACCAGTTAAAAATATTTAAATTTTAATATTTTTAAAAGTAGCAGATTTTTTTTACTTTTAATTGAGTACACTGACTTCCACACTGACGTTTGTCTACCAGCATGCACATGGATCATTTATTGTTCACTACACTGCTATCACCATTACAGAGGGTTTGGAGCAGTTATTATCAGATTCACTTACTGCGAAGCTCCTTCATCTTCCTGATGGTGGAGAGGGAGCTGCGTATGCTGGCAGGGTCATTGCTAGTGGAGAGCAGCGTCCTGACAGGGAAGCCATGGCTCCTTAAGGCATCAGCTACCTTGTAGGACGTGTCCACCCACACGTAGTCAGCTGAGGCTACGATGGCTATGTTTGCCCAGTGGAAATGGTGTGCCACAGTCTTCAGCACCCAGATGGGAGAGGGTATGGTGCGGGAGAATGTCGGGTGACGCGATGAGCTCTCTAGCTCATAGTTCACGCAGGACCAGGAGAAGAGTGCCTTGTTCCAGTTCCTGGCGAGCAGAGATGCTGCCTCACAGTATCCAGGGTTTATGGGCCCTAAGAATGCAGAAGCTCGTGTGTAGTAACCCATAAAGTCCTTCAGGGCTATCGAAGTCTGACAATCTTCTTCCAGGATGACGTAGTCAAACGTGATACCTAGAGACAGGGCCTGATCTCTGTTGATCCTCTGCACAGCTAGTTTAGCTGCGACGCCAGGCATGGCCTTGGCAAACATGGAGTCACATGACCATGGGCCTAACACTCCAACCCTGAATACACTCGCCTGAACCATATACGGGTTGCTGAGGTTCACCAGGAAGAACCAAAGAAACCAGGATCCATGTGGTACATAGAGGAATTTTTGTTCTTTTACAGTGACAGTTAGCATGCCGTAGACCAGCCACACATTCAGCTGCAACATCACAGAATCCCATCACCTGCGACCAGACACCTGATGCACTACACTGCAACGTGTTCTGTTTTTCCATTAACCCTCTGACGCTGTAAAAGAGTGTGTATGGTTAGTTGTGTCTTCATCCAAGCAGCATTTCAGGTAGTGTGATAAAATACTGGATCAAACCAAAGGTAAAGTGACATGCACACGAAGGCATTTCAACAACTACTACATGTATAAAATCTCTCGGTGTTTGTTTCACGTAGCAGCACTTTCAGTTTTGGGCTGAAAGAGAAAAAGGCTAAAGATTTTGACTAAAAAAGATTTAAAAGGTCTGCAATGAAGTGTCAAATCCAACACTTAATAATTTCATGCTAATTATAATTATAAATTGATTAAATTAGGAATTATATTATAATTAGAAAGTGATTAAAATGATTAAAACATTTTACAATTTCTACAACGGACATTACACAAGCATTTGTAAAAGGCTTAAATCAGAGCTGTGCTATATTATGCTTTTTTACTGTTTCCTGCTTCCATTTTTTTTTTTTTTTTGCTATATTATCTGAAGTCTAATCTGAATATAAGAAAGTTCAGTTTATTGAATGATGACTTTGTCAGTATTCTTTATTGATAAATTAACTGTAAATTGATTTCACAATATAAATAAGAACATATGTAGAACATCTACTGAATGTGTGTGAGTAAAAACAAGCACTTCACTATGAACTGTATGTATTATATCTCATTTACAAACGCAGGTTTCTCTCTGAATCATATAAAAATATACACTACACACACCTCCTTCTTCCTGTTCTGTTAGTCTTATTTCACAGTTACTTATATATTGCTCAGATACACTTACCCAAGCTGAATGAGGTAACGTAAGAACTGCACAGTCCTTCCATAATGCAGCTGAACTTCACATATTTCACATAGTCGATGTTGTCCATTTAAGATTTTCCAAAGCCAAAAAAACACTGTAGTCTATTCCATGGACGGTGAAAAAATGTCAACGTTGAAATAAACGACGCTATAAAGTGTTTGCATTTTGCAGGTTGTCATGTTGCGTGTAATCCCTTCAGTCCAGCCGTATCAGGTGTACGACAGCACTACAGATTATCCAAGTGACCTGAAGATTATATTAATTCCTTCTCATTACTTTTGCAAGCTCTGCCTTACATATCACACTTTCCCTAATGACTAGGACGTTTAGATTGTTTGTGAATAATCCCAATGTGTATTTATTTTGTACTGCAGTGAACAGAATAAACTATTTAGTTATAATTATAATGTTCAATGCATCTTGTGTACAAGAAAAACAATTGTCCCATATGGATAGAAATTTAATACTTTGAATAGATCTACAGTATGGTATGTTCTGAAAACAGTCAATAATATACAGCATTACTGTGCTGTTTCACAAAATTCCACTCAAGGCAGTAGAGACAAATACATTTTATAATATAACATAAAGTATAACTAACATTTAGACAATATAAAGCCAGCTCTTTAACATTTGCAATTTGCAGAATATAAATCTTTTACTCATTTTACACTTCATAATCTTTAGTTACCAAAGAAGGTTTTTAGTTTTAAAGGTTAAACAATATCTAAACTGTCAAATTTCTGAAAATTTCAAACAGCAGGTGTATTTTATACAAGCAGATTGTTCACAAGCTTAAGCGAGCAATACTGTGACAATGTGATATTCAGCCAAAACAGCATCGATGACAGTGACAGTTCAAGGACCATGCGATTGCATCATGTTGTGTTTTTTGTAACTGGTCAGATCTGTGGAGCCGGTAGCTGCTGCAGGTTTCGAGCTCCTCAGAAGTTCTGCAGCTGAGACTCGACTCCCGCAGCTGGCCTTGGCACTTCTCGTCCTTCTCAGAAGAGCCATGAAGTTGTCGTTCTGGGAAGTAGACTTAGAAACACCGCCGAGAGTGTGAGTGCCAAAGTCACCTTGCTTGTTATCTAAAGAGTCTTTGCGACCCAGGAGTTTCCTCTTCGACCTGCCAAATGATTATGAAAGAGAAAAGAAAATTACACAGGTAGAGTATCAAACGAGAGGATAAATACTATAGGAAAACTTCTGCATTACCTGTGAATAATGGTGAAAAGGTCCTCTGTTGTGTGAGAGGAGGGCTTGTGAAGAAAAACCTCATCCTCTTCATTCACCAAATGAAGAGCACCGATTTCTGGCACTTGCCCGTCCTCTTTATCATAGAATTCATATTCTGGTGTAGAGAAATAAAAATAAATGTTTTGTGAGCAAATCTTTTAAAACTTTTACTTTCTAAATGTTCTAATCATTGCAAATGACGTACCAGTTACATTTGGTGGTACTTTTTCATCAACTTGTGAATAAGTTGGAATGAGTCCATACACCGTGACGTGGTATTCTTGCTGAGAACTCTCTGGCTTTGAATAATTCGGAGGTGACTGGACATGCTTCTCCTGTACGGACGTGTTATCACAGGGTAAGTAGACTGTATTGGGTCTCTTTGAGACCGGAGGGGCCGGTGCTCTTCTCTTCTTCTGTGGCTCGCTCGGTTTGGCGTCAGTAGCAGGTTTGAAGGACAACGCATTTGTATAATCGGAACTACACTGGGATTGTAAGCGACTAGTCTCCTTCATATGCTCTTGAGATTGTTGCTTATGGTCACTACTGGCGTTTGATGAGGATGGAAGAACAACCTTGGGCTTAACTTTGTTAACCATTGAATAAATGCTGCTTTGTCTGTAATTGGCATTGGTTACCGTCGGATCTGCAGCAGAAGTTGTGCTAGAATTAGTCACTGCTGCTGCACAAGGTGGCCTTTTAGACACAGGTGGCTTGGGTGCTACAGGGGGTTTGTTTTTTGGGCTGTTCTGAGCAGCAGCAGAGCCTGCATCCCTTTCATTCTCTTCCTCAATGACAGCTGTGGTGTCTAGGTCCGAGCTGCTGACTGAACGCAAGCGCACATTGTTCAGGTCTTCCTGAGTCACCACAGGCATGATCATCATGCTGTTACTCAATCTCTGCTTCGGGTGTGAGGCATCAGAGTAACGGCGGTTGACTTTTGGCAGGACGACAGAAGGTTCTGGATTCAGGCTAACTGCTTGTGTCTCTGGTAACTGCAGGGATAATCTTGATCTGCAGTTTCGGATCTGTTGGCCAGGAACAGCCCCGGAAGGTTTGGGCCGCATTCTGCAGGCTCCTGTTGTAATAGCGGTCGGCTGAGTAGGAGTCTCACACTGGCTCGAGTAGCCACTGGAGGGCGAGGCCGAGCCAGGTGGTTTGGTAGGGGAGGAGATAGAAGGTTGAGAGGGAGAAGAGCGAGAAGATGATGGGGAGTTGGAAGAGTTGGAAGAGACTTTTGCAGGTTCGTTTAGAGGATATCCCACAGAGGAAGTGCTAGACTTGCATGGTTCACTAGACCTTAGGTCTTTTAGTGGCCTGTGACTGGAGATGGCCTGATTCACTGGAACCTCTCCTGGTGCTTCGGGAGTGAGCGCGGTCTTCCCGGAGTCACCGGCTTCTTCCTTAGATAATGGAATAAGATCCGGAAGGAGCATGACATTCTGTGCATCATTGGGAATGTAGAGACTCTGAGTTCTACGCTCTGGATGAGTCACATCTGTCAGTCTGGGCAGCGACACTGTCCGTGTAGGTGGGGTCGGTTTCCTTTTGGCTTTTCTCAAAACAATGCTTCGAGCCTTGTGCTGAGGCACTGCATCAGGAAGGCGATCTCCTCTCCTCACAGAAGTGCTATCACTGCCACTGTCGTCGGAGCTGCTGCTGGGATATGACAGGGCATAGCTTTCACACCGGCGGCGTGTTGCACCTGGGTTGGAGGTGATGGCTGTGGAAAGTGATAATGAACGTCTGTGGTGTTCGATGGCACTGACAGGTCTGCTCCTGCGCTCTTTTTGCATGGCGCCTGTCCTGACCGTGTCTTTATCCCTCTTTCTAATGACAGTTACATTAGTAGGTGTGGCCTGGCATGGTTCCTCTGGATCTTGGAATTGTGGAGGAGGTTTAATCACATCAGGTGCCAACAGGTAGGAGTTCAACGTGTCATCCCACTCAGATGAAAACGTCGAAACATTAGGGCCTTTCCAAGTCTGAGATGGACAAAACAAGGTTGTGTGCTCCATTGTTCTTCCAGAGCAAACTTTGTCTTTGTCTTCCACGTGGGACAATTATGTCAAAACTGCTTTTTTTCAGAGCCAAATAGATTCCATCAGTTCCTTGGACTTATGGACATTCAGGGCATTGTGAGAATTACACAAGCTGCAGTAGCAGTGAGAATCGGTCTGGCACGGCCAATATTCTTCAGTAGTTATTTAATAGTTGCTAGAAGGTCCAAGAGATTAGACAGCGTGCCAATAGGTTTGAGGCTTTGAAAGGGAAAGAAAAAGAGAAAATATTAGCCTATGTCTTTGTATGGCACACAAGTGGGTGTTCACCATGGCAACAGTTACCTGTTCATCCATACACAGAACATGAACAGACCCAAAATGAGACTCAACAGTAGCTTATAGATTTTTTATAGAGCAAATGATGAGCTATTAAAAACCGTAAGTGTTAGCTCAGTATGTGCATAGGAGAGAATAGATGGGGAAAAGAAGACTTGAAATATTGTTCACCATCTGGATCATGATGATCTTTATGATTATCTCTGATTAATTTCTGATAGCTTTTTGGTTGGCTTGTGTAGTTTATACTGAAAATGCATTATTTCTTGAATTTCTCCCATTTTTGCTCGTCCTCTCTCCCTGTGCCTATACACATACGTTCATACTGTAATAACTGTGTGTCACATAAACAATACAACAGAACAGAACTGGTGAAACATCATCATAAGAATGATCATAAAAGTATTGCATGATGGATATAAGCTGCATTAAATGACTTTTTTGAAAAGACAGCAGTGAAAATTTGCATTTGGACTTCTAACAGCTGATACTAGAACAAGCAGCAGACATTCCTGTAGCGATTACGTTGTGCTGTGGCAGGAGGATTGTTTGTGCTGTAGATGCACATCATCATGTTGACTAAATGCTCTCTCTACAAAGCAGGATCACTGCTAAGATCCATATTTATGCAAAATGGTCCCTAAACACAAGACAAGAGAGTGATTTCACCAAAATGTGATCTGTGGACATTCATAATTTACAAAACCAACATTTATCTCTTATACCTGTAAATTTCTCTGTTTTCACAACAAAAACTTTAATGTTTTTTTCATCGTAAAGATCTGAATCTTCCTGAGCGTGAACATGTTAAAGACATAATAAATAATTCAACTTACCAAACACAGATTTCAGCACTCACATGCATTTACATGCGTGCAATAAAATTTATGATGTTGCCTGGTTACATCATCATCATCATATTATGAAACTGTATTTATTTCTAGAGTGCAGAAGCCTTGCTTGTGGCTGCGACACATCTCTCAGGAATGTCGTATTTGAGTAAACACGCATGTCTAATGAAGGACATTATGAAACGCAGTAACTGTGTGATGCCCAAACACACTGACTGATCATTATGCTACGCACAAGTGAAAAACAAGCAGATAAGGGCATACACAGGTTGTATTGTCACAGTCGTGGGTCACCTGGACAAAATACACAATATTGCAACATCATCTGCGTACAGCATCCACGGCGCTGCCTAGTCCTGGAGAAATGTCTCTCCGGGTTTATTTGCACATGAGCTACATTAAGTCCCGTCCTAACAGCCCCTGTTACCTACCTTTCAGATGGCTCTGGAGACTGTGCTTGTTTTCTAATGCAGTTCCTACTTGTTCTCCGTCCCTCTCCCTCCCTCTCGCTCCTCATTCCCTCTCGCTAACACTCACATGCTGTTTCCATGACGATATGATGTGGGCTACTTGCTTCCTCACTGAGTTCGTGAGGAAAGAGAGAGATATCTATATATATATAGAGGGAGAGAGAGAGAGAGGGAGAGAGAGAGGGAGGGAAAAATGGAATGATAGAGAGTGACATATTACATAAACACCAAAAACTGTAAATTCACTGCACTGCTTATGAAAAACAGCAGCAGTATATCAGAGGAAAACACAGCGCCTTCTGTCTCAGTTGCAGCGTCCAAACACAGACAGAGGTGCATTCTAACGGGGAAAACTGCACCCAAACCCATAGCAACAGCAGGAAAGTCAAGAGTCCAGTGATGTCAGGAAGAAGTGTCCTAGCTTGCATCATCAGTCATCTCAAATCTACTGGTGTACTGACATCAGCATTAAGAGAAATTATACCAGGCATCGAGCCATTATTGAGCTTATTGCTCTGTAGATTTCAGTGTAATTTGATCTGTAATCTGTACAATTGCACTTTAGATTGTTTACTGTATTGTAGCGTTTAATATAAGGCTGTGTAATAGGTCATTAGTGTTACGCTGTAATAACACTGAAGCTTCTCACACATCGCAGATGTTCTGTCACAACCGAGTGAGAATGTGAGATACTGAGAAAACACACAAGTGTTGAGAGAGAAAGACATGGAAGAAATAGAGAGAGAGAGAGAGAGAGAGAGAGAGAGATAAAACTAGGTCCACCCATGTTTGAGTAATTTTGAGAAAGAACAGTGTTTCAACCACTATTTCTCCACAACAGAGGCGGTGGGGTGTGAAATGTATAATCATGGTGCATTGCACAATAGAGTTACATAAGCAATCCATCTCATAAGGAAAAAAAAGATTTAGGTGGGAATATTCAGTGCAGCAGAACTGCAGCCAGAATTAACTTGTGGATAAGAGTCTATTAGCTTAAAAAAAAAGAAGAAGAAGAAGAAGAAGAAGAAGATGGCTAAGGAGAGCTGTTAAAAATTATTTGTTGAACTGGCGATCTGACCTGAAGGAAGAAAATTTCAAAAATATATTTTACGGCGCAAAGAGGACTAACTTTAAACGTTTTATCCGAACAGTTGACAGTAGTTAAACAGTTTAGCAGGCTTTACAAATACGTTAGTAAGAATGATTCAGCTGCAGTCTGTAGTAAAAGTGACAGACACCAAGGTTTTTTTAAATGTGTAATTGTAGTTTAGAAAATAGATCACTTTATTAATCCCAGAGGAAAATTGAGAGGGAATTTATTAAAGTCAGCTGTTCTGACAGTTTTAGAGTATGGCTTGTCCATTTTAAACAGATACTGTTCATGCAAAAACAAAGTTTTACTATCTTTGAAATCTCCAGTCGCACACAGCAAAAAATGCAGTTTAGGTGGATTATTTGTTTCATTATTGGGTCATTTTTGGTGACAAGTCAACAGCTGATATCCAGCCTGCTGCTTCCCATGTTGTTGTTTGCTTTCAGGTAATTAATGACGTCCTCTTTAATATTTGCAAATCACTAAACTCTTCTTCAGTTACTTAAAGTTAGCGATTATTATTAATTATTATCTCGGTTACTGTAAGTAGGCTACAATGTGCAGTCATGTCACGAAGTAGGTGTTTCCTAATTAAGATAACATTTTAAATTAAGTGTATTTCTGTGAATAACATCTTCTCTGTTTGTTACCATTGCACAGACATGATGTTCACGATGGGACACTCTGTAATGTTAAAACAATCTACTACTACTACTACTAATAATAATAAAAATAATAATAAAAATAATATATAAGGTAACGTAACTGTTGGTAATTTCTAACCCAGCAGGCAAGGTAGAGAAACATACCCAAAGAACTAAAAATAACTCATATTTTTAGTGAGTAGAGACAACACACATAAAATGTACAGAATTCCAGTGTGAAGATAGACGTAAGATATCACAAGCACAGAAGAAGAACCTGGCAGTGTGTTGAGTATGTGTATGAGACACAGAGTGTGTGAGTTGGTTTCAGTACCTGCCGCTGGTGAGTCTTCACTTGAAGTTCACCTGTGCGTGGATGGAGATGCTGTAAGGTCATATATCTGAGTGTGTATAAACCAGTGCGGCTGCTACATCAGCTTTTATTATGGCCTTGTGTACACTCCCTTATATACGCATGACCAAAATACTCACTTCACTTTTCTCAATGCAAAGCCACAAATCCAGCCCTGCCCTACAAATAGAGGAAGTTCATGTCCTCAAGCGTTCAAAAAACAAAAACGCTACTGCACACAGATGAAGGTGGGTGCAACAGCCAAAGCCAGTTTCTATGAAAAAGAGCTCCACCCAATCATGAACCCTGCACAGGACAAAGCGGCGCTCTTTCAGCCTTTAGCACTTTCACATCATAGCACCCTGACACACAGCAGAACCTGGACACGGCTCGGGTCGGGCCGCATGCAGACAGAACACCAAAAAAGTGTTCTTTATGGTGAGATGACCTTCACGAATCATCTTTAACTCTTTTCCATACAACCACACGAGTTTACATTTAGAGAAACAGGCATTTATTCGCTGCTGTTACGCATGCTGGTGGATCCATAATGGTTTGTATTTCAGTCTCATGGGAGTCATCAGGTCCGATAATCCCTCTGTATGGTCATATAATGAGGCCAATTTACAGGAGAATTCTGTGGTGTAAACACTGCACACTTATGATCCCATATTCCACAGTGATTATGCTCCTATAATCACGGGGTCTATATCCAGCATTAAGATAAGGTCTTCATTAGCCTCGTTAATCACCAGCTTGTCCTTCATCTCTACATCAACACCTTAAAACCTTTATGGAATCATTTAGAGAGCAGAGAAAGAAGCTGATTTCTGTCTCCTTCATCCCCCAAAACCTGAAGGATTTTTTTCTCTCTAAGTATTTTCCATTACAGACGTTTGCATTTTTCATGTGGAGTGAGCATTCTGTACTGCAGCCCATGAACCGAAACAATAATTCCACTGAAGTGAATAAGGTCAGTTACTGCAACATGTGTGAAATGTAT
>CM074988.1:191831-202597 GCA_037576825.1 Pangasius krempfi
TTTGATAGACTTCAAAGCTCTACTGTAACTCGCTCTGGATAAGAGCTTCTGCCAAACGCCGTAAATGTAAATGTAAAATGTAAATGTAAAATGTATACAGTTGTGTGAATTGTAGACGTGGGGAAAAAAAGTAATTGTTAAATCAATTACTCAAGTAGTTTTTCACTAGAAAACTTTTGTCTTTTTCTTGATCATTACTTTTACATTTACTGTTACTCAGGTGAATTATTACTACAGTAGCATTACTTTTACTCATGTCAATGTGTTTTGTCTTCTGTACACCACTGAATACTGAACATTCAGAACATGTTTTAAAGTACTGAAGGATTTTCAGTACTGAGCAGGAAAATGCCACTGTGAACATGGGTAAGCTCGAGTGCCCTTCCTGTGAGTGGCACAGCTAAAAGCTCAGACCCTGGCAACTCATCAAGTCAGGATGAAGTATTCAAACGCAGTTCCTTTTGAGAGGAACAGTCATTGTATCGAGGAACTCTGGCACCAGTATGTCTGGGTAATTTGTTCAATATAATAATGGGTTTGAACAAAGCACTTAGAGCTATATTGTATTTATGCAGCTTTTTTCAATCACAACCATACAGCAGGGGCAGCGTGGTGGTGCACCGGGGTTCAATCCTGAGCTCTGGTTACTGTTCACTTTCACTTGTTCTCTCCACCTCCCATAAAAAGCATGCCAGGATGCAGGGCGTATTTCTACCTGACCACGATCAAGCAGTTACTAAAATATATATATATATATGTATAACTAAAACAATATGCAAAACCGTTGCTTCTGTTTCAAAAATGTACATAAATAACCAGTAGACAGCAATTGCTAAATTATTTATGTAATTATGTAAAAGCACAATTAACCTTATGTTATAATGCAGAAAGCACTGCCCTTCAATACACAACATTCCAGTTACTAATACAGACATTGCTGTGGTGTAAGTACTAACCAGAGTAAAGGTACACTCTGTATGATTATTGAGTCACAGGACAAAAAATACAGTAGCTGCAGTGAGTCATCCTGATAAATATGGAAAAGTAAGTCAGATTCAGCTGTGTCAGGGTGTTGCATGGACATGTGGGAAATTGTGGTGCATAAAAAGATTTGGCCACGGAGTGACCGGCAGGAGTCGACTGCCAATCAGGAGAGACAGAGTGTAAACAAATCAAACAGGGAAGTGAGAGTCCAGTTTAATGTTATTATAAGACAGAAAATGATTCCTGTTTTATATATATATATATATATATATATATATATATATATATTAAGCAGGATTCTGAGTTATATATAAATATATATACTTATATTTTTTAAAATATTTTTTGTATTCTGTTTAGTCTTTTGCAAAAATAAATAAAAAATGGATTTAGAGTGAGCATAAGTAAAATGTGTTTGGCATTGTTTAGCATCAGTGGTATGCTAAAAAAAAACAACAACTTTCAATAACACATCTGAAAGGCCGTCTAGAGTCATGGCATAATCAGAAAGCTTCCCTCTGCCTGCTATCAGGAGTTAAGTAGAAGGAAGTTAATCAGCATCCAGCATCTAATGTCCTTTACAAATCCCTTAAATTTTACAATCTGTCATCTGGTTTGGCTGAAACATGTAGCTGTTTGTTATCAGAAAAGCAGCTGAAGCTAATACCAGCTGTTTATGAAAAGTTGTACCCAGAAGTAGCATATATAAAGAAAAGAACAGCAGGCCCATAACAGAACCTTGTGGAACACTAAACCTCCCATTCTGGACGGTGTTCCTAATCTGTATCTCTCTCACACCAAATTACAACTGCAAAAAGTTCAAAATTAAATATATCACATTTTATTGTGGCACCATACATATATGTAAGCAAACATTTAAATAAAAAAACTGATATGCTTATAATATCATGCTCATTATCAATTATTTAACTGAAATAATTATTGATCGTATGTCACCAAAAAAAACTACAAATACTTTCAAACAAAAGCAACACTAAATTAAAAAGTCTATCTCTCATTTATTGAACAAATGAAGTGAACTTGTAGCAGTGAGGAAGCTACAAGATCTCTGATTCTACCAATCAGACTCTACTGATGTTATCTTTGGAACTAGCAAAATTACTAACACCTTCTTTCAGCATCTCGTCTTGTTTGTGTACCCGAGTGGAGCCAGAGAGGCCGTTGGCATTAGTGTCTGTGAAGCTCCTCTCACACAGCACAGGGGTGGGTGTAACAGAATAAACCTGACAGGCTGAGTTACTGAGCACAGGTTTAGCATGTTTATGATAGCTACAGCGCAGGTAGCGGGAGAACACATGGCGATAGTTCTTGTTGAACAGGGTGTAGATGAGCGGGTTGACTCCGGAGGAAACGTAGCCCACCCATACAAAAATGTCCATTAGTCTGAGCAAGTGTTTACTGCATCCATCCTGGCACATGGCAATCAACACATTGGTGATGAAAAACGGACACCACATGACCAGGAAGAGGAAAAAGACCACACCCAAGACCTGAGAGGCCCTGCGCTCATTCTTGATGGCCTGAGCCATGCGCCGTTTCCCCTGACCTCGCAGACCTGCGCAGTCCCTCAGCGGAGGGCTGAGGTGCTGCAACACTCCTTTGGTTGTGGAATTAGAATGAGAGGAAGGGTCGTCACTCAGGAGGCTGGGTTGAGGCGATGACTGCTTGGTGTTAGCACAGTTCCTGCTCTGAGTAGAGAAGGTGGCCAGATGCTGCTGGAGCACCCGCATGGTCAGGCAGTAGCAGACCACCATGATGATGAGGGGAAGGAAGAACACCACTAAGGAACCCACCAGTATGAAGCGTGGCTCAGTGAGCACACAACTGCCGTTCACCAGGACCTTCTGCTGATCCTGCAGGCTGATCACAGGGATGGGTACGGAGATGACTGGAAGAACAACAGCACAGGGAATGAGGAGGAGGAGGAAGCGAAACAGAACAGAAGAACAGAATGAAAGTGAATAACTTTCATTATCTGACCTCTGTGATTAAGCCACAATATTTTACTGAAGTATGAGACACAGGTTTTCTCTATCCTCTCTTTACCCTGAGTAATTCAATTCAATTCAGCTTCATTTGTACAGCACTTTTAACAATGGACATTGTCACAAAGCAGCTTTACAGAAATATATACATTTCTGGATATAAATTTTAAATTTATAAATTTGCAATGCAATGCACAGCTTCTTTATGCCTGTAAAGTGTCATAAAACTAAAGACAACATCCAGAAAGCATTACTTTCACTAACGGTTCTAGTTCATGGGGCTGTTTCACAGTAGGCTGGTGCTAAATATCTATTTTATCACCTCTGCCTGATGTTACACTGCTATGATATTAAGTGATGTTTGCTTATTATATTATATTATATTATATTATATTATATTATATTATATTATCAGATCTGCCAATCTTTACGCAAGTTACTCTAGTAGATAACTCTAGTACGAGTTATCGAGTGTTCGAGTATCGATGAGAGGGGGTCAGAGGAGAATGACCAGAGCTGACAGGAAGGTACGCTCACTCAAATAACCACTTTGTACAACCATGGTGTGCAGAAAAGCATCACATAATCTTACACCACAAAGTCTGAGGTGGAGGGACTACAACAGCAGAAGACCACATTGGGTTCCACTCTTGTCAGCCAAGAACAGGAATCTGAGAACACAGTGGGCACAGTCTCACCCAAACTGGACAGATGGAAATTGGATAAAATCCAGGGGACGTTTTGGCGAGCCTGTGCCCACGGTGCCCAGAATGGAGCAACCTGTTAATACAGATGCATTTCATTAAACTTTGGTAGATAACATACACGTGTGTGTTCTCACCCATGGAGATGGTCCAGACTGCAGTGATCTTGGTCATGGCTCTGTAGGGGGAGTTGGTGCAGCTGTGCTGGATGGGGCTGCGGATGCCGACGTAGCGGTCCAAAGAAATGGCACACAGGTGCATGATGGAGGCGGTGCAGAAGAACACATCCAGGAAGAGCCACATGGGGCACAACACGTGGGGCAGCGGCCACGAGTAATCTGGATACAGGCGTGTAAAATATGTGTAAAAAACTAGGATCGGTTTTTGTATTTTAAGTCTAGTCAGGTTTATGTACGGTCATATGTGTTCAGAATACAGAGCATTCAAAATGTAATGAAATTATTAAAATTTCCAAGAAATGTGATGAAGATTACAGTCACATGTAAGAATAAAGAGGTAAGCATTTTAGGAAAAAAGAAGCAAAAAGCAAAATAAAGATAAATAGTCAAGTCCAGTGAAGTTTATTTATTATTCGCAAAGGAAATGGAAATGATTATGGTAAGGTTCAGGTAAATCGCTTTACACACACACACACACACACACAACAAAATAGAATAAAATAAGTACAATAAACAATATATACGTAAGTGAGGAACGAGGGAACAGAATGGCGTATACAACACAAAGTATTGCACTAAAGAAAGGTGTAAAGTGATCATGTGGCAAATTACAAATAACTCTTAATCCTCATAAAGAGAAGCGTTTGATAGCGTTGGACAGATGGGCTTCTATTCCATAATGTCAAGGTGTATAAATGGAGAAGTGATAGAAATGCAGTCAGCATAAAGAGATTTATATCAGCGTATTCACTTAGTGTCCATGGAGATTAAACATAAAGTGATCAGTTATTGTACAGATATAATGAACCCCATATCACTCATTTTCACCTCTAGTGCAGTTGAATTGTGTAATCGCTTAGAGACAAATACAATTACTTGTTCAAATATTAAAAGGGGATTTTTTAATGCTTAAGACTAACATAGTGAACCGACATATACATAGCTGTCCACCTTCCCCACTCGGCTTTATCGTTGTGAGCTCAGAGTGAAAGGAATAATCTTGCCACAGGGTTTGTACGAACTCAGATTACAGCTTAGTGTTTAAATATTGGCAATAAACACACACACACACACACACACACACGTAATAAACTCAACCTTACTCTACAAGTCATGTTTGTTTTTAATGTAATTTTATTCAAGTGTTAACCGCCATTATTCAAATCATCTTGATTCATTCTTCAAACCCAAACCACTGAATATAAAATCTATAGTAAGGAACTCACTGTAGAGGATGTTGACGAGTGCTGCAGGCATCACCAGGACTCCCACGAGCAGGTCTGCTACAGCCAGCGAGCGCAGGAAGAAGTTGGTGGCATTGTGCAGCTTCTTCTCCAAGGACACTGCCAGTATTACCAAAATATTCCCACCAACGGTGAAGAAGATGATGATCAGAATGATCAAAGCGGGCCAGTTCTTCCCTTGACTCGTGCACCTGGTTACCAGTCCTGAATAGTTGGATCCAGAGTGGCTCTGGTTGCTGGGATTAGCAGAGTGTAATGACGCCATAGTAAGACTACAATACGGTCTTCCAGGATTCACCATTTCAGTACTTTGGGCTCCAGGTGAGTTCAGGTGAGGGTTCTGTTTGGCTGGGAGGGGCTTCTTATTCAGAATCGTGCTGGTTAAAAGCTAAGTAAGCAGAGGTTGGAGGAGAAAACACACACACACACACACACACACACACACACGCCTATTGACAAAGAAAGTGATTTTCTTTTCTTCACAGAGAATGACTCCTGACATAGACAATGAAAACCAGCGCAAAGTGTTCATGCATGTAGTAATGTTATGAAGATGTGGTGTGAAAACCAAATGGGAAATGAGTTACCTGCTCAATCTCCAACTCAAGACCTCTTTACACTCCATTTATTTAACATGCACCCTTTGAGAAGCTTTAACACATAAAGAAGGTGTTCATCTTAATTTAACCAACACAAATGCAACTACACCACATTTATCACTCCTCAAGCGAGTGACAGCCACAGAGCTGGAGGTCTGGTTAGGAAAACAGATGTAATGTTGAGAAGAGTCAAGCTGCTGAAGCTGGAGATACTGAGGAGCGAGTGGGAGATGATGGAGAGTCTGCAGAATGAGTGGGAAGAGAAGAGGAACTGTTTCATTGAGGAGAGAAAAGAGTTAGAAAACAGTTACAAGACGTGTTCATGAGGAAAACAGCAAGATGGAGAAAGAGTTTGAGAAAAAAACAAGAAAAAGAAAGCAGTCATCAACATGGAGAAAGTTTGCTCTGAATTTGGAGCATTAGCAATTCAAGAACAGATCATGCTGGCTGTTGGGAAGAAAAAAGGAGAAGCTGCACTGAAAGCTGAGGATTAAGGACATTTGGGAAAAGCAGTCAAGCAATGCAGATGCTTCTGGAAAAGGAGAGCTGGAGAAGGAGAGCTAGAGGGGAGCTGGAGAGGAGCTGGAGAAGAGCTGTATAAGGAGAGCTGGAGAGGAGCTGTAGAAGGACAGCTGGAGAAGGAGAGCTGGAGAGGAGCTGTAGAAGGACAGCTGGAGAAGGAGAGCTGGAGAGGAGCTGTAGAAGGAGAGCTGGAGAAGGAGATGCAGACACTATAGAGCACATGCTATGAGAGACAAACCTGAAGAGAGAGCTGGAAGATCTTAAGAATGAAAATAGATGAAGGAAATCCTTCAGGTGAAGACCTGTGAGGAATTAAGGACAAACTGAATGAAGCTGATTGACTTCCAAATCCTGGATGTGCGTCTGATCAGGAGATCAGCGAGGAGACGGAAGATCTGGAGAACGTCTGGAGGTTTGTGTGACGAGATAAAAACTGTGAGATAAATCTGCTTAATATTTTCTCATGTGGTGGAAACAAGTTTCCATAGAGACAAGAGGATTCATTTATTTTTAAATTATTATTATTATTATTATTATTATTACTATTATTATTATTATTATTATTACTATTATATGATGTTTTTCTCTCCTTTACTTATTTAATTTTATTTTTAATGCATGAATGTGAACAAACGATTTGCTCATTATATCACTGAAACAATTACAATTAAACAAACAAACAAACAAACAAACAAACAGGCCGAGGCGCGAGACTGGCTGCTCTCGGTCACGTGACACGGACACGTCATTCCGCGTCTCGAGCCGTGTTTCCCCAAACATCTGCGCTCGCGCAAAGCTCAGCCTCACTAATGTCAACTCACTGAGATTAGCCTAGCCTAGCCTAGCTTAGCCTAGCCTAGCCTAGCCTAGCTTAGTTTAGCTGCGGCTGGCAGCTCCGTCTTTTAACATCACTAGCATTAAATATGGTCTAAAAATTTGAGAAAGATGAATCTCCGGGGATTCTTTCAGGATTTTAATCCGAGGTAAAAACTCACAGTGTGTCGTATTTTTTATTTATTTATGTTTGTGTACTCGGTTGTTGTTAGCAGGTTAGCCAGCTAGTTATGTTGAAAGGCCTAGCATTAGCATCCTGACAGCTCTGTTTAGCCTTGTTAGCTAGCCTAATTCTGTCTCCTTTGTTGTAAATTCACAGCTTTAAACGACAGATTTTAATCTTTATATGACTAAATCTTACAGCTGTTGTAAAAGACACTGAGAGTGAGGGTTTTTTCTTCTTTGCTCGCTGACTTTCGGCTGTTAATGATGTCCGGAGTTTAAAGAAAACAAACACTCGCAGGGATTAATATCAGGAACTCAGGTGCTAAAACTTGTGTAGTGTTGCTAAGTCTGCTCCAGTGTGTGTGTGAGGCTTTATTACAGTTAATAATGCATTTAAGGGCAGGTCAGTGTTAATTCAGAGTTCTCAGACTTCACTCCACACCTCCTCTCATCATTTACTTCAGTAACATTTAAACAGTATTTAAATCTGTACAGTATTATTGTGTTTATTTGTTAGAGTTGTACAGATCTAAGCTGATACTGCTCACAGTTAGGCTTAATTGTGTTTAAACTGAGGATTAATTATATTTTATTTATACAGCTCTCAGGCGTATTGATGAACCCGGAGGTGTTCAGCACAGTCCAGCAGATTAAAGGTTAATAACCGGATAATTAATATAATAACGCTGATAAAACTGAGTTCTGATTTCCACAGCGGTAACTAAATTGGAAAAGATCAGCGCTGAGGTTCCAGACCCGCGGGGATGCGGCGAACCCGTCCGTGTTGTGTAGATGATCAGGTTAAACTTGTTGTTTTTCAGTAAGTTCCTGATCTACGCGTGCCTGCTGCTGTTCTCCGTGCTGCTGTCCTTACGCCTGGACAGAGATATCGAGTGGAGCTACTGGGCCGTGTTTGCGCCCATCTGGCTCTGGAAGCTCATGGTCATCATCGGGGCGTCGGTGGGCACCGGGGTTTGGGCTCACAACCCTCAGTACAGGTCAGAGCACGACTGCACGCCACCACACGCCATGGCAGCCCACCACACGCCAACGCACGCCATGGCAGCCCACCACACGCCATGGCAGCCCACCACACGCCATGGCAGCCCACCACACGCCATGGCAGCCCACCACACGCCATCGCAGCCCACCACACGCCATCGCAGCCCACCACACGCCATCGCAGCCCACCACACGCCATCGCACCCATCACACGGCATCATACGCCGTCGCACGCCATCACACGGCATCATACGCCATCGCACGCCGTCGCAGCCCATCATACGCCATCGCACACCATTGCAGCCCATCATACGCCTTCACACACCATCACACGCTGTCGCAGCCCATCATACGCCGTCGCACACCATCGCACGGCGTCACACGCCGTCGAACACCATCATACACCGTCACACGCCATCGCAAGCCGTCACACGCCATCGCATCCATTGCATGCCCTCATACACCGTCGCAAGCCGTCGCACGCCACCAAACTCACATATTTATTGTAATTGTTTGTATGTGGTGCTTTGTATTGTTTTGTATGTAGGGTTAGTGCTAGCAATTTTCACGCATAATTCAAATTAATATTTTAACTCGATTTTCAAATTGTTCTAATGGAGATTGTAAAACACAACCTGATAAACGCCTCCTACAGCCTGCGCTGATCCCACACACTGCACGCTCAGGTTAAAAACGCCACGATAAACAGGCAGTACTTCGCGAGGATGCCACGTTGGTTTGAACACGTCGATTCACTCCGTAAACACAGAAGGAACTCATAATCGAGAATTGTTCATAAAGTTGAAAAAAAATATATATATATTTATTTATTTATTTATTTATTTATTTATTTATTTATTTTTTACAGCAGAATTGCCCAGCTGTAGCAGGGCCGTAAACCTCGGGGCTCTGTACGATGCCATGCGTCTCGATTTGTGACGGAACTCTGTTCAATAAGCAGCTTATTATTGCTGCATCGATTAATTTCAACTACAAGAGCTTTAGTGTTATGAATAAAAGTGTAAGGAGGTAAATTATAACCTCCAGCATGCTAGAAGGCTGCGTGTGAGACCGTAACCCTACGGTCAAGCAAGCGATTCACGTGCACGTGATTTTCAGGGCTGAGGGCGAGACCTGCGTCGAGTTCAAGGCCATGCTGATCGCGGTGGGGATCCATCTCCTCCTCCTGACGTTTGAGGTCCTGGTGTGTGACCGTGTGGAGAGAGGGAAACACTTCTGGCTGCTGGTCTTCATGCCGCTTTTCTTCGTCTCGCCCGTCTCCGTGGCCGCGTGCGTGTGGGGCTTCCGGCACGACCGCTCGCTTGAGGTCAGTCACTCCATCAGATTTTAGGAGCGTGTCCTTCAGTCCCGTAGCTACACGTTCTTCACGATTAACGTCTCGCTCTTACGTCACTCTTCTCCTCAGCTCGAGATCCTGTGCTCGGTAAACATACTGCAGTTCATCTTCATCGCACTGCGGCTGGATAAAATCATCAACTGGCCGTGGCTGGTAAGATCTCATACGCTCTCCGTTAAAGGTCATGTGGTCTGATGGTGCAGCGGCGGTAGCGCAGCAGTCCAGGTTCTAGTGAATGGAGTCATTTTACAGCGATGTGTATTCTCTACTTCCGGGTCAGCTTGTGCCGCATCAGTTACTCCTTCCTGTATTGTCTCATTCATTTGACAAATTGTTTTGTTCTCGGGACGGATATGGAGCTGCTCCTTTGGTTCTGAGTTTCTCCAGTTCTCCAGTTTCTTTCTGTTCTTCTTTGTTTTCTTCCTTTTTTGTCGATCAGCTGTGTTTCCTGGGAATTTTAGCTGTTCACACGATTCACCTGATAATTTCCTGGGAATTGTATTAACAGTTGTCCTGGTAGTTCGTACAACTTGCATTTTCTCTTTATTTTCCCTCTTAGCCAAGAAATAAAACTATATTTATATGTTTATACACACAGTCCGTTCACATAAGACGTAAGTTAAGCACACTTTGTGGCTGAGAGAGAGAGTGAAGGAGCATGTTCTTTTCTTTTTTCTTTCTTTATTTCTTTCTTTATTTATTTGTTTGTTTGTTTGTTTTTGTACAGGTGGTGTGTGTGCCGCTGTGGATTCTCATGTCCTTCCTGTGTCTGGTGGTGCTTTATTACATCGTCTGGTCTGTGCTTTTCCTGCGCTCGATGGACGTGATCGCAGAGCAGCGTCGCACACACATCACCATGGCCATCAGCTGGATGGCTATCGTCGTGCCTCTGCTGACGTTTGAGGTATTAAATACATCTGTGACGTGCAGCGAGAGTGCGCGAGAGTGAGCGAGAGTGCGCGAGTGAGCGAGAGTGCGCGTGTAGTCGTGTGTTTGCGAGTGCGTGAGTGTGTGTAGTCGTGTGCGTGAGTGTGTGTAGTCGTGTGTGTGTCTGTGTAGTCGTGTGTGTGTGTGAGTGTGTGTGTGTGTGTGAGTGTGTGTGTGTGTGAGTGTGTGTGTGTGTGAGTGTGTGTGTGTGTGAGTGTGTGTGTGTGTGAGTGTGTGTGTGTG
>CM074988.1:214586-217086 GCA_037576825.1 Pangasius krempfi
TGTGGGTGTAGAGGTGTGGGTGTAGGTGTGGGTGTAGAGGTGTAGGTGTAGGTGTGGGTGTAGAGGTGTGGGTGTAGAGGTGTGGGTGTAGGTGTGGGTGTAGAGGTGTAGGTGTAGGTGTGGGTGTAGAGGTGTGGGTGTAGGTGTTATCAGAGAGAAAAAGCAGAAGAGAATCAGAAGAAAGACCTTCCTTCTCCTCTTCGTGTTTCTGAGGGTTTGTGCCAGCGGCTGTGTTCCTGCCGGTCTGAGCTCCTATAGCTCAGTCGGCTTTGCTCAGTCCTGTGGCCTTCCTTCAGAAGAAACCTTCCTTCCAGGCGCTGCTGTGGACGAGACACGTGCAACACTGCCACCAGCTCTGGCACTTCAGCGGCTCCACGTTGGCTTTGGCCATCATCATCTTGGAGCTGGAGCAAGCTGCACCCGACTGCTTCTCGCTTTTCTCTGAACTGCTGGAGAAAATACGGGTAAGTAAGAGAAACGTAACAGCTCACTTTTTTGGTTAGATGTTTATTTATCGAAGCCGCTCGGGGTCGCGGTGGATCCGGAGTCAATCCCGGGCGATTTTCCAGCCCAGTCCACCTCCGGCCGTGTCTCTGGGAGGTCGGAGGAAACCGGAGAACCCGGAGGAGACCCGGGCGCACACGTGGAGAACACGTGAAACTCCACACAGAGAGTAACCTGAGCTCAGGAGTGAACCCCGAGACAACAACGTTACACGCCGCACCACTACATCACGCTCGTCCTCGGGTCATTCTCATCCACCCGCGGGACGGTCCGGTCCGGTACCACACCGAATTCTCTTTCAGAACATGTGTGTAACCTCACATTCTAAGGACTTTATATCATTCTAACCCTCCACACAGCACATGGACTACGATGAAGCAAAGTTTGAGCTGTGTGTTCTCCGTGTCCGCTCCCTGTGAGGTTCTTCCGGGTTCTCCAGTTTCCTCGCTGGATCAACATCTGCTGGGTGTGAATGAGTGTGAGACGCGTCACATTCCTGCCTCACACCCAGCGTTCCTGGGAAAGACTCCGGATTCACAGCTCTGTCCAGGATAAAGGATAAAGTCTTCTTTAATGTGAGGTTTTGATGTGGACTCGTTTACTCGTAGCTACTTCAACGTTTCCAGCGGAAACTCAGATCAGGGGTTTCTCTCGGTTTTCTCTGTTCAGGTTTCAGAATTCATCAGCGATTCCACTCGGATGCTGTCATGGCTGTGTGTTTACTGAGGACGAACTCCTCAGCAGCCTTAAAGTCGCCGTACAGACCAGAAGTCGTGAATAATTATGGGATATATTTGTTGTGACTCGTCTCCTGTCAGTATTGTAACACATTATATAATTTTTTTAAATTACATAAAGTCATTAGTCAGGTATGGCCTTAAAAGAAGTCTATAAACAGAATTCCTTGTTCACTCTGTACCTGAATAAAAACCCTGGGATTCCGATAGACGTGAAATTCTTTCTTTGGTTTTCCAGCAGCGGCTTGTGACCGGAGATTCTGGTGCTGCAGAGCGACATTAATGACGCCATTAAATCACACCTGACTTCCAGCCAGTGAATGTTTAGCGAGAGCCCGTAACAGCCAGGCGACAGCATCCAGCCATCCAGCGTGCAGTCTAGCAGCTCGTGTCTAGACGCACCTTTGCTCAGGTGTGTTTGCTGTCAGCACTGTCGGACAGATGTACTGCTCTGTGCACAAGTCTTAGACACTTAGACACGGTCAGGTTTCCTAAGAGTCTTGGAGAAGCCACCTCGGCTCTTCTGGAGACTCTGATGGTCTAAAACGTGGTCTATTACATAATATTTTACTTTCTTCACAACTTCACAAATCAAAAAGTGCTCTTTTTTTTTTTTTTACTGATGCAGTAATACAGAAGACATCAAATAAACCCCTAAAGTGAAATTTGTATTAAAACATTCGGGTGTTTAAGACTTTTGCACTGTACTGCATGCTGTATTTTGAAACCTTCAGAGGAAGAAGTAAAGAAAGTGTCAGCTTTGTTAGTTTATGCTCGAGATGCTCTTTAAAAGCACTTTATTAAACTGTGCTCCACTGCTTAGTTCAAAGGAAATTCAGATTACTGAGAGTGCATGGTGTTTTTATATTGTACATTTGTGAAGTGAAGCCCAGACAGTCCAGGATGTTAAACTGGTGTTTCATTTATTTGACTCATCTGAGAATACAATGATTTTTAATAAAACATGTGCCTGAAGTCACATTAGTTCGTGTAGATAATCCACGGCGCATCTCTCTCACCCTCGTCTTCATGGCTTGATTATTATATCATACCTTAAAACATACCTTTTTAACTAAACACCATACAGAAACTTCGCGTACATCATTTCAAAGCTGCTAAAACAGACAAGCTACAGGCTTTGGGTTCTCATAAAACAGCTCCAAAACATAAATGGTATTTTAAGCTGAATTTGTTGTACCCTTGTAGGTAATATTTAGCAAAATAAATGTTTAAACGTTCTGTTCTTCTTACGGTTGCTA
>CM074988.1:219586-232113 GCA_037576825.1 Pangasius krempfi
GTTCTGTACTTCATTCTGCACACACACTGTCTGCACTTCGATTAGATTTAATTCTGCTAATTTTCTATAAAACAAGCTTTTGGTGGCTGTGGAGTATTTTAAACTAGCAACCCTGGCATCCTGTCTTTATTTTTCAACATTTGTGGAATGTCTGGTGCATATTGTGGAGCTCTGCACAACCAGCTAATCATAACTCATGGTGCTGTAGTTGTGTTTTTGGCCACTCAGAGAACGGAAACGCATCTATAGTGCATTTAATTCATGCTTCATCTCAACTTCTATCTTTAGAGGATTCACAGCATTAGTTAAGGTAGCAAGCTAATCAATTTTCTCGGCAAATGCTAGCCAGCAGTGTTGTTAGATTAGGCTACATATCTGATGGAGTTTAGTGCAGAAATAGTGTACTGAAAACTTTATATACAATAAACACAAATCAGACCAAAAACACGTGTTAAACTACTGGAGCTACGGAATCAGAACTGAAGTCTTTCTCCAACACGTAAACGAACAGTAAAAGCCATCACACTGCTCACCTCTCTCTCCTTTTCCTTCAGCTCAGCCTCGGTCTCTTTCACTTTGTTAACAAACATCTGCCTCATCTCCTCTTCCTTACGCTGCAGATCACCGAGAAACTCTTTCCTCTTAGCCTCGTAGGTCTCCTGTAGACTACAGAACACACACACACACACACACACACACACACACACGTATATATACATTCATATATAAACTCATTCACTGCACATATTTTCCAATGAAATACATCACTTCTGGTCTTACCGTCTCCTCCTGTCTACCTACACGAGCCATTTTTTTTCTCCAAAACACAGAAACGACTGGATCTGACAATTTTGCATCTGCAGAGATTCAGTGCTCCATGCAGCCATCACAAATGAACTACTTCCTGTGGTGTTTGTCAGACGTCTGAGTGACGTGACGAACAGCGCGACGTCTGAGTGACGTGACGAACAGCGCGACGTCTGAGTGACGTGACGAGCAGCGCGACGTCTGAGTGACGTGACGAACAGCGCGACGTCTGAGTGACGTCTGAGTGACGTGACGAACAGCGCGATGAACCTACCTGAACGGCTGGCTGTCAGGGTCGGTGTCTTTGAAGCCCATTTCCTCCAGTTTGCAGCGTCTGTAGAGCTCATAGTGGCGGGTGTGTGTCTGCTCCCGCAGGTCCTCCATATTCACACGAATCAGCATCTCCCTCAGCTTCACAAAGTCACAGTGACTTTCATTCTCCACTACACACACACACACACACACACACACACACACACACACACACACACACACACACACACACAGTTTGGAATTTGACTATTTCTAACAGTCCATAACATACACACAACAGTTCTGGACGATTCAGTCATATACTGCGATTTTTTAAAATGCTAAATTGCGAGCAGAGAAAAATCAACATCGCACAAACCTTCAAAACTTCTAATTAAATCTCATCCAAAAACTCCAGGAGACGGAGTATACAGCTTTTTCTTAGGGGGATGTAAAGACAGAAGAATGAAAACATCCCTTTAAACCATCAGCACTCCTTCCTGTTCTGATTCCTGCAGCTGCACCGAATCCATCACAAATTTACGGGAAGAAAAAAACCTAAAACAGGAAAACTAGAGCATCTGAACCGAGCGTCTCAGGCGTATACACCGTGTACACCACCACTGGGGGACTCATTCTGACTGAATGAATAATGCAGAAGATGTTTGTAGCAGGAACATTCATACTTAGATGCTCCAGAAGAACTCGGTTAGCAAGACACAAAATGGCCTCCTGGAGCACACATTAATGGTAGAGACAAATAGGTATCTTTACACAATCAGCATGTAGATTTGTACAGAATTCATACAATTCAGCCTTATGGTGTTATTTTATGGATGAAGTGGCGCTTGGGGCGGTCACAGGCCGAGTCCATCAAACAGTGACATGAGTTCCGTGTAGATCTGTTTAATAAAATGTCCCTAAATAACGAGAAGTCACTCATCTCTAGCAGATCTAAAGCCTTTCCCAGTTACAGCAATTCCATCGGTAACGATGTTCTCTGTCACTTTGGGAACAGCGGACTGAAGAGCCAAATGAAAATGGAAGTCAAACCCAGGAGCAGAGAAATAAATTCCCAGTGGGAATACACAGCGCTTTACATTCCAAGAAAAAAATGCCAAAAAAAAAAAACCCCAGAGAGGGAGCGGAAAAGTGGAGGGATCCAGCTGGACAAACTGCAGGCATGGGAAAAACACTTCCTAAAAACTTCAATGGCCAAAAATCAGCTCGCAGATCAAAACCCTGTCTGCTGCCCAGAAACAAATTTAACCCTCGCATCGCCGCCACTTCCTGTGCAGTTCCTCCGATTACTGAATCGTTAGCAGTGTTTTACATTAATCATAATTTTTATTTATTTAATAATAAAAAAACTAAAAAAAAAAAACTAATTAAAATGATTTTTTTTAAAGCAGCACTACTGTATTGGTGGGAAATTGTTCACAAACGTATATATCGTGATTCATATTGTGTATCGCAGAAAAAATCGTAAAGAAAAACCCAACTGAGGCTCAAACGAATAAAATACCAATCTATTAAATCAAAAGAGAAAAACAAGCTGCTTAATTATCCAATAAAGAAAAAGATTAAACACCAAGTCAACTTTTAAATCTGTTAATTTTCAGAATCAGAATTTTTTTGTAAGTGTGTGTTTACACTATGACGCGCTACAAAAACTCTTAAAAATAAGAGTTCGGCTGTAACGCTGGGGGAAATGAGAACGTTTTTTCTTCTCCATTCAAAATCTTGCCGTGTGCTTTTCTGAGACTGAGACTGAGTGTAAGTCAAACACGTGAAACCTGCTGGTATTCTGAACAAGCCTTAATTACACGTCTTTTTATAATTTGAACAGTGACACTAAACGTCACTTTTCGCATTTGGATAACTTTAGTTTGGATTAGTTTGGATTACACAGAGCATGCACGTTACAGGAGATTTTAAATGGGTAGAGTGTGAGGTGAGCTGTTATTTATATTATAGTAATCTCCAAACTGGAGGAATTCACTCAGATTTGGTAAAATAATCTTTGCATGTAAATGTAGCCAGTGTTCCGTTCCACAGCATTATATAAGGAGAATAAATAACCTTATCTGAAATCTAAGTGCAGCTCCAGTCACGTCCCTGGAGAGCGTTCAGATCAGCAACCGAAAGAGTTTTGGGAAATCCTGAGCAGGAAGAAAATCTAAAGCCACGGCATATAAATAGAAAAGTCAGGGAAGAAATATCAGCCTCCTCCATCACGGTGTCAGGAGCTGATGGTTAACAGATATTAAAACTGATGTACAGGACTCTTTATTTTACACTAAAGATCACCCTAGAGATGGAGGGATGGAGGGATGGAGAGATGGAGGGATGGACAGATGGAGGGATGGAGAGATGGACAGATGGAGGGATGGAGAGATGGACAGATGGAGGGATGGAGAGATGGACAGATGGAGGGATGGACAGATGGAGGGATGGACAGATGGAGGGATGGACAGATGGAGGGATGGAGGGATGGAGGGATTTCTGAATCTCCCAGGCTGAATGTTATTTAAGGGAAAATATTATTAGCTCATAAAAAAGTCTATTATGTGACACACACTTGTTTTCTCTCACACACACGTCCACGTTAACAGAAACTCCATTTTATTAGCTACATCCTGTTCTCATCTTGCCGTCTCTCCGACGTGACACAGCTAATGACGTGGCCTTTCCTCGGCCAGCACTTTCAGCAGCTGAGTGAGCAACGCATTAATTACCTCCCACTCTGCACACTTCATCAGCTCTGTGGACAAGAAGATTGTTTTACCAAAGAGCTGCTAATTACCCAGAAATAACCCAAAGCTTTCCTCAGGGGACAGAGAAGCAGCACAGTGGCGCAGTGCTGTGTGTGTTTGGAAAGATTATGTTAAAAAAAAATAATTATAAAAATAAAATCAAATAAAAACATTACCTTGGACGACGCCCCAGGGATACTGTCTGGCTCTGACCGTCTTATTCCCGACCTTGACCTCCTCAACACTGCCCACTACAGCGAAGGGTAGATGAGCCTGACACACACACACACACACACACACACACACACACACACACACACACACACACACAGCACGCTGAGGAAGAGCAGAGCTCAGTGCACACCTGTTTAAAGGCTTCACCAGAACTTTTCAAACATTTCTGGTTTACAAAGTCTTAAGAGAAAGTTTGATCATCCAGCAGCATCCAGCAGATCATCTGTTCACATTCTCCATTTAGACCCGACTCAGTTTAACACACGTGAGTATGACGTGTGTATAAATTTCCAGGCAAATTCAAATCACAGAAGCTCACAAACGTCATGTTTTAGACGATCTTTTTTCTCTCCCGACTCAATAATCATACTTTTAACAAAATGAACTTCCAATACACACTAGCTTTAAAAAGAAGTGTGTGTGAGGCTGTTTTTAATTCCGCTCCTACAATTATTGTATTTGGTTTGTACATTTTTAAACTAATTTTATAACAAATTAAATTCCCAACATACAGGCCTAAACAAACTCGTATCCTGATTTAACCCCGCGCGAGCCGGAGCAGGACGTTACAGATAAACGAATGGATGAATGGATGTAGATGCATCTTTGACATTCAGGTTAATGAACGTCTTTCTTCTTCTCGGGAGATTTATCTGACCGCTCACTTCATATCTAACTGCTTTAAAACCACCTCCTGCTGGATATCAGTCCCCATGCAAACCCGACCACACACGCTGTGAACCTTTACAGCAATCTTTCTTTAAAAAGACAAAAAACAAAAAAACGAATAGTGCATCTCTTCTCCATATTTGTATTTGTATCTGTTTAGAACACATGATCTGTTCATTCTGAATAACGTATTGGTGCTGGCTTTATTACTCTTTTCTTTGTTAAAGTAATTTCACATGATTACTCAGAACAAAGAACAGCAGCCACCCAGAGCAAAGTTCATAAGCTAATTAACGGATAATAACTCTTCATTAACGCTTCATTATGAGCTCCATCCCATCCCTTTAACTACCAGAGACGCAGGTGTGTTTTTGTACGTGTATTAATTCATCATTTCTCACATCCAGACGGTTTTCTGTACAGAAACGAAAACTTACATTCATGGAGGAGTTGATCTCGGCCACCGCTTCATCATCCGTGGGAAACTGGTAGATCTGCACGCCGTTGCTCACCAACTCGCTCATGATTTTAATCTTGAACTTGTGAAGTTCGCTCTTGGAAATTGTGTCAGCTTTCGCAATAATGGGAATGATGTTCACCTGTAGACAGGACATGACCATCACGTCGTATTAGAATCAGATAAACAGCTTTTAATATTTTCACGTCATGTACCAAAGATTAAGGAATGGATCTGTGAAAACATTTCCACTCTGATAAATTAACAAAGAAAATAATTTCTAATAAAAAATAAAAAAAGAACCAAAAAACAAGATTCCCAACACCAGGCTTCTGGTCCAACACGTTTACTAAAACAAACGTGAGCCTGAGTATTAGCTGGTGTGCTGAACTGGGTGTGTTAGAGTCGGTACAACACTAAACCACAACGCACCGGTTAGATCAACTTTTCACCTCCACATGCAAACACAGTGTGTGTGTGTGTGTGTGTGTGTGTGTGTGTGTGTGTGTGTGTGTGTGTCTTAAATGTTTGCTAGAAGAGTTCTGAATAAACTCTTGCGGTTTTTTCAATAACCTGTTAGCGAACAGTAGATGCACTGCTCTCATTTAGAATTTTCCAAAATGTACGTTATGCTGCTGAACAGCGTGAAACACATGATGCATGATGGCATGGTGCTTTAGGAAAAGTGTCCTGTGTTCATGTATAAGATCTGTGCTCCATTTCAGTCAGAATAATGTTTTGTAAACATACTGTATACACACACACACACACACACACACACACACACACACACTCATTCATCAGCCAATCATGTGGCAGCGGCACAATCTATAATCTATCATGCACGTACAGCAAAATCACCTATAAATCCAGCATCCAGCTGAGTTTGCGTGATTGTCTCTGCCTGGTAAGCAGTTCCTGACCGCACAGCTGGTAATATTATTACTCCTCCCTACTCTCCTTACACCTGAAATGGTGGAAATGCTCACTTTCCTGTGTACAGGTATAAGTCTAATAACCACTACAGTAGTGTCAAAGGCACAAGTGGTTTGTCTGTACAAGTTACAGAAATAGTTACTGCTAATTACAGTCACTTAAAGTAGAGTTCCACAGCAGAGACACAGCTTCAGTCGAGATGAAAAAGAAACGCCCACTCGCTGTTGTGCTGGAAACGAGAGAGCTTACTTCATCCCCGCACATTAACAGCTAACACCCAGAATTTAAACATGCTCGATTACAGAAAGTAGCCAGAATAACAATCTCTTCATTTTCTCTAATGAAAGCAAATATAGAAAGTGCAAAACATAACTCATATAAACTGCGACGTTTATTCACAAGGCATTTCCTGTTTAACATTTTTTTCCTCTTAAGCGTGGAGGACTTGTGAGATATGAGAATCTCCAGAGGACGTTCTGGCTGTTAGCCACTTGCCGAATATCACAGTACCATCTGTTCAGTACGTCAAAACACACGCGGTAAAGCCAGAATCCCGGTACTACACCCTGCCATGTCTCACTCTCCATCAGCCTCCATGTTGTTATCACACCCCTCAGTCCCACACCGAGAGAATGAAAAATTGATCTGAACCAGTAGAGACCAGGGGAAGCGTCCTGTCTCTGATCGTCCAGCGTGAGCTGATCCATACTTCACCCAATATCAAGTACATTTCACACTGTGAACGCGACGAAGCCACGATGTACACGAACACATCCCACGGCAAGCAACAAGTCTTTATTTTATCATAAAACAGGTGAATGTTGGGATTAGAAAATCTGAACGCTATAAAAATTTGAATCGATACGGTACATTTTCAACACATCAAAAATAATCATTGCCGGTATACGTGCTTTAGGTTTCCAGTTTAATGTTTGATTAAAACGTTCAACATGATAAAAGTACAATAATTGAATGATAACACAGTGTGAGTGTTTGTGATCCACTCAGCCGAGTAGATCCTCCCATCTGACGCTATGAACTTCCCAACCTGGATTCCCGTGTGCCGGGAAGAGAAACCTGGCTTTTGGAAGAGCCGTTTGTTCAACAGCGGTTAAAAGCAGGAACAAACAGAAATGAATCCGGAGATCACGGGTTCGAATCCCGATGCTGCCGCAGCTATCCGTGGCCAGGAGCGAAACGGTCCGAGCTCTCCGTTTGTAGGAGGAGCAGACTCTCTCTCTCTCTCTCTCTCTCTCTCTCTCTCTCCTGTCAATTCACTTCAGTGTTGTTGGCTGCTATTTAACATCAAAGGTGGAAAAGATCTGACATGATTTATCACTGTTTCATTTTTTTATATCAGAAAAAACCTGCAGTTTTTAAGAGGGGTGTGTAGACTTTTAGCATCCGCTGTACATTAGCACAGTCCTGCTAAACCAAGTACAAGATAAACCCCAGTAATCTGCTGACAATCTGCTGTGTATACCTTACTGTCCAGCTTCTTCATTGTGACTAAATCCAGAGACTTGAGCGAGTGGCCTGTGGGAGCGATGAAGTAGAGGCAGATGTGGATTCTCGTGTCGTGGTAGTTGAAAAGCGAGCGCTTGATTTTCAGCTCTTCCTGCAGGTAGTTTTCAAACTGTGTGTCGATGTAATCAACAATGGGCTTGTAACTGTAAAGACAAAAAAAAATGTTTTGGGGGGAAAAAAAATATTGAAAAACATATGACTGAAATGATGTTATTATGCAAAGATCATTTAAATCCACTACAATCCATTTCGTTTTCTTTCTCGTTTAATTGGGGAAGAATTTTTTTAATCCAACCCTCCTTCATTCCTTTAAGACTGCTTCACATTTTCCTTGTGGCTAACACATGTTCCTCGTATCTGAGAAAGCTATCTAACTTCACATAACCCTTCCAGCAGTGTGTTTACAATGCTCGACCTTTCCCTCTGTTTCTCCAGGGCACATTCCCAGCATGCATCTCTTGTGAACTTTTAAAGCCTCTGCTGCAGAATGTAGAACGCAATTTCAAGTGCCATTCCCAACTAGAACATCTAGGGAGCACGCACACACGCACGCGCACACACACACACACACACACACACACACACACACACACACACACACACACTTTCTCTCGCTCTTTGACCCCTTCACTCAAAGGGTCGTTGAAATAAGGATGAACATTTCCTCTTCTTCCCTCCTCATCTGTCTTTCCTTGTATAAAACACCAGTCGGAGGATTTTCTCCAGCTGTCTCTCTGCGTCTCGTTCCTTCTGCATGTTTAAAGGTTTTATTTATTCCCATCTTCAAGCAGAAGGGAAATGTTTGCTAGACAGCACATGGTGTGCTGAGGTCATTAGTGAAAAGTGTGAAATGTTTCAGAAGCATCGCGCTCATCGCTGGGGTTCCGGGAGCGGTGTGGCTCACTTTCTCTTCTACATTCATGCCACTCTGATATTTAAGACTAGTCAATGAAACGAGATATTTGTGAACGTTTCTGAGCGTTTGTGAAATCGTACCTCTCTTCTTTGTTGATCTGGTCTCCGAAGCCGACCGTGTCTACGATGGTGAGCTTGAGGTGGACGTTGCTCTCCTGCAGGTCGTATGTTCTCGGCCGCAGGTACACGCCGTTCTGGTAGTGACTGGCTTCTTCGTTCTCGAACATCGTGTTGAAAAGCGTGTTCATCAGCGTGGACTTGCCGATGCCCGTCTCCCCTAAACGACAAAGTGGTAAAGGAGTATAACAGGTGACTTTTCACCTAAAGTAAAAATGTTAGAAATGTAGATCAATTAGTAAACGTGACAAGCAAAAACCCAGTGATTAGTGATTCACCACGCTGCCTTCTGTGTCTAAAATCAGGATCTCGAACAGGTTAGTGTTAATGTTACTGTTTCTCCCAGACGACAGACTCCGTGTAACAGGAGAGGTTTGTGTATGAAGCTGTAGAAAGAGGTGCGTACCCACACAGAGGATGTTGAAGCAGAAGCCCTGAGACACGGATTTGCTGACCAGCTGATCGGGCAGACTGTCAAAGCCGACATGTCCGCCCAGACCGAGGTTCCGCTTCTGCTCATCCTGCAACAAAGTCACACAAATGATTACGTTTACGCTCGGAAGACTCGATCACTCAACGCTCGGGACTGTGGATCCTGAAAATCACTACACAAACACCGAGCGAGGCATTTCAGTACTGCTGACCGCGATCTAAAGACAATTCAGTGTCTACTTTTGATACTTTGGACAAAAATTACATTATTAAGGATCATTAAAAAACTAAAAAAATAAATAGGAAAAAAAATGAAAAGAAAAAACAAGAGAAAAGAAGCAAATGACGTCTGAGTCTGATTTGCTCCTTGATAGCAGTCTGACACACGCCATTTCATTTAAAATAGAAGAAAAACAACGTACACGGATCAGAAAAGATTCACACACTGATGACTAATTTTTCTGCTGATGTTCGACACTCAAGTCTGAACTCAAATCATTACTCATCTCTATCTCTCTCTCCCTCTCTCTCCCTCTCTCTATCTCTCTCTATCTCTCTCTATCTCTCTCTCTATCTCTACATTCACCCCCTCCCTTTATTTGTTATTTTCCCAGGGTGCATATTTACCAGCTGATGTCATCAGGCTCGGTGGAGCAAAGCGACGGTGTTCAGGCAAGCTGAAGTCTGATACACAAAAACCACGGCTCGCTCTGTGCCGCTTTAAACACAGAGGTAACAAAAAAAAAAGCAAAAAAAAGGGAAAAAGCAGCTGCAGGTCAAACCCAGATATTCACAAGAGTGAGTGCTTAAAGAGGACTGTATTAACAAGTGTTGTGTTCATGTATGTGGTTGGAGTGTGTGTGCCTGCGCGTGCATGTTGGTGTGTGTGTGTGTGTGTGTGTGCACATGTGGGTGAAGTATGTGGTTAGAGTGTATGTGTGTGTGCCCGTTGGGCTGTTTGTGTGTCTGTGTGTGTGTCTGTGTGTGTGTCTGTGTGATGTATATGGTTAGACTGTGTGTGCGTTGGGCTGTGTGTGTGTGTGTGTGTGTGTGTGTGCGTATGTGATGTATGTGGCTAGAGAGTGTGTATGCGTGAGTGCGTGCGTGTGTGTGTGTGTGTGTGTTGTATTTAGGTTAGAGAACGTGTGTGCATGTATGTGTGCGTGCACGCGTGTGTGCGTGTGTGTTGTATGTGGTTAGAGAGCGTGTGTGCGTGCATGCGTGCGTGTGTGTGTGTGTGTCTGTGTGTGTGTGTGTGTGTGTTGTAATTAGGTTAGAGAGCGTGTGTGCATGTATGTGTGCGTGCACGTGTGTGTGTGTGTGTGTGTGTGCGCGTGTGTGTGTTCACCAACACCTGCCATGCTCAGCGTTGACACTCAGTAGACTATGAACAGGATTTGTAACTGATATTTAAAGGCAGAATCAGAGCTGTGTACTGAATATCGGATTATTATTCAGCGCTGATCAGATCAGTGGTGGAGACGCAGGTTCAACAAAACCTTCTCCTGATTGACTTTCACGAACCAGAAGTGTCTCCATGCTGAGTTTAAACTCCTCGATGCTCTGACTACAGACGGAACGGTTCCACGGTATCCGCTGATATCGACACTCATTCCATCTTTTTCTTCAGCTTTACAATTTTTTCACTAAAAACACAACAAACAGAACCACAGCTTTCACAAAAATCACTCACACTCACACAAATCAGCTGTAATTTATTTAAAAGAAGAACCTGATATTCACAAAAGTATTTTATGATATTACAGATACGGCACATCTTTTACGCGCGATGGCCCGCATTTATCGAGCTGGATACGAGATTTATTCGTAAATCCTTTGTACACGTGTTTACACGAGAAATTTGTTATTCATGAAAATGCTGTAAATTCAGAAAAACGTTCGTATCTCGTGCTCCTGAAACCTCGACCTGATGGACTTCAGATCCTATAATCTGTAGGATTACTGCACTTTTCTCTCTGGAACATTCTGCGGAGTTTAAACTGTTTGTGTTTGTGTTTATGACGTTTATGACAGTTTATGACTGAGAGAAGAGCTTTAGAGTCTCGATCAGAAACACGTCCTCACGCCGGTTCACTCGCTCGGGGCCTCAGAGCTCCGCCCACAACATTCACTCAAAACCAGTCACTTTATTTTACTGGCTTTAATTAAAGAATATAAAAATAAAGAAAGTGAGCTGATACACACCCATAAATGAAGGCAAAGAAACTAATCATTCAGTTAGGATAAAGAGACGGCGGTGTATAAGCGGAGGACGGGCCGCTCTGTCTGCGCAGAGCCGTAAGCCGTAAACAAACGCCTCAGCTGACGGAGGATTTAGTGCTCGCTTTTTCTTCTTCTTCTTATTATTATTATTAAATATTGTTAATGGAATAGTACAGGATTATGATCATATTCTTCATTCATTTGTCTGTATTCATTTGGACTCCTGTGTTTAACTAGCTAACTAGCTAACTACCTCACCACACACTTTTATCCTCATCAGTTGGAGCTGTTACTTCCCTGTGGACCAGCTGATAAACTTATCACTTGTCCACCCATGGATTCATGGATAAAGATATCTCCCCATGTGCACACACACAATCGTACACACACACACACAATCGCACACAAATACTAAACAAACAGGAAGACATTTGTTACAAATACTAAACCATAAAAATTATTTGAATAAAAAAGTCCTGCGCTGTTCTCGCTTCAGGAAACAATGACGTGAAGTCCATATTTTCTGAATTTAACATTACATCCATTTTTACAACACTAACTTAAATATTTAAAAGCATTAAACACTCTAGCCACACCTGAGCTACGTCGAATACCAACTGGCTCCGCCCCTTCTTTAAACGGGCCGTCCATCATTCTGACAGACCAATCAGACCGGACCATTAACACAAACCCCGGGGGGGAACGACGACGTCTGTGACTTGGACAGAGCGTGATCTCGGCAGATGGATACACAAAGACCTCCGATGGAGTACTGCAGCGCACACACATACACACACACACACACACACACACACACACACACACACACACACCTGACTGTGTGCCCATGTGATTCATGTTCTGCGGCTAATAGAGCCAGGAGGTGCAGATGGTCCTGATTTGATCCTACTGTGGCATCAGAGCATCACAAAATGCAGTCTGACCTAAAAATATATCGGTGTGCTTCAAAACACACACACACACACACACACACACACACACACACACACACACACACACACACACACACAGAGACAGAGAGAGAGATCCCAAACTACATCATACCATCAGACAGACGCACCATCAGACACCCCCCGCACCATCATCAGACACACCCCGCACCACCATCAGACACACCCCGCACCACCATCAGACACACCCCGCACCACCATCAGACACACCCCGCACCACCATCAGACACA
>CM074988.1:234441-258194 GCA_037576825.1 Pangasius krempfi
AGTACCCCGAGGACCCCGAGTACCCCAGGGCTGAGCACAGGACCATGAGCTGTGCATTCAGGAGCCCCGCTTCTGCCCTGCAGCCTGTCAGGAACACTGAGAAGAACAGAGCTCATGGTGCAGGGTGAAGACAAGATTCAGAATCTTTCCATTTCTGAGCAGGGAAGCTGCTCCTCTCTCCCAGCAGGAAATGCCTTTTCCCTAAAATGCCTCTTTAAGGACTAAACCTGTTATAATGAATTAGAATAAAGCAAACCGGAAGTTGCGATCAGCAACACAATGCTGGAAAGCTTCACAAGTCTGAACACATGATATCAAAGCTGGCTTCAGGGTTTTATCTTCACACTCTCAGGGAGTGAGCTGGCGAACTGCAGCGCGTTTAAGCGAAAAATGCAACAACAAAAAACAACAAAAACATATATATCCGACTGCGCCATGCAAACTCGGAGCAGAGACACAGCTACAGGAAATACAGAGCAGTACTCACGGAAAACACGTCCACATCCGCGGCAGCCATGATCAGGAATGTGCAGAGAAGGTGTTATATCGGAGATGGGCGTAAAGGAAGTCTCTCTCTCTCTCTCTCAGTCTTTCTCTCTCTCCCTCTCTCTCCCTCTCTCTCTCGGACACTGTCACGACCCGAGCTCCACCGCGCATGCGCACTGGCTCCACTAACGCCTAGCAAGTGTGCGAGAAATGTTGCGCATGCGCTCCAGGAGCCAGAAACTCAACCCCAGGAATATGACGACTTCCTGTCTTTCTGGGAACTTCCTTTATATTTATATTCACTTTTTTTTTTTTTCGAGGCAAAGCTTTAGCTTTATTACAGAACAACAAGCAGTGACTTCCATATATATATATATATATATTTTATGTGTTTATATATATATAGGAACATTGACATGACAGTATTGGGATACAATACAATTATCATAACATGAAAGAGGAGAAAAATAAATAAATATCATCCGGGATTTAAATAAAACTTAGTAAAAGCCTCAGTAAAGTAAGAGTTTTATGCAGTTTCTTATTTTGTAGAAAGTGTAAACTCTTTAATAAAGATTATATAATTGCACATGTGTAAATGATGTATATGAAAAGATCTTCTGGTAAATTTTGACTATTATTTAATCAAATTTATTATAAAACACTCAGCAGAGTTAAACAAGGGTCATCAAAGAGGCATTTCTTTACCAACACTTCTTTTCATGTGCATAAAAACATCAATCTAAAACTAATAAATAAATAAATACACAATAAAATAAATAAGTGTTCAGTACATTCTGCAGCACTTAAAACCTGTGCTTTAAACCTGTGCTTTAAACCTGTGCTTTAAACCTGTGCTACAACATTGAACATTTTACAGAGTATTTCATGAATCTAAGATTCTACTTTTCACTCTGATAATATAATTTATAATATAATAATTAAGTAGAAACATTTTCACTGGAGGACCCTACTGTATATTATATATAAAACAGAACAGTGTCAGCAAATATAACACACTACTATTACTACTACTACTACTAATAATAATAATAATAATAATGATATTAATAATAATGATAATAATAAAACAGGAGGAAACAGATGCCGAGCGATAAACAGCAGCCTGCGTCCAGTGTGTTTTTTTTAATTAGATTAGATTTTTTTACTAGAGGGTCCTAAAGCAAGGGGACAGTGGGACAATTCCTTGGACCCTGAGTAGCAACTGTTATGAAGATGAAATTTTAGTTACTATAGTCTTAGCCAAATATATATATATATATATATACATATATATGGTAACTATGATGACAGTGGTTTCATGGGCAAATAAAAATTATTCAGGAGAATTACGTTTGTTTAACACTATTTATAGCCTCGGATTTAAGATACGCCTATAGTATGGAATTAAGACAGACACACAGCAAGCTATTTTATCCGACCATGGCACTGAGACAGTTATTATACATCTTCAGTGGAGGTGGATCCGGAGCGTATCCTGGGAACGCTGGGAGTGAGACAGGAATACATGCTGGATGGAACATCAGTCCATCTCAGGGCACCAAACACACACACACACACACACACACACACACACTCATTCACGGGCAATTTAGTGTAGCCAGTCCAATCACCTGCATGTTGGGAAGTGGGAGGAAAACCCAGAAGAAACCTCCACATGTACAGATGGAGAATAGGTTAGAGTAATCCATGTTCAGGACCAAACCAGGAACCCTGGAGCTGTGAGGCAGCAAACACAATAAAGTCAATAAAGTCTGTCTATCTATCTATCTATCTATCTATCTATCTGCACACTGTGCCACCATGACAGTTATTATTATTATTATTATTATTATTATTATTATTATTATTATTATTATTATTATTGACTTTAGCAGTAGTATTAGACTAGTAACAGTATTAAATATTCTTTTTGTTATTAATAAGGTACTACAAAGGCTAATAGCTGTTATTTCCTGCTGTTATTGGAACAGTAGAGATAAATACCTTACGGTTGGATTCATTTTCATTCGCTTTTATTGTAAAGAACTAAAAGATTTCTTTGCACCACCAGCCCCAGCGTGTGTGTGTGTGAATGTGTGTGTGTGTGTGAGTGAGTGTGTGAGTGTGTGTGCACTTGCAGCTGAAGTTAGGAAGTGCACAGAGAGAGAGAGCAGCTCGTGCAGGTACAGTGGAGCAGGTGGAGTGATTTCCTCACGTGACGTGTGTGTGGACATTTTAACCCGGAAGTCAGGTGAGCTTCAGGTAGCTGTCGAAATAAAGAGTCGAAGGAAACACCTCGAAACCGCGGGCAGGACCCGAACTGATCTGAGCATGGATATCAGCCAGGAGCGGATTGTGTCGGTGCTGGTGGAGGAAGGTGGGAAGATTAAAAACTCGGACTTGTTGAATAAGTTTAAAGGCCCATTAAACTGCAGCGATCCAGCCGAGAAGAAGAAGAACAGAGATCTGTTCAAGATGATCATCAACAACCTCGCCGTGGTGAAAGAAATCGAGGAGGTGAAATACGTCGTGCTGAGGAAGAAGTTCCAGCATTTAGTGCCGCTCAGGTCAGGGGATGGGAGTGAGGAGCAGGAGGAGGGAGGAGGAGCTGAGCGCCACAAAGAGGAGCTGAAGCCAGCAGCAGAGCACGAACAAGCTGATGAAGCACCTCCTGATGAGAACAGAGCTGAGCAGAAAACTCCCTCGGACAGTGAAGCTGAGTCCTCAGACAGCACTCCAGCTCCCTCCTTCATTGAGCTGGCTTTACAAAGACAGAAGTCTACAGACTTCAAGGTGAAGAAGTCACTGCACGTCGTAATGCCTCTCAAATCCGGTACAGACGACCCACAGAAGCACAGACCTGCCTGCTCCAACAACCCCGAGACGAGCTCGCACAAACCTTTCGCCCTGCCGTTACGCATGCCTCCCGTGGTGATCACTCCTGTGGCACATGAAGAGATGAATACAATGAAAATTCCACCAAAAGACAATCCAGTCAAGGTTCACTTGGCTCCAATGAGCTCCACGCCCGGGCCTCCCTGCTCACCTAGATATAAGAGACGCTCGTCTGTGGACAGCGTGGGAATCAGCAGCTCTCCACAATCACGGAGACACTGCAAAAGTGCTAAACCTGCAGACGAGCCCAAGTATGGTGACACCGTCCCGCTGGAAAGCTCTGAACACGAGTGGATGGTGATGTCTGCGTCAGGACATTGGAGTTTAGTGTACGGCCTGCTGCTGAACGACGCCCAACTGGCAGAGAAAAAGGATTTCATTTCGGGCTTCACGGCCCTCCACTGGGCAGCTAAGTGTGGAAACTGCGACATGCTGTGCAAGATCATTGACGTGTCCAGGAAGAACGGCAAGGGCGTGGACGTCAACTCCAAGTCCTACGCCGGCTACACCCCGCTACACATCGCCGCCATCCATGGTCAAGAGTACGCCATAGGCATCTTGGTGAATGAATATGGTGCCAACTATAATCTCCGGGATAACTCTGGGAAAAAGCCACACCACTACCTGGACAAAGGTGCCTCACACTCGATCCGGGAGATGCTTGGAGGGTTGAAGGTGGTACCTGCTGAGCCGCAGAAGAACCCCGAGGACACTGACGCTCACAAGCACGCTCACACCATCAGCCGACTCTTCCAGCCACAAACAATCGGCTACAAGAAGAAGCCCAGATCCAGATCCAGTTTCTTGTCCATGGCCGAGGATGCGAAGGATGAAAAGGGCGAGCATTCGAACCCCATGCACAGGGTTTTTTCTGATGTGTTTTCCTAAAGGTGCACAAACATACTCTGTGACCTGTAACGTTGTCGAAAGAGCTGAAATTAGTGCCGTTTTAACCTGTAATTAACGTACTCTTGCACATATTTTAATAATACCTTTTTAAATTCAGAATGATTTTGGTCTAAGGTTCAGTATTAGTGTAGATTTTGGATCATTTATGTTCCTGTTCTCTCTTGTCTTGTATCAACACTGTTAGAAATTTTTCAACGAGTCGATTATTGTTTACTTATAATATAATATATCTAGTAAATGAATGAATTCGTTAAAACTCATGTACTGGCTTTATGGGTGATTTAGGTTAAAGCTAAATATATTAATTCTTGCATGTGAATTAAAATGATGCTTTTTGAAGTTTGATTAGTACACCTGGTGAATTAAACCTGTATTGACTTTTCATAGTGGCAAACAATTTACTTACTTGTACTATAACCAGTACGCCACAAATGTTCATGAATAATCATCTGATTCAAAACAAATGGCACCTCTGAAGATTTCTTATTAATGTACATAAATGTGCACATTTTCAGTGATACATTATGGACACCATGTGCAATAATGTGACTAAACTATACACACTGTATATAAGATTTACTCTCAGTATCATTTGTGAGTCTGTAAAAAAATAACTTCAACCACTGTATGAATATTCATAATAATAATAATAATAATAATAATAATAAAAATCCCAGGGTATGACTGTTTCTATCATGTAACCACTGTTTGTAGGGAAGTCTTATTCCTATGTAAAAATCTATATTTGTATAAAATTATTGTAACTGGAGGTGAAGGACTGTTTAATTAATGCTCTCTGAGATTAGATGAAATCAAGTATTTGCACGATAATATATAAGCAGTTAAGGTTTCAGCAGAAATTCGACTAGCTCTGTGGAGCTCAGCATGAATTTGCATGTACGTAGCTGTGGTGGTGAAGATCAGCCACACGTTCCTTCATCGAGCTGGTCATGTGACTCTGTTTACACTTAACTGAGCAAATGTGGTTAAGGCTAAACAAAGCGTGGACTTGCTGCTTCTGTTTTTACTGCTGAGATCCGAACAGTATGAGGGTTTTGCTATAATTGCCAAGTTTAAAATTGTGAAAGAAGATGCCAGCCCTTCTATCTGTGTGTGTGTGTGTGTGTGTGTGTGTGTGCAGCAGTCTGTTCGAGTTCTCTATGACACTATGGGTAGAGAATGTGTTGGTGCTTCTTCACTGCTTTCATGATGTAATTTTCCTTACAGCTAAAACTCAGCCCAAATATGCAATCAGCCAGTCATGTGGCAGCAGCAGCACAGTGCTAAAAATCATGCAGATGCAGGTCAAGAGCTTCAGTTAATGTTCACATCAAACATCAGAATGGGGAAACAGTGTGATCTCTGTGACTTTAACCGTGTTGTGGTTCATGCCAGATGGGCCGGTTTAAGTATTTCAGAAGCTGCTGATCTCCTGGGTAAGGTTAGGATACACAACATGGGATTTTCACACACGGCAGTCTCTAGAGTTTACACAGAATGGTGTGAAAAACAAAAAACATCCAGTGAGGATCGGTTCTGTGTGCAGAAACAGCTTGTTGATGAGAGAAGTCAGAGGAAAATGACCAGAGCTACAGAGCAAGGCTACAGTAACTCAAGTAAACACTCTGTACAACTGTGGTGAGCAGAAAAGCATCTCATCTCACAGCATGTCACACCTTGAGGTGGATGAGCTACAACAGCAGAAGACCACGTCGGGTTTCTGGGGCTACACTGGGCGCAGACTCGCACAAACTGGACAGACGGAGTTGATAAAATGTCACCTGGTCTTTTAACAGCATGTGTGTCTAGGAAAAGCTGTCAGATGTTGCTGCAGCTAAATTCTAGGAAAACGGACAAATTAGGAAAAATTTTGGTGGTTTTGAACAAAAATCAGTTTTTCTGTCTAAAATAAAAAAAAAAACAATTATATTTCCCCCAAAACTAATAAATTTATAAACTTGCCTAGGCTTTGTGGGAAGATCAGTCAGCGATACGGAGGCATTTTAACAAACACAGCTACAAAAATGTCTGTAAGCAGTAAATAGAGGAGTACAGATGCACTTTCATCGTCATAGTTATTATCATTCATCCCGGGAAGACTGGGCATGAGGCGGGAATTCCTCCTGGATGGGACACCAGTCCATTGCAGCGCAACACACACACACACACACACACACACACACACACATTCTGTCCTACAGGGATTTTATCTTAAACAATCCACCTACCTGCATGTTTTATGGAGGGAACCGGAGAACCCTGAGAACCTGGACACGTGAAGAACATGGGAAACTCCGTACACACGATAACTCAAGCTCAGGCCCAAACCCTATAGCTGTGAGGAGGAAACGGTTCCCTCTGCACCACCGTGAAGCCCATTTTTATTATTTTTACATACTGCATGTTAAATTAAGTGCACAGTAAGTTAATAAACAGCGGTTTCTTTGAGACAATCAAAGCAGTGGCGTCTTTTTTCATTTTTGGATGTAACCAGAATTTAACAGTTTTAAAATAAATGCAAAAGTGAAATATACTGCAGTTCAGGAAAATCTTTAGTTTTCAGAGCTACATAGTGTAGAAAATGTCAAAAAGTGAAGGATTTTCAGTTCATGTGTTGATATTTTATGACACTGTTGAAAGACAGATATCATTTGGCATGATGATGATGATGATGATGATGATGATGATGATGATGATCTGCTTCATGATGCTCTGTAGACGGTTTGTTTAGTGTGTAATGGGTTCTATCCAGATAAACTCTTCCTAATCTTTCTACTTCTTTTTGGATCATAAGTAAATAAAACAAACAGAAGACTAACCGGCTGTTAAGTGACACGAGAACGACGCACAGCTGCTGTATACAGGACAGGAAACAGACTTGGAGTCTTGCATGCAGGAATGTGCCACCTTGATGCTGGTGGACTTTCGTGTTTGTGTAGAAACATTATTAGTCCTTTGCAAACCTCTGAAATTCCTTAAAGCCACAAACACAAACCCACAACAAGGAAAGACTCACTTAACCTCTAGGGGACAAACTACACACAAGCAAAACAAATCCACACGTGTTTATGCAACAGAAACGGCAAAGGGCTAAAAACGGGAAGACAGCTGAGAAAGATTCATTCGTAATGGCTCAATTTTCAACACATGAACATAAACAAACGCACAACCTGAAGTGTGTGTGTGTGTGTGTGTGTGTGTATCTGGAAAAATGTTAACCAGTCAGTGTTTCTGAAAAAAAAAATGCAAGTAAAAAGGCAAAACAATCAAGAGAGAAAAATGTAATTCCTTAAAACGGTGTCAGGATGGAAGTAACACAAAGTAACACAAAGTAACACAATGCACTCAAGAACAAATCACTCAATGTTAATGATACACACTTTTCTTTTCGTTTGTAGAAACATTTCAGAAGATTTCTCAGTTTGCAGAGAGCAATAGTGTAGCGTGACTCCTTAAGTAAAAGACACTTACAGTTCTCAAAACTACATTTATACATGTACAGTACACTGGGAAGCCTTCTGCCTGCAAAAATGACAAAAAAACTATTTTGTACACTTATTTTCTCACAAAGGTTTTTCCTCTCGCTCAGGTACAAGCGGGAAGGATGTACTGACTCCACTACACAGTTCGCCGCTGTATGGAACGAGCTGTTGTTTTGTTGTTCGTTAAAAGAACAGATGAAACTTCCTGAATTGGCATCAGCAGGCTCCGAGAAGCAGATTTTACATTTATTCCTTTTATAAAACCTTAATCATACTTATATTCCATTCATAAGTATGTACCTACAGGATCATCCATCATTAAAGGAGCTACAAGTAGAACTTTCCTCCTCTTTGCAAGTGTTTGCAGTCATGAAACTTTGGTTTCATGTTAAAACAGGAAGGAAGCTGCGTTTGACCCGAGTGCTATAAAACGCAGAACTCTGTTCAAAATGTGTTGCTCACATTGGCTTCCTCTCCGACCTCACCGTTAGATTTTTATACTTTATAGCACTCTTATTACAACATTTCACTTCACGCTTCTTTAAGACTGTGTCGGTTATAAATGACACACATTTGCACATTTGCTCTGCTAAAATTCAGCATAAAGGAAGGAGACATGATGAACTAGAAACTAAAACAAATCCGGATTAAAATGATCGATGTGCCATTTAAATGTCAGTGAAAATCATTAGGACTTAATATCAATAAAATAAATATACATTAGTAAATGTACTTTGTTACTTATGAAATTAGAAATGTACACAGTTACAATAACAAAGTGCTTTTTTTCCTCTTTTTGGTCTTCATTTCGAGTGCATTATGACTAAAATAAATTAAACACTAAACAGAAAATAGAATAATTCAAAGGGCATTAATGTTTCCAGCTCTGCTAAGTTTAACCTTAAAGCACCTCAGCTTCCAAACGAGCACGAGATCTCAAGTGTACACATGTAAAGGTAAAACACACACACACACACACACACACACACACGTTAACAGATTACAGACACTATTTCTATAAAAGTTTCTCCTTTTCGCATGTTTTGGCTTCAGCAGTCGAGCACCGCAGCACTCAGACTCAGCAGCAGGCGTTTTCGTGCTCTGGCTGAGAGAGCGTCTGGAAAACTAATTAATTGCTTTAGGTCGATATTACTGATCTGAAAATAAAGTTCATAGGGTTTATATGATAAACTATTTCACAAGTCACACAAATTATCGTCCCCAAATGTTACAGAACGTTAGAAAGTTATCCACAGAGACGGAGGAGAAAATTCCGCCGTTCATGGAGGAATGCTGTTGAGAAGAGCCTCGAGTTGCTCCTCCCCGAGCCGCTGCTTTTCGTCCAGGTCTTTCTGGCGGATGAGGAGCGAGGCTTTGTTCTGGATGAAGCGCCGGTACTCCTGCAGCTGGTCCTCCGTCAGCTGTTTGGCCAGGAATGTGGAGACCATGCGCTCACGCCGGTCCAGGTTGTCCTTCAGGTCCTTGGCGTCCTCCCGCTGCTTGCACAGGAGGTGATGTCTACTGACCAGAGATTCCTGCAGAAGGAGTGAAAAGGGCGAGAGCATCAGACTGACCGCAGATTCATTACGATTTCTGATTAGTTAACTACAGATTTAAGTTCTACTCAGAAGTTACGTGAGAGTTACACACATATGGGGCGGAGTTTGTCTAAAACAGGGGCGTGTCTTATTCGGCTTGCAAGAAAATTACAACACTGTTCATGCAGTAATATACTAGTGATATACGACACTCCTATTAGATTTATTTCACCACTTGCCATCGTCTCATTCATATATCATCATGTTAGTCTTTTTATTTTTCATTTTGAAATCATCTGCTTTTACATTTGGCAAAAACACTATTTCCTTCTGGTGACCTCTGAGGCGTGAAGGGTTTCATCATCATAATATTTTATATCTTCTAAATCATTAAAAACTTTAATGTGATTCCATTTCCTGCTTCTGAAACAATCTGTGCAGGAGTCAGGGGATAAGTCCAAATATTCTGTCTGACATTTAGAAATGAGTTAAACAGCAAACTGTATTAAACTCCAACAGTGTTTTAGAGGCCACTTTAAAAAAGAAAAAGGCAGCATTTCATGAATAAAGTTGTATTAGTTTAAGAAAAGAGTCTGATATCAGCTGCACTATGTACAGACAGTTGCACTGTGGACAAACAAAAACTCTTGCACTCTTTTGCACTCTACGTGCTCAAGAAGCTGCTAAGATTCCTCCAAGCTGCTAAACATATTTTTACATACAACATCTATGTCTTGTCTAATCGATTCTATTCTATTCTATTCATTATATTCTGCTTTTATTATATTCGGCTTTATTATATTCGGCTTTTATTATATTCGGCTTTTATTATATTCGGCTTTTATTATGTATCACAGTTGCACTGTGGGACGAGGCACTAAGGAAGAACATTTCACTACATTAATACATCACATGTATGTGACAAATAAAGAACCTTGAAACTTGAACCTATTACTAAATACTAAAGTGTAATTTCACCAAATCTTCAACACACAAACTTTATACTTGAAATCTTGTATTTTCATTTTTTTTTTTTTTTTGAACACTGTGGTACTTAAAGCCCAGTCATGCTTCACCTGTAAACCAGGTCACCAAAAACTACTGCTGAGTCAGGACTAATAGGAAAAGCTAAGCTGGGAGTTAAACATGTCCGGTACATGGGGGGGGGTAATAACTTTGCCCATCCCATTTTACACAAAAGAATACAAAGAATGTGCCTCATGGTGTCATCCTTCAACATTTGCAGAACTTTACAGGTGACAGTTGCTCAAATATTTGACACCAGAGGGCAGTGCAGATGTAAAACCCATCGAAACTAGACTGCAGTTTCGGTGATACACTACCAGGAACTGCTTATCCAAGCAAAGCACACAACACACACAGAGCCAAGCAAGCCACTCACTTTCCTCTCCAGCCTCGCCGAGAACACCGCCAAACTCAATAAAACAATATTTACATTTATAGCTGTTTATGAGTGCGTGTGGTCTCAATGCAGAGATGAACAGAGTTTCCCACACCATTTCCTCACGTCAGCCTCTGACACGCCTAATTCAAATCACCAGGACGGAAAACGACTCCATCTACAGCTGCTTTGCAAACGGAAAGTTCAGACGATAGTATGCAACATAAATACTGACCCAAATAAAGAGCAGGACGTTGTTCACTGGTCAGAAGGAGTTGATTCATTTTCTCTAACAGCAGCTCTGACAATAGTGCAGCGGTTTGTTTATAGCTGCTATAAAGTAAGTGATAAAAGGAACTTGTTCCACAAAATAAATGGATAAAAGGTATGACGTGTCATGCTTTAACAAATAAAACATTGTTAACGCTGGCAAATTTCTGTTGTATAAGAGGAACAAAACACTTAGGGACATTCTGTTATTGGAAAATAATCAACTTCAAGGTGGTAACAGCTGATTATCTTCTAATAACAGCACACGCCTAATTAAGTTTAATTCATGACTTAATTCCTAATCCCAGCTCTCACACCTTCTCCTCCGAGTCCATGTTCTCGTCCACAGTGCTCAGGGCGTTCTGCACGCGGGCCAGACGTGCCGAGAGACACAACAGCAGGCTGATGACACGCTCCAGGTCTTCAATGAACTGTGTGTAGCGCTCCAGCTCAGCAGGTAAACAGCACTCGCGCACCAGAACCTCCAGAGAATTACCCAGAACTCCAATTTGCTTCTCCTCGCTTTGCAGGGACGAGCGCAACCCCTCCAGAGATTTCAGCTGCTCTTCAATATGAGCCATCAGCTGCCTCTGTGTCAGGAGAATAAAAGAGCAGTCACACTGAGTACATGTTAATCAAAATAAAAATAATGTATTACTATACACACATAATGCATACACTCGTTGGTCACTTTAATAGGAACACCTGCTTATTCATGCAGTTATCTAAATCAGTCAATTATGGGAAAAGTGTCATCTTGGTGACTTTTGAGTATTTCACAAACTGCTAATCTCCTGCGATTTTCATAAATAATATCCTTAGCGTTTCCGTCTGCAGAACTGACGCTCACTCGATGTTTTTTGTTTTTCGAACCATTCTGTTCAAACTCTAGAGACTGTTGTGTGTGAAAATCCCAGCAGGAGATCAGCAGCTTCTGAAATACTCAAACCAACAACCATGCCACGGTCAGTCCCTGAGACTTTTCCCCATTCTGGTGTTTGATGTGAACGTTAACTGAAACCTGCATCTGGATGACTTTGTATTGCACTGCGCACACATGGCTGTCTGATTGGATAATCACAAGAATGAGCAGGTGTACAGGTGTTCCTAATGAAGCTACCTAGACAAATATAAACTCTAAAAAAGTGAATAAAAACTACATATGAAATAATAAATGTACCTTCTTCCCTGTGACATTCGCTCCTGTACTAGTAGACAGAGGAATCGCGCCTTCCTTTGGTGTTGAGGAGCTGTTTATATCATCACCATCATCATCATCATCATCTTCAACAGCAGCAGAAGACGGCCTTGAAAACAACAGGACAAAGCAAAGTCAAGAGCTAGTATAGACCTAGAAATGTGAGTGTATACAGGGAGGTCCACAGGTCTGAGATCACACTGAAAATCTGGGAATTATTTTTTTTTTTCCCCATTGAATACTTTCAGTGAACTCCTTTGTACAAAATTCCTCTTCCGTTAAAGCACGTGTTCAGACGACGCTCTGATGGATTTGATCGAACACGGATCGTCAGGTTTACACAAACTTGTAGAGTCTGTGCAAGCTCGAGTGCTCGCTGTCATTAAAGCAAAAGGAGAACAAACCAAACCAAGAAATTCTGAAATTCATGGAAAGATTCTACTGCAGATAATATAATTTATAATGAAAATCACTTGTATTAAATGAGAAAACGATGCCAACTGGAGCACTCAGACTTTCAGACCCTGTAAGTACAGAGTGTGTATAATGTAGAACGTTGTCTAGTACTCACCTGTATGTAGTCTGCTCAGGAGTGGGAACTTTCTGCTGCTGCTTTTTCTTATAGTGATCTTCCATCAAAAGACTGTCTTCAGATAACATCTGCTCCATTAGCATGACGGCGGTCTTGCGATTAGCAATAGGATACAGGATGCGAGCTAACGACTGGTCTGCTGAGACCACTTCCTGAACCAGAGTCTCCCACTGAGGCTGGTCTACAGGACACTTCCTTTCTGCTTTCTTCTTCCTTTCCTGAGCTCCATCAAGCGCAGGGACAGGAACCGCTGCTAACCGTTCACACCCTGACACTGAATCTGTCTTGCCATGTAACGCAGGCTGTGTGTTCTGAGGATGATGGGTAAGTGTATGTTGGGAACTTGTGCCCTCATGTGTTCTCCCATCATTCACCCCCGGTGATGAAAGCCACAGACTGGGGGCGGGTGTGACTTCATGAACGGAGTGGACATCACTCACATCTCCCTTTGTTAAAAACGGTTCTTGAGGAACTGCCTTAATTTTGCTAAAAGACACAAAGGAACAGATTTATTTCCACTGGACTGCTAATGTTCTCAGGGATTTATAATATACAATAAATTATAGAAAATGTTACCTGACAATCAGATTGTTCTCACTGGTTCCTCTGGGAGAACTGGGTGTGGCTGTGACTTTGCCTTCTCTACCCGATACAGATGATGTTCTGATCCAGGGGTTGACCACTGTAGATGTGTGTTCTACTGAACCTGGCTCATTAAAGATCCTGTGCTCAGGTCCGATCGGAACATTATCCTCAGAACCAGCCAGAGGTGCATAGTGCTGCTTAGTGCTGTTTCTCTTCACCCTGTCAGACAGGACGTGTGTTCCCTGGATCTGATTCAGCTGATCCGAGCTTCTGCTGAGAACTTTAGGCCTGGAAACCATGGACGTTCCAAGCTCCTCCATTGATTTCCCTCTGGACGCCACCATTCGGACCCTCTGCTGATCCGGAACCGACACTGCGTACTCCTTACAAACTCTTCTTTCTCCTTCCACTTTAATTTCAGCTCTAAAGACACAGGATTTCGGGTTTCAGATTTACAATCATACACACACACACACACACACACACACACACACACACACACACACACACACACAAACCTTCCAGTGACATAATTACTAATGCATCTAATAAATTGAAATTTAACCCTTAACCTAAACCTCAGTAACAAAAAAAGTATATTTTAAAAGGTATTAAGTTTAAACCACAGTGAATTTAAACCATAAAAACAGGAATAAAATGATCAGACACACAGCAGAGCTACTGCTCTGACGTTGATTAATTTCCAATAATAGTGTTTCAGTCCTCTTATAACACAATTCCAATTTTTTTATTAATTAAACGTAGTTTTTGATTATCATTATTTATTAAGTATTAATGCTAATCTTGTGGAATAACAATTTAGTTCCTGTCATCGCTTTCTAACTTTTTTCTCCATCTTGAAGTTAATAAGACAAAAAAAACAAAGGCAGCTTGTTCCGCATGTTACCGAGAAACCGCAAAGAAGCGTAAACTCGTCTGTCCTGAAGATGTCGGAAAACTTAAAGTTACAGCTTTAACTCTGACTGTTACAAAGGCGCTGACACTGGAGACTCCTTCCTTTATGTGGAGTCTTTGCGGTATGAGTCCCTGTGAATGAGCTGTTACTATAGAAACGATAACGTGTTAGAACGAACGCATTATTTACAAATAAACCTGTGATTTGCTGCTGCACTACTGTCAGAGCTGCTGTTATAGAAAATTAATCAACGCCTTCTGACCAATCACAATTAGGCATGCAACAAGCCTGTGGTATAAGTCACATTATCCAGGCAGTAAAAACTCACCTTGAGACATCTTTGTCATGGGTAGAGTCGAAGTGTTTCTGGTTCTATGTAAAAACAAGAAGTAAAAATTTAAATAAACAAAAACAATGAATATTTCTTTCACTTGTGTATATGCATGTTGACATTTAGAGACCTTGGAATTTTAAGGTAAAGTTTTGAGCCTCATGTTTGTACGTTAATATACGTTGTATACCTGGTAAAAGGAATGAGGTGTTGAAGTGCTGCAGCTTCTGTACGAGCGAGGTTGCTGTCGTTCCTCCAGGAGATTCTCCACAGAGGCAGACTTCTCTGATGAACGTGATGGTCGCTCTTTCCAGCTGGACCGCCGTGAGTGGCCGCCGTGTTGCGTGGAGGTGAACTGGGCGAGTCTGATGGAACCTGAATCCTGAACATGACTGGCAGAGAGCGGCCTAAACGGCTTCTCCTTGGATCCTGAATAAGGTTTAGGACCCCAGTCAGAATGCCTCCCTGCTGTGGGAACCTGTGGAGCTGGCTCCGCTACCTTGCAGCCAGTTTTACGTTCCACATATGCTACCAAGGCCTTCTGCTGAAGGTGCTTAAGACTGCTTTTGGAGAAGCTGCATGCCGACATTGCACGCCCCCTCACCTCAAACGTCCTACGCCTGTCCGCGACTAGACCGTGCTGATCAAGATAGTCTTCTGAGAGCAGTCCTTCACTCTCACTGCCGAGGGAACGACAGGTCACATGTGTCGGTCCATCTCCCAGACGGTGCAGCTTTTCTGGCTCGGAGTTGGACAGCTTCTTCTGTTCCAGGGTCAGACGTTTCCTACAGCCAACTCGAGGTACCTGCGGCTGAGCGATATTTTGCTGCTTCACCGTCTCTTTCTTAATCTCGTGGCTAGGGTGATTCAAGGTATCTGTGTTCTGAAATGTGGGCAGATGAGCTGGATAGGGGTTTTCTTGTGAAGGAGGCCCAGAAGGTACAACGGAGTCCCTCTTATCACAGCAGTGCCCAATGATCTTTTGCCAAGAGAGTCTGAGATCTTTTCTTTTGAATGAAGTCTCTCTCAAAACCTTGGTTTGTGCATCCTTAAGCTTTTCTTTATAATATTTTTTGAAGGAATCATCCATGGTGTTGCATAGATAATAAAACTCATTCGACTTTGCCTCTTTAGCCACCTCATTGTGCAATGAGTGACTGCTAGAAGAAACAGACACCTGTCCTGCTTCCTGATGATCTTTACCCCAGTCTGGTTCCTTGCATCCCAAAGTAGAGTTTTTCTCATTTTTTACGCTCTTCATGATGCCCACCCTGCTGGCTCCAGTGAGGTGGTACAGAAGAGGAGTCGTCTCTTTACTGATCTTCTCTGTGGGCATATCAGCTAAGGGTTGTCTTGTCAGTTTATTCACAGGTTCATCTTGTTTTAAATGAATATTGTGGTCTATTTCAGTAAAGACAGAAGTCACAGGTTTATGCTGAGGTGATGCTGAGAAGCTATCCTCTGGACCACAGTAGAAGATTGGGTGATTGTTGGTGTGATATCTGCCTACGTCCATATTCATGACTTCCAAATCAGCGACACTTTGAGACTTTGAGAAATGATGGATACCTGAAGGTTCCTCATCACCATTTGGTGTGGTGAATTTTTTCTCTTGAAAGAAGATTTCACCGCTGCTCTGTTTCCTCAGTGGAACATTTTTAAACATGTTCTCCACTGTATTATGTGATCGCTGTATTTCAGCTTGTGCGTGAGTGTTGATACCGTCTATCGGACATTGTGGTGGTGGTGGTGGTGGTGGTGGTGGAGGAACACTGGTCTCGGACGATTTGTACACACCAGCGACAAAATAGAACTGTCCTTTGTGCTGAATACTTCCAGTGATTGTGTTTTGTGCCATGTGCCAGGAGTTGATTGTGTGTTGTTGCTCAGAGACTGTAACCCCGCATGCTGAATGTGACCTGCTGTGTTGAATTTTTGACTGCCTCTCCATGTTCTGTTGTAAATACTCTGCCTGCCCTGTCTGTAGCGGCAATCGATTAAAGACGGCTTCTGACTTTGACTCTGGCGTCTTTTCCACAAAGTCTTGCTTTATTTCGGAATTCTGAGGAGCCCAGAGATCATAAACAAGGTCAGGCTTGGAACCCAAGATTTCAGAATCAGACGTCTGGTGTCTAAATGGGGAAACATCAGAAAGCTGACCCTCAGGACTCTGGCTTAACACCAAGGTTTCAGGATTCCTAGGTGTTATGAAACTATCTAAATGGACAGGCGGTGGAGGTGGTGGAGGAGGCGGAGGTGGTAAATGGGTGATAGGGGCTGGAGGATCTTTGACATGAGAATATCCAGTATGGCTCTGATGATGTTGGTGTTCAATGGCCTCCATGGAACCATACAGACGAGTCATGCTTTTCGAATTGGAGTCAAGAATGCTGGGGCTGTACACGGCCTTCACATACTTCAGATCAGCATAGTGCAGGTTATGTGGGTGTAAATCATCCACTAGGAAGGGTGAAGGGTAATCAGGGGCAGTAGATCCTCCAGAGAAAGAGCTATAAGCTGAATCTCCTTTGCCGTGATGGTGTGTGTATTGATCTATACTACTAGTGGACTTGGATGGAGAATGTCGACTAAGATGGTGCAGGTCAAAGTTGTTCATCTTCTCAAAGTGGATATTGTAGGAATCCATCTGAATTATAGGTAGTTGACTCTGTTTTTTTTTTTTTTGTTTTTTTTAAAATACTTTTTAAATCATATCTTCGATGTCCTTAATTCAGAATCCATTTTCCTTTTCTCAGCATCTTCACAGTATCTAAAAAAAACAAAACCAAAAACCAAACACATACTATTTATTACTGAGGCCTGAAATTGTAAACTTATGACTTATGTTCAAGTAAAGTTTGTAATTCTGTATTTCTGACTTCTGACAAAGAAACCAAAGAAAGAAAAGAGAAACCAAAGAAAGAAAAGAGAAACCAAAGAAAGAAAAGAGAAACCTTGGAAAGTCAGGAAGTTCTCCTTAAATTGACATGGCTGCTTACACCGTCAACAGTAAATAAAATATCAATATAGCATATAAGTTTATAGTAGTATTTACTTTAGATAAATTAACATAGGCACATTAGCTGATTAAATCCACAACAGTTCATGGTTTTGAGAAAATAAATACATCATAAACTCTTGATCACCAATGTTAGCTGGCTAACAACACACACGCTTTCATGGAGGGATCCATGTTTTTCCCCACTTTGTAGCTCGAAAGCAGAAATCACATAATTCCACGTCCACACTTCCCACTTCCGGGTCGAATACAGCGTTAGTCTTACTGCTTATGTTTATATCTACTGCATACAAATTGAAGTAATTACACAATTTTAGCAGAGCAATGATTAAACACATGCTATCTGGTTAGTGCACACTTTGAAGTTTCTCTCATAAGGCTTGGATAATAAAGGGTGTGTATTACGACTGATCAAGTGGTAATTTACATCAAGCCTTCTTTTCATCTTTTTTATATCCATGTTGCCAATTAGTGAATTTTACCAGAATTTGTTTTCATGAACCAAATGATCCGATTCTAAGTGAGCCTTTTGGTTGCACCGGGAATTTGCTAAGAGATTAAACCCCGAAGCTGGATACAGTTGATTTAACGTGGTCTGGTGTGTTATTACATACTGAACATGTGTTGGAAAGAGCAGAATGTTTGTTATGGATTCTCAGTAGTGCGTGTCCACTGGGGCCAGACATTAAACAACAACTAACAATTTGTTTAGATAAGCATGTTTCAGGCATGTATAGCTCCCGCCGAAAAGCGCCTGTCACATAACCGCTACCTCGCACAAACTCCTCCTTCTTCAAAACGAATGAAGCCCAAGCCTTGTTTCCCCCTCAGACTGAGTGACGGATGGAAAAGGGAATAGTGTGTGTGAAGACGCTCAGATAAAAACACACAGATGAACCATGTTTACTGCTAACAAGCTGCTACTATAGAGCAAGACACGCCTCCAGGGGGCGGGGCCTATGCGGCACTAGAGAGCAGTTAATTAGATGATCATGAGGTTTTGCACAAATATGAAACATCACAAATTTTTGATCGCTTCCTGGAAGTAATGACCTATAAACACAAACTGAGAATACCTCCAAAACGTATTTGTTTTTTAGATACAGTGTCGTATCAGTGTCTATATCACTAAGGGACAAAAAGCTCTGAAACACTGACGTTGATTTCAGGTGAGCTTTAAATGGTAAAGCTGCTGTTTATGTGCAATTCTTTCCAACAAAAACGTCTGTGTTTATTACGTGGTGCCTTCAGGTCACTGTCAGAATGAAAAACTGCTAAAGTCTGTAAACAAGACATCCACCATTGTAGGATTTTTTTCAGTAACAAGCTGTCAAATTTATCAGAGCAACAATTAAAGACAATAATAAAAAATGTTAACAAGGTCAAGTGAGAGGTGGTGATGAGAAGGAATGACTGGAATGCCATTTTAACCCGAGTGAAATACTTTGAGCTCATCATGTGGTAACTCTCCGATGGATTATGCTTGTTAATTATGAGATTCCCGGGTCATTTATGATCAGTGATACTGTTTGTGAAGATAAAATCAGTCATAAGAACACTAATGGTGTGTGACAGTTATGAAGGACATGCAGGTTCCTGATCATAACAACTGCATTTATTCCACTTTGCTCACACACACCTACATACAGTAGGTCACTCCAGGCACAGGACAGAAAGAAAACAAAAAGTTTATATACTAATACAAAAGTGTGTGCTAAATAGCTAATATTTCTTTCAGATCGCATATATGTTGAATAAAAGATAGAAAAATTAATATTCTGCAGTACGAATAATGCAACAAAACACTTCCTTACCACTTGCAATGTTCTGAAAGCCTTCAGTTCAAAAGAGAAAGAAGAAATGATCCAATATTCCATTTTAAACTGCTTTATACGTACGTGGAGGAGTACGTGGTTCTCGCGCTACAGACTCGTCGCAGTGGGCCTCGCGCTGCTTAAACCCCGCTGAGAGGCCGGACTTGCGCGCCTGTGACGTCCTCCCTGCGAGGGTACAATAGGCCCAGCAGAGGGAATATTTCACTGATGATAATGGTGTCTGAAGAGGGGAAAAAGGCCTCACATTCCAGTGCGGCTTCAGAGAAAGAAAGAGCCTGGTTGCCATTCACTCCCAGACTCCTCTGAACATGGAGCGCTGCCAAGCAGGATGGGACAACGTTCCAGTCCGAGCTCTGAGAAGTGACCGCCATCTCCGGGTTTTATTACTCTTGTTCTGACTTCAGGTCTGTCTGATCCAACTCCAGCTTTATGGGCTCGCTGCAGCCCAAGAATCCAGCGAAACGCTCTAATTAAGGTCTCATTCCGAACAAGTGCTAATTCATGTGTCACTAATTCAACACATTTTACATTCTAACACTGAGCACCACCACGAGTGGAAAAATACTTGTACTTTGTTACTACACTTGAGTACTTTTTTTGGGGTGTTTATACTTTACTTGATTGATATTGAAATTGTATACTTGATTCCCTTAATTTAGACCTTATTATATAGACCTTCAAATATCTGTGATATATATTTTATTTCAGTTCAGCTTTCAATCAAGTTGCATGAACTTCATCTAAACTTCAGAGACTGAGTGATGACTTCAGACAACACGACATCAATGAAAATCATCTTCTAACAGCTTTAGATAAGTAATAAAAATTTTTTCCCATGAAAACACGACGTTACCTTCATTTAATCAGTTAAAAACATTGGCTTTTTCACTTTTAATATGTGACTAGCAACTGTTTTAAACTTTCACGTGAGAATATTTTTAGCCTCCACTTTTAATTGAGTAAGATTTTATACACTTTATCTATATTTCCACTTAAGTAGAATTTGTCAGTAGTTTTTTCTCCTCTGACCAACACCAGTGTGGAGGATTAAGCAGATGATCAGTATGATAAGGACATCTGCATTTCAGTATTAGTGTTATTGTAGTATTTAGTATTAGCATTTGAATTTTCAGGTTCTTGCTTTGTATAAAATCCAGCAGCAGCAGGACACGGGCTCTCCAGCTGCTCTACCGACAAAAAGTTACTCAACTACATTTACAGTAATAATCCTGAGCAATTGTTCCCCCATTTTCCCACCAAGTCACACTAGCAGTATGTACGCAAGAGAAACTTCTCAAACAGGCAGGACATTGTACAAGTTAACAGTTAAAACATTGCAGTAGGTGCAAACACAGTCTGGAAAAATGAAAACTGTTTTTCTAGATCGTTAAGAACCCTGAGCGGCATTGTTGTTTTCAACTTCCTGCCATTCCCACCTGCCAGATGAATGTGTGAGTCACAAAGGCGTACAACAAACACGAAGCTATTCTTGACCTCGAGCGCTCTGACATACCTCGTGTAACGCACATCAACACACTGCCAGAGCACTGAACATCAAGCTTTTGTTTTGCACAGCTAAATACATATATTAAAGAAAATCTACACTCTCTTTAAAACAGAGTGTGAAAGGTTTCCCATAAGATCTTACAAAACACTGTGACGGTCTCATATGAAAGTCTTTCAGCTGCTTTTAGTCCAATCTTACAGAAGGTGATTTCCTGCATGCCAAACATTTTAATAGTCATAGCGTCCCTTCACACAATTTAATAGAAAACGTTAATGGAAGTCTGTCTGTCTGTCCCACGTCAATAAGGTCCTCCAAGCTTTGTGGAAGGACTGAAAGGAATTCCATGCCCGTGTTTGAGGATGTGAGAAGAACATTTTTTAGAGTCTGGCTGCTATGAAACCTGGACCACCTGCAGCTTCATCGCTAGTGAGGTACTTTATCTAGCTCAAGCAGACAGAACATTCTGGGCCTGGTGCCAAACTGATGTCTCATTAAGTTCTTTATGTGGATGGTCAAGACGAGGCGGCTCAAATTTCACAGTATATGCACTTCTCAAGGAGATATAAATAGAGGACATATACAGACATACGTACCGAAACATGGAAGGGAATTTCACGATAAGAAAAACACTGTCAGCATAAATACTAAAGCAGTCTGTAAAAGATGCTGTCTGGAATTACAGCGTACATGTAAAGGGGTTTTTTAGCTTTTACACCAGGGCATGGTTGAATTCTCAAATCAGAAGGTGTGGATTAGATTTATATCACAGCAGCTCTGACAGTGGTTACGGTTTCTATAGTAACAGGCCATAAACAGGGACATGTACAGCGGATGCTCCACATCATCTAAAACCTCATAATGAACAGATATTTATGTAACACTTATGGAAGGAGTCTCCAGTGTCAGTGCTGTAACAATTCATATGTTTCCTGGCACAGGAACAGAGGTGTTCGTGAGAGAGAGAGAAAATCTGTTGAGAGAACGATTGTTTATAGCTGTGATACCGTAAGTGAGAACAGTAACCAACTTATCTGTCTGAAGTTCCACAGCATTAATGGATAAAAGTGCAATTTGTCATTCATGAATAAATTAAAAATTGTAAATCATTGGCCACGCCACTTCAGGGTGATTACAGTAAGAAAGAGACAGAGACAGACACACACAGAGAGAGAGAGAGAGAGAGAGAGAGAGAGAGAGAGACTGAAAAAGAGAGACAGACACAGAGACTGAGAAAGAGAGAGACAGAGAGAGAAAGAGAGAGCGAGAGAGAGAGGGAGAGAAAGAGAGAGAGAGGGAGAGAGAGAGAGAGCGAGGGAGGCAAAAAGGGCCACAGATAAGAGTGAACTAGTTTCACACCTCTGTCTGATGAAATGGGGAAAAACTTTTCCTTTATTTTCCTCCTAACTGATGCTAAAACTCAACATTTTTAAAAAGAGACTGATTTTAACACCAAATGCTCCAGAAAGTATTACAAAAGTGGAAATTCATTCGCTGTGGAAAAAAATGTTTAATTGAAATAAACACTGGATATTTTAGTGCTAGAAACTGAACCATTTCTCTAAATAATCAAAAGCATGTTAATAGATCAGAACCATGTTTATTCTACTGAGGTTTACATTTTATTGCCAAGAAGGTTTTCTGCATATTTCAGAGCCCAAGAGGATACGGAGAAGAAAACGCTCAGGAAATGATCCACTTCCTTCAGCCAAGCCTTCTGTTCTAAACCCCACCGTCAAGAGCTCAGTGCAGACGTCACCAGCAGAGACAAAACCGAACCGAACAAAACCAAACAAAACCGAACAGAACAGAACAAAACCAAACCGCGCTTTTCAACCACTGAACAGACATCTGCTTGAGTCTGCTGTCCAAAGTGATAAATCTGAAAACGGCTGTAATTAGTAGTTTTAAATCGTGTGGAAAAGGAAAAGCACAGTATTTTGTTGTATATGTATGACTGTCATGTGATCTCCACAAGTCCAAGATGGCTGAACACACTGTGACGCTGCTTTCTGTACGAGGTTTATAAATTCCACGTCTGACCACTTTGTATAATATACAAGCGACATTGAGGGGTGTATGTTCTCAAAACAAACAAAAATGGCAGAAATAGCATAAAGGTCAAAGGTCAGACACTGACCGTGCAGACAGTGTGCATGCTCAGCATGCTGTTTACATTTTAATCATTTTTACATTTCGTCGCAAACAGAAACCTTGTGATTGTGAAAATAGCTGCAGAGAGCGATGAGGTCGGCTCAGAAAGTCACCGGTACACAGCCAACTCCCTGCACTGTAACACAAGCACCTCACACACTTTTCTACAAGGCTGCCCACCTTGTGGAAGTCCCGCTGAGGATACGCCGCTGTACCTTCTGCCATCTGGGATACGGTACAGAACAATCAGTACACGGACTAGACGTGTGCGTCAGGACCGGGATCCTGTGGCACACAATGGAAAAGTCGCAGGAGCGTTCGTTTTTACTTTTTATGGGCGGGAGCAGGCGATCTCGAAAGAAGCTCACAGGAAAAAGAAGGTCCACGATCATTAACATGAGAGTGTAGAAGGTGCTGTGTGAGTCGTTGCTTTATCCTCATCAGGTCACGGCATTTAAATGACTGATATGTTTATATTTTGACAAACAGAACCAACTAAGTTGATCAGGAAATATCACAGGCAAATAATGGAGGTTCAAACAGCAGTAACTGTGGAGCAGGAGGTAAAGAGCAACAGGTGAGTGATTAGTAAATGCCAAAGTTTGACCGAGCGAAGGCGTGGCTGGAAGAGGGC
>CM074988.1:284668-301801 GCA_037576825.1 Pangasius krempfi
ATAGAGGAGGTACAGGGGAGGTATAGAGGAGAGGTATAGAGGAGGTACAGGGGAGGTATAGAGGAGAGGTATAGAGGAGGTACAGGGGAGGTATAGAGGAGGTATAGAGGAGGTACAGATGGTGATTGAGTAAAATCCCAGTAAAATTCCAGACATATAATTCCAGATGTAGTGCGGGACTTTGAACGTTGATGTCGGACCTTTGTTGGGAAAGGAAACTTTGAAGGCTCAGTCTTGCAGGGGGTGTGGATGGCTGTGAGCGGAGGAGGCCAGGACTGGGTCATTTCCTGGAAGAGAGAGAGACAGAGAAAATATACAAATATTCTAACATCTAGAGTAAAAACACATAATAAAGTGTAACTAATAAAAAAAAACAAAAAAAAAAACACTGAATGTACCTTTAAAATCTCATCCACGCAGCTCACGTCTCCTGTCAGAGCTCCCTGCCAAAGTAAATAACGCTGATCAGCATCACAGAGTTCACAAATAAAACAAAGGTCAGAGATATCCTGAGCAATAAAGTCTCAAAACACGCAATCAGGACGAAACGAACCACAGAATCATTTTTTCTGTTTGCGTTTTAAAGTGTCATGTCTAATAAAAGCCTCGACAGATTTCACCTGTGAAAACGAAACCATGGACTATTCATGAAATATGCTGTGTACAGTCAGGGCTGGGCGACGTGACGATACCGATAACGTGCCGCAGTACGCTCCTCTGACACAATACCATGATAAGTTTTAGTCCAAATAAGTTTTGTTAATTCATTTTAATAATTACAACCTGATTAAAAGCAGCTAATATGATAAAAATGTTCTATATATTTTAAAAATACCATTCATTTTTGCTAAAAATTGTTAGCAAATCAATATATCGTGATGCACAGTGTGTATTGAGAATCGTGATGTGATATTTTTGTCATAATCACCCAGCCTTATGCACACACCGTTACAATTTCTACACAAATTCATTTCATACACTTATTTAGTTCATCACACGTGATGAGATTTATATTAACGTTCCCCCGGGATTAATATTCCGATCTCACCTCCACCGGTGCCGGGATCTTGAGCTTGGCGAGCGACGCTTTGCCGTTGGCCTTCATCTCTCCGACGTTGCTGCCATGAGACTGGCCTCCATACGACTCCGAGGAGGAAGAGGAGGAGGACGAGGAGGTCTTGGGCTCGGCCGTCTCCTGGCCATCCATAGGCCTGACGTAAGCAGTGGGCTTCTGCTGCATGGAGCCCGGTTTGGACATGAGTGAGGGAGGAAAAGCCTGGCCTGAGTGCTGCCCACTGGGAAAGGCAGACGATGAAGAGGAGGAGGAGGAGGAGTGCACTCTGGACGGCGAGTCCCAGTTGGCCTCGCGGTCTCTGGGCGATTTGGAGTGGTAGCGCTCCTTGCCGTGCTGCTCGGCCGTTAGCGAGCGCGAGTGTCCGCTCGAGTTCGTGGAGCCCTTGTGCTCATGTTTGCTGGATTTCTTGCTACTAAAGTCACGTTCGTGCCGCTGGCTGTTAGCACCGCTGCGCTGGCTAGTGCCGTGGCTGCTCTGATTGGACGAGCCTGAGCGGTTCTGGGACTTGGATAAAGATGAAGAGGTTCCGGAGGTTGAACCGATAGGAGTCCATTTGTTGCTCTGATTCTGGCTGACTCCGCCCCGCTGCTCGGCGTACAGAGACTTCTCCTCTGACGAGGAAGAGCTCGATCCTTTGGCCAGGAGTTTTGACATGGGAGGTTCACCGATGATTTCTTTCATTTCGTCGTAGTTCCCTAGCATGCTCTGGATGCGACTCGAGAGTTTGTCTTCCTTGCTGGACTGTGTAAAGAAAGGAAACAAAGAAATCTGTTACTAACTACAGAGTCTTTGAGAAACAGTAAGGAGGTAAGACTGGATCACATGACCTGCTAAAAGAGAAGAAACTCTGATCAGCAGCAATCTGACCAACACACTCTCACAACATGTGCATAAATACATCTTAGTGCAATAGACAGTGCAATAGACAGGGCATACTGAAGGTTATGTATACTGTACATTGTAAGGAGTGTGAGGATGAGGATGAGGATGAGGAAGTGCACTTGCGGTAAACACGGCACTGGTTTCTGTAGCACCACATTGCAGGATATCGGACAGCACGGTTTTGTGCAAGTTGATGAATTAGTGCATTGTGCAAGATGCTGCGTCAGCGTATAAACACTGAGTGCAAATGTCATGTGATGTCACGTAAACAGCGAGAATCAGGGTATGGGTCACTCGAGCCCTACTGCGAGTCTTTCACTTTAATGGTGAGGAGGAATTTCAGATCATTCCTCTATACAAAGAGTTAAAGAGTTCTTGCGTGTACAGCTGTCTTCAGGTCACGTGAGAGCACTTCATCTGGGCCGACGTCCAGCCTCTGACCACAAAACACACATCTTCTTCCTTGTAAAAGAAAAACGGAAACTTTCTTCATCGTGTTTTCTGGCTGTTGTCTTGTTGTCTTGTCTCGATGAGGCTTCAGATGACAGGCCACTAGCCTGAGATTCTTCTGTGAAATGTCTTGATAAAGTGTTGAATTTATTGCTCCCCTCAGGGAGTAACCTGCTCGAGCCCTGATGCACCCTCCACCATGCTTCACAGCTGGGGTTGAGGGTTTGGTGTATGTGAGCAGTGCCTGTTTTTCCACCGAACACAGCATTTTGTTTTTGTTTTGTTTTTGCAAACGGTCTCCTTTGCACACAGAACGAGATGTAGGTGGTCTTTCATCAATCTGAGACGTGCAGTTTTATTTTCGGAGAGCAGTGGTTTCCCCCGTGGTCTTTCTGTTAATACCGTTACTGACTGTTTCTCTTACAGCGGACACATGAACGGTGAGTTCTAGAGATTTCTGCAGATCTTCTGCCTTTATCCTTGGGTTCTTTTCGACCCGATCACCAACGCACGATGGCGTGAGATTTGCAGGGCACCGATTAGTCGTACATTTTCTCCATTTTGTCAGTGTGAATTTAGACATGCTTTTATTGTTCAGCCTCTATGTCTCTACATATTCTCTACAATTCTTCTTCTAAAGTCCTCCGAGATTTGTTTTGAACATATTTTTCTTAGAAAAAAAGTAAGTGATCTGTCTGAAATCGTGCTCTCTCTATAGCGGACAGCATTAACGGAGACACTGGACCGAATTTGGAGAACACGTCATCGCACCCCGCCATTACATACACAGTTCTGACATCACAAATCGCCGAGTGAACCGAAACCACAAAAATGCAGATGTATGAAAAGAGATTTTCTGCATTAAACACATCACAAGTACTTTGTGTGTGTCAGTGCACGTTAAACAACAATTTCATTCACATTAAAGGTGCAATAGGTGATTTTTTTTTTTTTTGTGCGCGTAAATAAGAATTCTGATGTGGACAAATGTTTAAGCCATGGCCTCAACATGAGTTTACTACATGGCTCAGAAAATCCAAGTTAAAATAACATTAAAACATTTTATTCAGCTTCAACTGTTTAACCTTTAGGGAACTAATCCTGCCAAAATCTGACAAATCTTACATAGCGCACCTTTAAACATGAAAACGTTATATTTAGCTTTATGAACATCTCTGCGTGTGGCGTGAAAGATTGAGTTTGTCGGTCTGTGATGCTGAATAAATGGTGAAGAAGATGAGACCATGTTTTATGAGTAATGCAGAAATTCAGGTCAGGAAACGTTAACAACATTTTTTCTTCCATCCATATGCTGATAAATACCTGAAATGCTTGTACCTAGTAAAAAGGGGATTTTTGTTTTTCAGTGTTAAGTGTTTGTGGAAAGCACCAGTGAAACCTTTCCTAACGAGAGAACAGGTTACAGCTCATCATCTACAACACTCTCATTCTTCCCTTCTGGAACCTCACGCTTCTTTGGTTCCGCTGCTCAGTAAAGTACGAACCCGGTCCTGTGTAAAGATCAGACACGAGCTTCCCTCAGCTGCAGCCAGACCATCACCTCTAAACGACTTCAGCTACGATCACGGGGATCTGCTTAGAGATCTGCGCACACACTCCACAAGAGCGAAGACTAATAATAAACGGATTAAAAAAAAAACATGTTAAACAAAGGAAAACGTATAATCGTTGATGTGGTGACTTTTTTCCTGTTAGGAACATTTATTTAACGTTTATGGAAGGAGTCTCCAGTGTCAGTGCTTTGGAGTAGTCATGGAGCTTTTTCTCAGCACAGGAAAGTGCTCAAGACAGACGAGTTTACACTTTCTGGTTTCTCAGTAAAATGATAAGCTGAGAGAGAGAGACAGAGAGAGAGAGAAAGAGAAAGAGAGAGAGAGAGAGAGAGAGAGAGAGAGAGAGAGAAGCTGTTTATAGCCGCTATAATGTAAGTGAGAACAGGAACCAACTCGTCTCTCAGATGTTCCACGACATTAAATATAACTATAAGCCGTTAAAATGTGCGACGTGTTGTTCATTAATAAATGAAACTGCGTAATCGTTGGTAAATCGCTGTGGTATAAGCGGAATAAAACACTACCGACCACACTGTCATAGGAAAATAATCCACTTCAGTGGGGTGACATCCCAGCACCCGGGCGTGGATTATTTTCGTATAAGCGCATGCTCTGGAGTGTGTTGTTCCTGTAATATTAGCGAGACCACTGAAGCAGTTCAGCAGAAAGAAGAATAAAAGGATGAATATTTTGACCTAAAGAGATCAAATATTCCTACAGCAAAGTGTCGAATCTAACACTTTACACAAATATTGATGGTGATGACGGTCAGAAAACGATTAGCCGGATTCCCCCCCGCGCTCTCCTGCGCCGGTCGGCGCTCAGATGTGTTCAAACACTTTGAGCAGCAGATCAACAGTGAAAAATGTCGGCCATGTGGACAATAAACAACCGATTTATAAAAGGAATTATCTCAAAATATACTCTTTATTTCTCCCACTAAAACTCCACCATCCAGCGGAGTTTCGTGATTGTCTCTGCCTGGTAAGCAGTTCCCGACTGGGAATATTATTACTCCTCCTCAACTCTCCTTACACCTGAAATGGAAGTGATCTCTTTCCAGAGAGCATCGCGAGAGCAGGAGAAAAAATAAAAATAATAATCTCAGTACCTCACAGGATAGATGCCATTCAAGAATTTAAAGGGATGATGAGAGTTAAACATGCAGGAGGTTTTACAGGAAAAGGAGTCTAGTCTGTTAGAGAAGAACTGAAACTCAATCTCAGTGCAAAGCTCCAGCTTTATGAGCGTCACAGCACATATTTAGGTCAGAAACAACACCACAACGGCGCTCAGACTGAAACTCTGAACTAAAATAATACTCAAAGTGTAAAAACTCTCAAACATGAGCAGAATAAACATGAGCAATCTTGCTAAATATAAAAACAACAAATGAAGAAATAAAGAGAAAAAGCGAAGGAGGGAATAAACTTACCACTTTATAAGGTTCGGGAAAGAGGGGGGAGCTGGCTGGAAAGGCTTCTCCTCCCTGCTGGATTTCTTGATTTCTTCTTTCTCTTTCTTTCATACGGAGCACATTCCGGTCTTCACGGTTCATGTTGCTAACAACAGAGACACAGTCACTAAGCGTGGAGAAGAGGGGGAAAAAGCAGCTTTCCAAAAACTCGGCCCACATTTAAACCACGATGCACGGGCGTGTGAGAACGAGGACAGGAACACGAGCACGCTGAAGGAGAAAAATCACGATACTTCAAGGCTTTTCTACATCATCTACATGACCACGATCTGCAGAGAAACGGTGCTGCTGGATTTTAAAAACTGCCGCTAATATTACTCATTTTAAATATTCAGTTCTGTTTTAAAAATACTCATGATATCTGTGATAAACACCTCACAATTTATCACAGTATCGATATCAGATCATCGTATCTTCGAGTCCTGCTGTTAAACTGTACGTGCTTTTACTTAAAGACCATTATCTTTATTTCCAGATGTGGACTTGAACACAACAGCTTGATATGTGCCTGTAAACGTAAATAATTAAACGGGAGGTTTGTGTTGTGTTATCTCCCCGTCAGTAAAAGAGTGACACGGCAAAAAAAAAAGAGCTGTGCTGTAATCATCATCTGCGCGCGTAACGCGAGACTCATTTCTGTTGATTAAGCTAGTCAGGGGAAATTGCATGATCAGTGACTAACAGCGTCCACGCGGCAACTTAACACTCAGGGAAATTTAAGATGACTGAAAACAATAAGTTGGCGAGTGTTAATCACGCCGGTGGTAGATTTATGGGATGATAAGCGAGAGGCGGCGTGGCCTGGTCATCCGAGATCACGGCGGTGGGATCGAATATCCGCAGCACGCAGGGCGAACCTGACGCTAGCCGGATACCAGACAGGAAGTGCAGACAGGAAGTGAGGCAGGAAAGCAGGGATTTCTCGCTACGCATGTTACCCAAGAACCGCAGTACTTTCCATGTTTGAGCCCAAACCTGACCTGAGATCAAATACATGACGTATACCTGCAACCTACCATCACACACACACACACACACACACACACACACACTCCATGTACATGCGCTTTACAACCCAATCATGTTACAGTCACTTTCAGAAAATATTCACGTTCAACTGACGTGGACAGGAGGCTTGCGTGAACTTGATTTTTCCCCTCAGGTGTAAGAAGGGTAGAGGAGGAGTAACAACATTCAATCCAATCCGATTCGATTTGTATAGCGCTTTTAACAACAGACATCGTCACAAAGCAGCTTTACAGAAATAAATACATTTCAGAAATAAATGTCAAGTGTATGAATCTGTCCCTCATTTAAACCAGTTAATGTTACCAGCTGTGCAGTCAGGAACTGCTTACCAGGCAGAGACAATCACAAAAACAACTAATAACTAAAACATTCTCCGTGTGCCGTGACGCAAAGCGAGAGTGTGCCGCGGTTCAAGAGCGTGTGAGATGGAGGGAAAGGGGGCGCGGCTTCCAGTTCAAAACACTCACACAACTGTCAATCATTCCAGATTCATATGTTGATCGGATCATCTCCTGTTTTATTGGGGAGAAACAGACGCTCTTCTGGAGTATTACTGAGAGAGAACTCACACCAGCGTACTCTGAAGATAAACTGCAGAGCTCCTGCGCAAAACTCGAAAACATCGGCAGGTCTTCTGATATAATATAATAATAATAATAATAATAATAATAATAATAATAATAATCAGAGTAAAGGTCACTGGACATGGCGTCAGTGGAGATTAAATCGTTAATATCTCAGGAGCCCAGCGTTGAGCCCAAAGCACTTCTATCTCTGCTGTACGTGTCAACCGGTGAAGCGCGTCCGATTAACGACGCACATCAGACACATCAGACACATGAACAGTTCAGTGAATCAGAGTGAAGAGGCTGTCGGTCACGTCGCAGTTTCAGTAAGACTGACGTTTCAGCTCCGTTATCCTCAGGATCAACATCACCTGCAGGACCGAAAGCCGGTTAGCCGTGTGCATTCATAAAGCTGACTAATTTCATCTGCTGCTAATGCACGATCAAGACGTTCACTTTAATTAATAAATGAAATTTTGCTAACGAAGGATTCACTTTTGATAACATCATCAATGGAATAATAATAATAATCACCATCACCATCATCATCATCATCCTCCAGAATTGATCATGATGATGATTATTTATAGCAGTAATAATAATAACGGAGCGTATACTCGGGGAACGCGTTAAAGGATTCATCGTCATTTACACAACGTTAAAAGCACTAACGGAAAATTCCGAAGTTCATCCATCATGATGATGGATCCAAAAACTATTCCATCGAAATGTGCACCGCCTTAAAATCCCAGGACCGCACGTGTCCGTGTTCATGAGCGCAGAAGCGCAAGTAGTAACGTTTCCAAGCCTGAGGTGAGAACGTGAACGACGGACGCAAACGCAGCTCACCAGCACCGCAGCGTAAACATGCAAACATGTTTCACTCGTTTCACACGGACGAGTCTGCGAGGAGGAAACGGCTCTGTGCTCTTCGCCGGGACGAGTAAACGCCCGAAACGCGGGACTGCACACTCTCTACATGGACGGACAGATTAAACACCTGCTGTGAAATGTTCTTCAGGAAAGCTAGCAGTGTGTGTAGCTCCTGCTCCTGCTCCGAACACACAGCCGAAATAACTTTATATAAAAACATCAAAATACTACAACGTGATGCTTTTCATCGCAACCATGCGCCCGCTCTGATTGTTCCCAATGCTAGCTAACTAGTTTATTGGTGTTTTGTTTATTAGCAACAGCTAATAAACTTAAACGAAATAGCTATCCAAGTGCGAGAAAATTATATATAGCTAGCTATTTACCGCTTAGCTTAATCCGGAATATCGGATTCGCAGCCAGTCACAAATTTCTGAAATGTTCAAAGTGGAAACCGGAAGCGCTGAGGTTCATCACCGGATACGACACCAGGGTCATTGTGAAACAGGTCTCAACTGTTCAACTGGCAAATGGAACAAAAATAAATAAATAAATAAATTAAACCGATGGAGGAAGAAAGAGACCTGAGCCCTATTTGGATGGGATTCAATGTGCATGGGGTTGTTTGCTTTACACGAGCTCGTCTGTGACTTTATTTCCGTCCGGATCGGTCACGTCGGTGTTTATCTCCACAAAAACAACAACGGAGGCACTCAGCCGGACACTCATCTCGTCTTTACTCCGTCTTTACTCCATCACCTCTTCGGCCGCTCGGAGTGTGATCACATGATCACGTGACACAAACATCCGGGTTCGTAGAAACTACAACCCGCTAGAAACTCTCTGCTCCTGAGGGGCATTTTATTGCTGTCTGGAGGCGAAAGTTTTATCACTGAGGAGTCGTGTATAAAATTTATCACAGACGTCCTGCTGATAAACGAATCCGATCCGAACAGCGCTGAAGACGGAATCTTTACAACCCTGAGTGTGATGCTGACGCACAAACGACTATTATTATTATTATTAGTAGTAGTAGTAGTAGTAGTAGTGGTAGTGGTAGTGGTAGTAATAGTATAGTAGTAGTGATAGTACTACTATTAATAACAACATTAATTACATCCTTTATAGAATAATCCTTTAAGTATTGAAGTGAAAACAGTGATCATGTAAAGAGAAGCCATTTCACGTCAATCCTCAGCCTGACCCGTGAACAGGAACCCGACACCGCACGCTGTCCACGACAGAAATATATCACTCATCACTCGAGATTATTCTACTGAACACAAAACAGAAAATGGCTCCACGCTACACTAACCCCAGCAGCTTCAGAACAAGCTCAAACCCTCAGACGCCACCACCTTCCCTTTAATGACCTTATCTTTAAGGACGGAGGATGCGGTCGGTCCACAAGTCTGTCAACACTGGTGGCAGAAGAACACGTCTGAAAGTAAAAGCCCACTGCGCTCCTGCTTACCCTGACTGAGAGGCCATGGTCTTAACCACAGAAACATTGGAAATGGAGGAACAAGAAGAAACAGCAGAAAGGCGTTTCGGTCACGTTCCTGCTAGATTCCAATCAGTAATCGAGCAGAAGCTTACACATTTCTCACAACACGCCGAGATATTTCCTAGCAGTTGCGATAAATCAGACTTAGGGAGGGTACGAGCTGCCTGTGGGAGATACCATTCTTACCATTCTTCTGGGGGGGGTCAGAGACAATATAACACAGCTGGAGAGAGCGAGAGAGAGAGAGCGAGAGAGGGAGAGAGAGAGAGAGAGGGAGAAAGGGAGGGAGGAACACTAAACGCATGCTTGTGCAAGAGAGATCATTTGTCATGACTGAATTCTGAGAACTGCTCTGCTTCCCGCGGAACACAAACACTTCCCAGGAAACACCGGACCGGTTTAAACCATTCCTCTTCCACAGCACAGCCTCCAGCTAAATCCAACCCCGCAAGAACAATCACTCGTCTCTGAAAGCAGGTCAACATCTCGCTCAGGTTCCACCTCAGGAGAAAATGGTGCCGTCCGTACGGTCTAAATAAGGGCATGTTATTTTGTGCCAGACAGGAAGCTCCGCCTTCTGATGCAAAGGTTCAGAGAGGAGCTCGGGCCAATCAGGCGGCGTTTCACCCGCGCTTCTCCCGCCCCCACTCCGGGGCAGGTTTCTTAAAGGGGCAGCGTCTGTTCTGTGTGGTGAATATAACCAGCGCTTGCATCACGCCGAGTGTGACGAGGCGATCCGGCGTAAAGACCTGCGGATTCCGACGTCACTGGATCGCAGGAGAGTTCACTGAATTCCCCAGTAAATAACACAAGATGGAGATCTGTTCAGTATACGGGACGCATGCGTGTGTGTGTGCGTGTGTGTGCGTGTGTGTGTGTGTGTGTGTGTGTGTGTGTGTGTGTGTGAGAGAGAGATGTTAAAGATGTGAGAGAGACCAGACATAACACCACATTCTGAACTTTTTGTCCTGAATTGTCCTTCGCGTGGTTGTCATGGTTTCACGGTTACTCGCCGTGTACGACTCGCTGCCTCACCACCGACTCGCTGAAAATAAAGATTAAAATGTATTTTCTTATTATTACTATTATCTTGTTTGCTCTCTATTAGAACCTCATAGTGATCAGCAGCTGTGATAAACGGAATCCAGACGCACGCGCGCACGCCGAACTCTCGCGCAGACCGGCACGCGCAGCCTCGTTTCTCACAAATCATACACTGTGGAAAAAGCGACGGATTTCTGAAGTTTTATCATTTCTCATTTTCAGTGACCCGAATCGCAGGTTCTAAAAACCGCACGTTTTTAAAACCGTCAGCCTGCAAAGCTGCAATATTATCTGACATGCTACGTTTCGTGTTGCTCCATAAAGAGCCACGACGCAGCTCCTGAAGGAACCTTTTCTAAATAAATAAATAAATAAATAAATAAATAAATAAACCTACGTACAGTACATACTAAAGAAGTTCAGAGGTTTTTTTCCCCTGAAAGAAAAGGACAGTGTCATGTTTTTATGTAATTACCACATGCACACATCTTACTCTCTCTCTTCTTTAATAATAATAAAAATAAAGATCTTGTAAAAATGACTAAACGACGCATGAGAATGTTTATTAACCCCGAGGTCCCTTCAGCGGCTGCGTACACCACGGCGACGATGCTCGCTTTGATCGTCAGTAAATGAGGACGTTACGGGATCCGTCTCTGACGTGAGCGTCAGTGATTTCACGCCAGCACTCGGGTCCGAGTTCTCGTTTTGTTTTACAAATGAGCTGCGGCTCTCCGTGCGTTTTAACTCGGGGCAGGCGACGTTACACAACATGCAAATCAAATCGACTCGGTCGGACCTTCCCATCTTCCTCCAACAGGAAATACAAACCTAGATACAGATATCTGCGTAATTATGAACGCGCGCTGATTTAAAACTGAATAAAAAACAACAAGAAAAACACCGACTCCGGAATTACAGCCCCGTTTGTGTGTTCGCTTAATTCACCGTTACACTCGAGACGCCTTTTCTTCTCAAATGCAGTAATGACAGATCTTTTGTCTCTGAATATATATTTTCGACGATTCCATCAATCCAACAGTTGACGCGTGTGTAAGGCAGAAACTGTAGTGTGTGAACACACAGGATTAAACGGCAGGAAAGCAGGAGTTTACTCTTTCTTCTTATTTCTTTTGCACTCTAAAGCTCTGTATATCTGTTTTTTTTTTAAAAACATGTTCATATTCTACACCACATTCCTCTAAAGGCTGCTAAACGTTTCCACGTAGTCCGCTAGACTTTATTTTATTTTATTATATTCTGTTTCATCATGTGTCGCTGTTGCACTGTGGGACGAGGCACTAAGGAAAACATTTCACATCATCACACGTTTCCAGCTGAAACGTTCCGGCGACGTCTCTAACAAACACATTTAACTGATGTTTCTATCTAACGTTCGTTATTAACGCAGACAGAAGCTTGTGGTGATGAAGAGAGCAGTTTAAACTCTCACACGTTAGCCATCACATCGCACGGCTAATTTTATTTTACTAGGTTGTTTATATTATCTTTTAGCGCGGCCTCGAATCCAACACCTGCCTGAACACGTCACACCGCTGAACCTTTTTATTTCTCTTCACAACGTAGTAAAGTGAACTTCAGTCACGTCGCTTTAAGACAACGGTAGTGTTTAAATCTGAAAACCAACAGAAGCGAAGCAGGAAGGAAATATTGCACGTCGTCTAAAAGTAAACTCGTCATGCTCCGGTCTGGCAATTTTTTTTGGATTTCAAACTTGATGAAAAGTTTCGGGGCTCAACCTGTAACGGACAACAGCAGCCATCGCCGAAGACTCGACTCAACAGCGCCACCGCATGGCCTTAAGGGTTACTGCTGCGTCATTTATCACCTGCTGTGGACGATTACGCTGTTAAACAAGGTTTGTTTTTTTTAATTAGATTTCCACCTGCCTGAAAAATCTAAGCTCGAGTCATTGATCAGGAAAAAAACACCACTGTGCATTCGTACATTTCCACCATCTCCATCAGCTCCTTAAAGCACGGCTGAAGCAGCAGGACACGACGAGTATAAAACACACATTCCTCAGATCCAGACACAAAAGTGCCAAAAACGTGCGAGATAAATAACGTGGTGATAGCGTTCTGACTAACTCGTCTGTCGCTGAGTTATTTCTTCACCACCACAGCGCTGTAGAGGAAACGGTTATCTGAACTCAGGAAGTGGAGCAGGGACGACCTGAGGCCTGTTTATAAAGCGTCAGTCCTGCGCTGGCAAGCGGACGCTTCACACAATTCTACAACCGTCAGCATCTCCGCCGAGGCGTCACGCAATGTAACACACATCCGCTTCCAGGAGAAAGCACACACATGCTCGCTGGGGGGGGGTGTGTGTGTGAGAGTGTGTGTGTGTGAGTGTGTGAGAGTGTGAGAGAGAGAGAGAGTGTGTGATGTATAATGTCACCACAAAACCTGGAAAACTTACTGTCCTGCTGATTTACCCATGTATGAATACACTGGCTAATTAAACCTTCTCCACTCCACTCCTTCCTTCATTTCCTTTATTTAGATTCGCTATAAAATGGCCGACCCTCGCCCGCGTTCCCGGGATAGACTGCGGATCCACCGTGACTCTGCCCGGGATACAGATGAGGGAATATTAAAAGTACAGAAAGTCATACTGACGGTAAATTGCTGCACGTATTTACACGATGGCACAATCCTAGATTGAGAGATTAGATTGTGGAGTAAATCTCAAAGGTCGAGCGGCGTTCAGTGCGCGTCCAGCGAGCGTCCAGCGCGCGTCCAGCGAGCGTCCAACGCGCGTCCAGTGCGCTTTACACACGAGAGCAAAGAGTAAAGAGTAAATGAGAGCTGCGATGAATCCTGGATCAGGCGGAACAAAGCAAAATAAACTAGATTTAAAAGAAAGAAAGTATAATCCTGTATGTGAATAACGTTTAGATGAAAAGGAGGAAAGTCACTGAGGCAGGAAACTTCCTTCACTTCACAAAATTTCCATTTTATTAAACAAAATGCACAGACTCTCAGAAATATTAGCACCCTCTCAGCTACACCTGAGCCATTTATACATATTCCATACACATACCTGCCACTAAACATTCCCGAATTTAAACTGGGATAAATTCCGCCGTTCACACACACAGTTAACGCAACCGGCCTGAATTACTTTGGCCACAGTTATAAAGCTCACTGATGCGTTTTGAATCTATTCCGATCAGCTTCAACGTCAACATCGCGATAATAACAGCAATATACAGTATATTTCACCTACACACAGTACAGTACAGTGCTGCTGCAGTTTAGAGTGAAAAACGCTGGAGAGTTCCTTTAATCTCAGCAGCGTTAAACAGAGACGTGTGTTTATACTCCGAGACGTGAAGATGAAGCCCTGCTCGCACTGGATTAGTTTCTCAGGCGTCTCTGATCAATATTTTACTCCTCAGCGACAGCAATAAGTTTCTAGCAGGTTGTAAGTTCTAAGAAGTCGGATGTTCACGTCTCGCGCGCCGTTAGATATTTAAGGAAATGTCTGTGTTAGTCATTATTTATAGAAAAGTCAAAGTTGTGATGTTGTGAATATAAAGTATGATGAAGAGCGTGTAGTCGAGGTTTTACCGCACAGGCCGAGCGCCGCTTCTAAAGCATCCATCCAACACTGTGGGATTCAGGAAGTGTTTAATATCTGATACGTCAGAATAAATAGCTGCAGTCAGACATCTTTCCCCCTAACGTGAGGAGACATCTGCAGAGAAGAACCACGTGGATCCGAACCAAAACGGCCAGATCATTAAAAACAGTAGGTCTGGAATTTTCTCAGAAGAGGACGGAGAAAAACACCGACGCGTCCGATCCGGACGGAAATAACATCACAGAGCAGCTCCTGAAGAGTGGAAAATGAGCCCGTGGACATTTAATCCCGTCTGAATAGGGCCAAAGGCGGCTTTCGGTGACGTTCCTGATTCCACTTAAAGAGCATCCTGGAATTTTGTGCTCTAGTGAAAGTTGTGTTTTCTCCGTGGACGTGAAATCCCGCCCCTCGCACCGACATCATCAAATCAGAACGCTGTAGTGAACACGCCTCGTTTATGAGGTTATTATTAAACCGGCTCGGTGTGATGAAGGTCGGATGAAAACCACGCCACGCTTGTCCAATCTCCCTCCGTCCGGTTCGGGCGAGTCCGTCCCCAACGCAGACTCAGACTCCCGTTCTTGTGTGACAGGAGCGGAACCCGACCCGCTCTGCTCAGATGCTTTTCTGCTCACCACGGCTGTACAGAGTGGTTATTTCTGTTCTCTTTCCCCGGTCTCCTCTGACCTCCTCTCATCTAACCAAGTCAAAACTCCTGCACATGACCGACTGATGAGACACAGGAGATACGTGTTCCTAATAAATTGGTCAGTGAGTGTATATTACAGGTAGAATAGACAGAGAGAGAGAGAGAGAGAGAGAGGGAAAGAGGGAGAGAGAGAGACACAGAGGGAGAGAGAGAGAACTTGAAAAGAAAATAAGGGATTAAAATGGCTGTAGGGTTTTATTTCAGCTCAAACTTCATCCTAAAATTAGCTTTGATTAAAATAAAATCTGTGTGTGTGTGTGTGTGTGTGTGTGTGTGAGAGAGAGAGAGAGTGTGTGTGTGTGAGAGAGAGTGTGTGTGTGTGTGAGTGTGTGTGTGTGTGTGCTGCTGAAGTCTCCTAAGCTAGGAAATCTTTAAGAGCTAACAGGATAGCTAGCACAAAGCTAAACTAGCGATAAATAAATAAAGTACCGTATTTATATAAAATTTATAAAGATCACAAAAAACAGTGACTACATTTAATGTAATCGAGTTTACAATTCAAATAAACTTAGACAAATAAAAGTGTTTAGCGGCTAATGCTAACCTGCAGCTCTACTACTAATAACAACAACAACAACAACTCCGGCTAGCTGCGGAGCTACAGAGCTAACAATCCGCTATAGTGAATAAAACCTGCAGCTGAATCACACAGTCACAGCCACGGCAGCACCACCGGCTGCTTCTCCGGGAATAAATCGCGTCTCAGCGGCGTTCAGCTGATAAATTTGAGCTTTTACCTCTTGTCTCGTTTTAGGCCCAAACCATCGTAGCTTCTCAGCCTTTTTCCTCCTTTGTCTTTTCTGCTCTAGGACTCAGAGCGCTCCGGTAAATGTGTCATTCAGGGAGAACTGCTCAAAAAATAAATAAAAATAAATCCAGGCTCGTTTTGTAAAAGGAAATCGCTAATCCTGGCTAAGTGAGCCATGAGTCAGAGGCGAGTTTTATCTGCATTTTGGAGTGAAATAAAATGTTCAGTGACCTGCAGCGCATTTTCATCACACTGGCACTGAAGCGGCTCAGAGTCACGTGACGCGCGCGCGTGCACGCGCGCACACACACACACACACGCACACACACACACACACACACAGAGGTTCGGTCAAGGTTCTGATCCAGTCCAACGCATAAATACAGAATCCACCTTTTAAATTAAAATCGTTTTATGGACAGAAACTGAACTGACAGATTTGATTTGGGGGAAAGTGCCGTGTTGCTCCACTAGGCGGCGATAAAGAGCAACAAAAAGCCTTTTAATTTCATTAACAAGCTGAAGATTTGACTAATTAATTAATTTAGGGCTTTCACATTAAAGTGTGTGTGTGTGTGTGTTGGGGGGTGAATACTTATACACTCATTTACTTTTATATGTTTTTATTTGTTAATAATTCTGCAGGGATCCGAGGCTGCAGTGTGCACAGACTCCCCTCAGTGTGCAGTTTAACAGGAACCCGATGCAGTCTTCTGCTCTCGCCGTCTCTCCACCTCAAGACTCGGCATGTTGTCTGAGATGCTTTTCTGCTCACCGTGGTTGCACAGAGTGGCTCTCTGAGCTCCTGTCAGCTCCGGTCGTTCTCCTAGGACACGGCGTTTCTGTCCTGATCTGACGCTCACCGGATGTTTTTTGTTTTTCGCACCATTCTGCGTAGAGACTGTTGTGTGTGAAAATCTCATTCTGATGTTTGATGTGAACATAAACTCAGAAAAAGCTCTTGACCCGGATCTGCATGATTAAAAAGAAAAAGAAAAAAACTCCCACGACTTGATTAGCTGATCGGAAAATCACATGAATGAACAGGGGCACACGTGTTCCTAATAAAGTGGCCAGTGAGTGAGTACGGTGGAGAGCGATGAACTTTATAAAAACACATTTTATCAGCAGAAGCAAAAGTCTCCTGAATGATCCTGTTGCTTTTAATAAGAATAATTTAGTTAAAACGTCAGAGCACGTGTGTTGAAGCCGAAGGAGACAAAGACAACCTGTAATTTATTCTTAATCGACTCCAAAACCAAAAATAGGGAAAATGAGGAGTAAAAGAGGTTCATTAAGATTCTCAATCAATCACTCAATCAATCAATCAATCAATCAACCACTCAATCAATCACTCAAGCAATCAATCACTCAATCGCTTCTGTTAAAATGATCCGTCTGTGTTCATGTGTAAGAACAAAACAAAAAACTCATACAGTTTATTTCTGATGGTCAGATCAGGTCTCTCTCTCTTTCTCTCTCTCTTCCTCACTCACACTCTCTCTCTCACTCACTCTCTCTCTTCCTCACTCACACTCTCTCTCTCACTCACTCTCTCTCTTCCTCACTCACACTCTCTCTCTCACTCAC
>CM074988.1:303100-314679 GCA_037576825.1 Pangasius krempfi
CACACACACACACACACACACACACACACACACACACACACACACACACACACACACACACACACACACACTCTTACAGACTTCTTCCCGCCTGATTAGCAGGATATTAAAATAAACTCACGCTTGTCTGCGAGCGATTAATCGATGCATAGGCGTCGCCATGTTGTTTGCGTCACTACGTCAGCGTCAGCGTTTTTTTTTTTTTTTTTTTTCCCTCCTGAGTTGACTCTGTGTGTGTGTGTGTGTGTGCGTGTGTGTGTATATATATGTGTGTGTGTGTGTGTGTGTGTGTGTGTGTGTGTGTGTGTGTGTGCGCGCGCGCCCCCTGCTGTACAGGAGGCGAAGTGTATCAGCATTAACCTTTATAAAGTCCTCATTCACAATTCCATACATTTTAATTTCCGCTGAAATGCTAATGACCTCTTAAATAATATCCCACTGATTTGCAGCACACTCACTGCCCCTAGTGGTCAAACATGTGAACTGCACCAAGCGCTAATAACTAGAGGTCCACTGGGGCAGGTATCACGCTGCCCCATGCTCGCTCTATAGTGGAGAAGGAGCAGACAGGACCGTTCATGACCTGGGTAGCTGTTTTTATGTTTAATTATACTCCGGCTACTTTAGACAATAGTCCACATCCACAAAAATCTTTCCTTTAAGCAGAGTGTACAGTGTAGAGTGTAAGTGCAGACAGTGTGTGTATGATGTACAGAACCATTTGTATTGTAAGATTGATAGAAGGAAAGGGGGATTACGGAGATGATAATGTCCGTACGTCAGAAATGCGTGCGCACCACGGTGAACTTGTTTCTCCATACAAAGGCTGAGAAAGAAAAATAATTAAAAAAAAGTGTCTCCCTTTTCAAATGTCTGGAATGTTTCTGAGTTAGTTGTGTAGATACTGAGATGTAGCTGGGCTTGCTCTTCAGGGAACTCACCTGCCGTATGGAACACACCTGAACAACGATACGTGTAGAAATCTGTACGTTGTCGAATCTCCACTTCCTTTATCAGGAATATTCTAGAAATTCACTAGATACTAGCCTGTATTTATCGTTATTCATTACCTGATTGCTGTGCAGGTCAGCAGTTACCTGGGACAGGCTCCGGATCCACCAGGATAAATCCACCGGCGTCACCCAGATGAGGAGGGGTTCCTTCTGAGTCTGGTTCCTCTCAAGGTTTCTTCCTCATGAAGTCTCAGGGAGTTTTTCCTCACCATCGTCACCTCTGGCTCACTCATTAGGGATAAATTTATAAATCTATATCTGTATCTGGATTTCTGTGAAGCTGCTTAGTGACAATGTGCGTAGTGAAACACACTATATAAGTAAAAATGAATTGACTTTACAGAAGTATTTGAATTTTAATTAAATACACTTCATGCTAACTAATTATTTTTCTGTAGCTAATTTCCTGGATGCTTCACCTTCAGCCTCATTTACATAAAATCTGTATTTTTTTTAAATTTGATTTGATTTTTTTAAATCTCAAAACAAATAACCTGTAATTTTGGACAGATAGATAGATAGATAGATAGATAGATAGATAGATAGATCACCCAATTAATTCACACATTACAGCAGCAAGTAAAAAACATTAAAGTGTAATGAAAATAAACATATTCAATAAAAAAATGTAAAAAATATAAAATATAAAGTAAATATAACTGTATTATATGTTTTAAGGACAATTTTTTACCCCTAGCAAGTTTAAAACGAAACAAAAAACACTGGCAAAATGTCAAATTATTAAATACACAACAGAATAAAGTGTAAATTGTGATTATAATATAATTAAAATATACATATTTAAATTCTTTTATCAGCTTCCAAACTCCAGAACGAACAACCTCCACGTCAGATCGTAATAACAGAATCTTGTGTATATTATAATAAAAGATAACGTGGTTATGAAACTGGTATTAAATGAAAACATAAAGTTTGTAAGTTTTGTTTTGGAAAGTTCTCGAAGTTTCTCGAAGCGCACAGGACGCACGCGCACCGCGCTCTGATTGGCGGCGCGAGTAACGCTCGAGAGAAATCTAGAACCGTCGAAATCTCGCGAGATCTCAGGACGGCTGCGTATTTGTGAAGAAGGAGCAGTCACCGGGTGCAGTGCCGTCCACTTCTCCGCTTACTCTCAGTCAATGGAGTGGCGTGGATTATCATCATCATCATCATCATCATCATCATCACTATCACTACTGAGTACATTCTTTAGGTTGTAGGAAGAGTTTGTGTGCTAGTTGTTTTTGGTTTATTTTATTTTATTTAAAGAAGGTCCTGTGGTGAAGCCTGAGTGGTGAAAATGTCAGTAGTGGGGTTTGATGTGGGTTTTCAGAGCTGTTACGTTGCTGTGGCCAGAGCCGGCGGAATAGAGACCATCGCTAACGAGTACAGCGACAGATGCACACCGTGAGTACAACTTCTGCTTCTATATCTATCACTTTACTATCACCACTGCGCTGTATTAACGCTCGCTGTCTCCCCTCGTCTCCTCCTCCTCTCCTGTGATATCCTCTCACACCGTTTTAACCTCTAACCTATCTAACATCAGTCTAGATATAAATCAATTAAATACATCTAACTTACAGCGCGGTCTAGAGTGTGAATTTGGACATTTTAGAGTCACAGATTCACATAAAGTGACACATTCGGGGGGTTTGGGGAAATCACTCTAATTAGATAAAAGTTTAAAGCAAGGAAGAGTTATAGGATTTCGGAACACTTTGTACAGTTAGCATGATGCTAACTAAATAGTAAGTGTGGCCTGTTCTGAGCTCGTGCTCTCTCAGTGTCACTATGGCGACCCAGCACTAGCTAAAGCTAAGCTAGCGCGCGCTCAGTGACGACACGGGGAAGAAAATTCTAGCATTTTTTTTTTTTTTTTTTAAACAAAAAAAAAAAAACAACCTCTCACCGGAAATGACACCTTTCACCTCAGGATGTATCCGTGTCAGGGAGCTTTAACTGAAATAATAATAATAATAATAAATAATAATAAATAATAATAAAACTCCGATAATAAATGAAACTTAATTTGAGGAGCGCATAAGAAAGTCTGAGGAAGTCCATCAGACTCAGGTCTCAGGTCCTCACCGGCCACTTTAATAGGAACACCTGCTCATTCAATCAGACTATCAGGTCAAGAGCTTCAGTGAAGGTTCACATCAGACATCAGAATGGAGGATAAAATCTGATCTCCTGGGCGTTAAAGGTGCAATAGTCTTTTTTTTTTTTTTTTTTTTCTTCAAATAATTATGTAAGAACATGTTCATCCCCACTGCATTCTGTAATGGCCTTAGCAAAAGTGTAGAAAACTGGAATGCTTGTTTATGTGTGAATGAGCCTCCTTTCAGTCACTTTATAGACTCTATACTCTACAGGCTATACTATATACACTCTTCAGGGGGCGGGGCTTCGTGAATGTGGGCGGGGATTATTCAAACATCGAACCAAACTATTATAGAGACCTAATCTTGGGCAAAAGAAAGCCGAATGTCTTGCCTAATGCACATTGTTCATGAGAGAGGTCAGAGGTCAGGCCTGACAGGAAGGCTAAGGTAATTCAAATAACCACTCTGTGCAGCCGTGGTGAGCAGAAAAGCATCTCCGAACACAACTAGTGGGAAATTGAGGCAGATTTTCTACTTTATAAAACTCTTTCTACACATTTAAGGTGTTTTGACTCGGTGTGTGCTTCTCAAATCCCTGTTCAGGTATCCTTTACGCCTTCCGCCCACATGAAAGGCGTTTAATACACGTTTTAACGGACAGACGACGGAAATCAGGTCCCTCGGGTTGAAGATTAATCTCATTTTATACCAGAAGCGACGCCGTACATGTGACACGTCTTAACCACATTCCAACACTTTCATTTTAGCAGCTCGTACATTTCTGTTTTCTTTCGCTGTTTTGGTAAATATAAATGTGCAAATATCGTGTACTGATTATCAGATTGTTGTAAACATGCACCACCACTCTGTACTTAATCGTGTGTGTGTGTGTGTGTGTGTGTGTGTGTGTACACTAACTTTCACAAAGTTGGTTAATGTTTCTTTTCATTATTTCTTTATGTCTGTCCATCACGTAAACACGTGCTAAAATAATACTTAATTAAAGTCGCTTCCTGTCGGTCAACCAAATATCCGTTTATCAGCAAGAACAATGTTTTCGTGTTTACGAGTTGAAACTTAGAGTTATGATAAATACTTTACGGACTCGAGACGACTAAACTGTGTTGAAGGATTAAAAACCAGCTCGGCACGTCGCGATGGTTTTGTCATCAGTTTCGTAAAAGAATATTCTTTCTCGTCAAATTCCGAGTGAGAGCGAAACTAGAACCGAAACTAGCGTGTGTGGAAATATAGCCCCGAATCTCCAGGATGTTTTTTCCGGCTTCTTTTTCCGGCTTCTGGTTTGCCTGGTGTTTAGTCTGTTAAAGCCACGAGCCGGAATTAAACCACTCAGGCTTTAGTTAGTTTATACACTGAGGCCCTCGACAGTGACCGGCGCTTCAGTTAAAGGTATCTGTAGTGTGTGTGTGTGTGTGTGTGTGTGTGTGTGTGTGTGTGTTTATATTGTGTATATTTGCCCATGAGAGAACTGCAGCTGCTTTTCTGTGGACTGAGCTGTCCATTTAATGTCCATGCACACGCACCAGTCCTATTCATGGCCTAATCTAACGTTTCTCTCACGCCGGGTTCACGCTCTCAGATATCTTTGTGTTTTGTGTGTCACACAATTTCATTGACGAGTGACGTGTGAATTCAGGTTCTCTGAATTCTCTGCAAATTAAGTACGACGTGGTAAAGTGAAAATTCCAAACGATTAGCTCGAATGATTCCTCGGACCGATATCGGATCGATATTAATTTGTTCTATCATCAGGAGACGTTTTTAAAGGTTTTAGTGTTCTCCTCAAAGCATGTTCAGCTGCACTGTGATGTCGCAGTTCGAATAGATGGAGCGGTTGTGTGAGATCAGAAACTTGTCTGATGGGATGGGAACAAAATCATCTATTTCCTTCAATTCATAAAGGAGTCGCACATTCGAGAAGTTACAGTAATTTATTACGTTAATAGCAGTAACTGTAATATCACCAGTAAGAGCGAGAAAACGGAGCACACAGATCATGCTGATGCTGATGTAAGATCACCTGCATTCTGCTTAACGTGTGAAATTTAAACTTTCTCAGGGCCTTTGTATCTTTCGGACCTCGGAATCGGGCCATAGGTGCAGCCGCGAAGAGCCAGGTGAGGCAGTGATCCGCTTCTTCTTTTTAAATATTTGACGTTTTTCCATTTAATCGAGTGCCACGTTATTTTATTAATGTTTCGATCTTTCGCATTAAGGTGGTCACAAACTGCAAGAATACCATCCAAGGCTTTAAGCGGTTCCATGGCAGGGCGTTCACTGACCCGTACGTCCAGGCAGCAAAGTCCAGCCTGGTCTACGACCTCGCTCAGATGCCCGCAGGGACCACCGGCATCAAGGTAAATGAACACCTCGTAGGAATTACCTCTGATTGCGCTAATGTTTTTAATGTGCTTTTTAAGGTCTGCTGATGTTCCCTTTCCTTGTGTTTAGGTCATGTACATGGAGGAAGAGAAGGTGTTCAGCATTGAGCAGGTCACCGCTATGCTCCTGACCAAACTGAAGGAGACGGCCGAGGCTGCGCTGAAGAAGCCGGTGGCAGACTGCGTCATTTCTGTACGAAAGCTTGCGTCATTACTGTCCGTTAGGCTTGTGCGATGTAACGAGTTAATCATTTCTACACAGTCATGTTTACTCTGATTATATTATATTATATTATATTATATTATATATAAAAAGCTCCGCAGTTTAACATGGGATCCCGCTAGCACGAGTTCTCCCTCAGTAATACTCCAGAAGAGCGTCTGTTTCTCCCAATAAAACAGGAGATGATCCAATCGACATAAGAATCTGGAATGATTGACAGCTGCGTGGGTGTTCTGAACTCTCCGCTATTAACCGGAAGCCCCGCCCCCTTTCCCTCCATCTCGCACTCTTCCGACTGGACTCGCGGCGCGCTGTCGCTTTCTGTCCCAGTAAACGGAGAATGTTTAGAGTTCATTAATGTGAAATCAAATCTATAAGCGTGTGTTTCGCTTAGCGAACATCACACACACACACACACACACACACACATAGAGATAACATCAGTTACTGTATTTATTATTAGGGATGATACTAATATTTTATCCAAAAGAGAAAAAAACGGAACTTTTTCACCTAAAATCATTAAATATTCCTACGATGAAGTCTGAAGTCTAACAGTTTATATATATAGTTAATGGTGATGATTCACATTCGCTCAGATGCGTTCACACACTTTGAGCAGCAGAGAGCAGTGGAAATGTCGGCCATATGAACTCTTATATTATATTATATTATATTATATTATATTATATTATATTATATTATATTATAAAAGAGTTATGTAAAAGATGTATAGCTGTGTATATATAATATGTATATATTTTTTAACTAAACATCCATTATCCAGCTGAGTTTCCGTGATTGTCTCTGCCTGGTAAGCAGCTCCCGACCGCACAGCTGGTAATGTTATTACTCCTCCCTACTCTCCTTACACCTGAAATGGTGGAAATGATCACGTTCTTGTCTTTTTTTTATTTTGTAAACAGTAAATCATGAACAGGGAAAGCTCGATATCGCAGAAGCCTACTGTCTATTCGTCCGTTAAGTTTCTAGTTAAGTTTAAACGCCTGTTTGTTTGTTTGTTTGTTTGTTTGTTTTTTTCCCCGTCAGGTTCCCAGCTTCTTCACCGATGCAGAGAGAAGATCGGTTATTGACGCTGGGCAGATTGCCGGCCTTAACTGCCTGCGACTCATGAACGAGACCACTGCAGGTAAATGACCCCGAAACGTACGGAGACTGAATCTTTGCTGTAACTGAACACCACTGTATTAAATTTGCATGACAAAAATGAACTACACTACAGCAGCTTGCACACGGAGTCCGATGACACGTCTGTGTATTATATTTAAAATTCAAAACGATCAATTTCTGTCTCAGTGAGTGAATTAAAAAATAATAATAATCCTATGATGTGTATAGAGAGAGAGAGAGAGAGAGAGAGAGAGAGAGAGAGAGACGGCTGCTGAGAGTCTCTTGTGTTTGTTGGGTTTATGATAATAATAATAATAATAATAATAATAATAAACAACCCATAAGTACTAGAGATAAACATGTTAAGAATCGCGGAGACTATCGTGACGCCGTCGCAGTTCTCCATACTCTGAGTTTTGCTGCTCCATACTCGGGTGGTGGCTTTTCATTTTTTCCCTCTGACGTTCTCACATGAGACAAGCTTGCACTTGTCTTCCTTCATTAACGGATCAGCAAACGTACAAAGATGTTGCTGATGATGGACGCCGAATCACGCGCAGAACTTTTGCCGTCTGTAAAACTAATGAATCAAGTCGGTCTCTGTGAGCGAGGGCCAGTGCAGCGTGTACACTGAGAGTGGACTAGAGCTGATGTATTTATGGTGCTTAATTATCTTTATTCCAGTTGCCCTGGCGTATGGCATTTACAAGCAGGATCTGCCCGCCCCTGAGGAGAAACCCAGGACCGTCGTGTTTGTGGATGTTGGACATGCTGGCTATCAGGTTTCTGCCTGTGCCTTTAACAAGGGGAAGTTAAAGGTGAGGGGACATCAGAGATTTACAGATCGATCCTCTCTTTATGTTTTATTCATTTACTTTTACAAATCATTAACTCTATCTACGAAGCAGGACTTTTCACACTACTGTCACAAGAGCGTGCACGATGTTTTCTGACACGTTACACTAGTGTAGGAGTTCAGCAACAAAAATGGACAAGTCTCTCGGTCTGTCCGTCCACCACTGACCGGAATACGAGAAGCAAACAAAACGAGTAGGAAATGTGCTGAAACGTTTATCGACAGTAAATAAATAAAAAAGGAGAAACCAAATTGCCAAGGCTTGAGGCCACAGAAAGTTCATAACGTCCATTTTTGGGGTCATCTGCCTGAAAAATGTTGTCGTATGTTTCATTTTTTTTAGTTTTTACGTTGTGCTGGTTGTGTATTTTATATTCTTACGTATGTGTGATTTGCCTTGACCTTCCTCCAGGTCCTGGCCTCGGCGTTTGACCGCGAGCTCGGTGGTAAAGACTTCGATGAGATACTCGTTCAGCATTTCTGCAAAGACTTTGCCAAGAAGTACAAACTAGACGTGCGCTCGAAGCCTCGCGCTCTGGTGCGCCTCTACCAGGAGTGTGAGAAGCTGAAAAAGCTCATGAGCGCCAACTCCTCCGACCTGCCGCTTAACATCGAATGCTTCATGGATGACATCGACGTTAGTAGCAAACTCAACAGGTCAGTCTCCCAGCAACCCTTAATTTAGCAAGCTGCGTGGGCTAAATCAGGCTCTGACTCGGGCCACAGGAGAGCGGGGTTACGCCTGTGTTCACTCTCGCATGTGCAGCATGTCGTACGCGGGTGCTTTGGTGTGAAAGCTGCGGCTAAAAATAACCCGATGATGCTGTTGTTCCAGAGGCGATTTCGAGGAGATGTGTGCGGCGCTGCTGGCTAAAGTGGAGGGACCCCTGCGCAGCGTGCTGGAACAAGCCAGTGAGTGAAACCTCACTTCCTCTGCGCTCAGAGTTTAAAATAAACCCTGAACCTGATACCTGATTTTTGTCCTTCGCTCTTTTTTTTTTTTTTTTTTTTTTTAGAGCTTAAGAAAGAGGATGTTTACGCAGTGGAAATTGTAGGCGGTGCCTCTCGAATCCCTGCCATCAAAGAGCGAGTCAGCAGATTCTTCGGGAAGGAGCTGAGCATGACGCTGAACGCGGACGAGGCGGTGGCCAGAGGCTGCGCGCTGCAGGTGTGTGACACAAATCACCAAGTCCCCTGCTAAACACTGGATCAGGATTCCTTACGCTTCATTCATCCCATCCGAGTGGCGCGGTAAACTCGTCCGTCCAACGGAAGGGCCGTCATGACTTTAACGACATGCTTCACGGAAAGCTTATACGTGCTACGATTTAGTGACGGACAAAAACATTCTGCTAACGACTACAACGAATCGATACAACCATCATAAATCGATTATTACTGAAAAACAGCCGGTGTGTGCAATGATTTATAATCTGAAAAAAAAAAAAACAACCAGAAGTATTTCAGTCTCGCGAGATGATTTGTCCGTAACTCTGGTGCTTTCTGGTCCTTCTCCACATTCTGTACATTTAATCAAATTTAAATAATGAGTATTCAATATAGACGGGGTAGAGATGAGCGTAAATAAAATTAGCTAATGGACTAACGATGGATATCGTGCTTCATCGCTCGCGGCACGTTAAATCACACGCTTCCTGTCGGGTAAACGATGTGGTCGAGCAGGCGTTCTCGCCGGAAGATACGCGTGACATTTAAAAGATTCACCCAATATGTGAGGCGTCTTATTAAATTAATTAATAAGCGTCTTAAATTAATTAAAGCCACTATTTTGCAGCTTTAACAGAAACCGTTTCCCTTTAGGGCTGAATGCATGAAACTAGACACCCGGTTTAATTAATTAAAATATGCAAATATGAGAGATCCAGACAGTTCTCTCCGGGTTCAGCGGGTTCCACTAACAAACTCCACGTTCCTGCTGATTCACGTATGTGCACGTGATACCGTGAAGAAAGGTGTTACTTCTCCGAATTCGTTTATTAAACAAGACATAGCTATGAAGAAGTAGCTTTAATAAGTATAATATAACGTATAATAAAGCCATGGAAGCTTCCTGGAAGAAAACATTATCCTAATTTAGACACTTGTATGTTCTTAGATTTGCTTTATTGAGAAGTTATGACCAAGCCGAGAAAACGGTGATGATTTGTGATCAAACCCAATAATTTAATAAGGTGTTATTTATTTAATAAGTGGATTTAGAGAAACAAACATCTCCACAGGTGAAGGTTATGTATAAAAATGTATCTTACGCTAACGAACTAAACGCATGAAAGTTGTTAAGCGGTGACGCGGCTACAGGCTGGTAATAAATATATTAAAGTCAAACAGACGCAGAGTCATAGACATTTGTTTTTGGTGTTTCGTGTTTGAAACAGATCAGAGATCAAAGTTACTGAACCGCAAAATTCTATCGATTCTATTGATTTTTAAAAAAAAAAATTTTTTCAAAAAGTTTCAAAATCAGCTGTTAAACGTCACTTTCATAACGAGCTGCTGGGAAGCTTTCTGCTAAATAAAAAGCCTTTCCTGAGAGCAGTTCACAAAATGCAAAAACTATTTTAAAACCACTGTTTTGCACAAAAAAAAATACACTGAGTACCAATAATTCTGTCATTAATCTTATTATTATAATAAATCTGTAAGAGGTGATTGCACTGTACTGAAGTGATTTGTAACTGAAGGAGTGTTGTGGTGCGTGAGGAGTGAATTCGGAGCGACTCTGGCCGCTCCGGTTCCTGTTCTGCTTGCTGTTTAACCAGCGCCGCTTGTGCTGATGGATCTGTGGCTGGCGCTTGTTGTGCGGTTTAGTATTAGCAACCTCCAGTGTTTGCTTGGTGATGAAGTAAGCACGCTGTAATGTTTCTCTCTTCCCCGCTCAGTGCGCAATCCTGTCGCCCGCCTTCAAAGTGCGAGAGTTTTCCATCACAGACGTGGTTCCGTATCCCATCTCCCTGAAATGGAATTCAGCAGCCGAGGAAGGCTTAAGGTTGTTAAACCTGTTTATATCTTATCCGTGTTTATTGATGGTTCTAGTTCTTGGAAAATAACAATGTAAGTTAAATGTGTGTGATTTCTCAGGGTGGTTGTTTTTTTCCTGTCTTTCCCTGCAGTGATTGTGAGGTTTTCCCTAAAAACCATCCCTCACCTTTCTCTAAAGTGTTAACCTTCTACCGCAAGGAGGCGTTCTCCCTGGAGGCCTACTACAGCAACCCGAAGGAGCTGCCGTATCCCGATCCCACCATCGGTACGGCCGTCTTCACGCGTCTTTCTTTATTCTAGTCTGAACTCCGAAGGATAACAGTTTGCACTAAATCCCAAATCAAATGCACTCGTTATAAAACACGCAAAACTTTTACAGTCAGATCGATTACAGTTATAAAAGTTCAGACTGTTGTTGAGAACAACAACAACAACAACAACAACAACATGGCCTTTATTCACGATTATGCTGACGATTATTTTATCATTACAGTCGAGTAATATCTAGTTGCAGCATCAACGAACACCACCACAGAACTCTGTAACTAGTGTTAATTAAATAACAGGTCACTAACTGCAGTACAAGCTGTTCTGGGCTCGTTTCTCACCGGGTCCACTTTTTTTTTTTTTTTGGTAATTATATTCTTACCTTCAATTCAAGCCTTGATTTGTTCAGACAAGTTAGAAATAAAGGCAAAATAAATATCCCCTGGCTGTCTCACTAACAATGCTGCTAACTGAGAGTGTGTGTGTGTGTGAGAGAGTGTGAGAGAGTGTGAGAGAGTGTGTGTGAGAGAGTGTGTGTGAGAGAGTGTGTGTGAGAGAGTGTGTGTGAGAGAGTGTGTG
>CM074988.1:321426-333229 GCA_037576825.1 Pangasius krempfi
GAAGGGAAACTGTAAAGCTCCAGCACACAGAGACGCTCTGTACAACTGTGTGGTTTAAACTTTGTGGAAACAGTTTGTGGAAGAAGCTCATCTGGGCGAGATGTTCCACAAACACTTGGCCATACAGCGTAAATGTTGCATTTTGCATTAATGGCTGAGAAACTAATAAAATATTTATTGTTATTAGGCCGATTTTGAAAACTATATTTATTTTAGAGAACACAAAATTGTAATTAATGTTCCATATTTATTAAGGGTGAGACAAAAAATCTCTTAATTAATCCTAATTCATTGTAACGTGTGACGCTCTTGACGCATGCGCAGAGGATCTCCACCGGCTCCACCTGACAGCTTCAAGAAGTAAATAATCCTTCCAAAAAAATAATAAATTAAAAGTTTAAAATGTTGTATATGATGCTACACAAGGATTCATGAAAAAAAAAATTAAGTCACCAGTAATAATCTAAAATCAGTTTTGCAGTGACGCAGCACTAATTCAGTCTAGAAAAACTTTTGCCTATCGATACTTCCGGTATTAGAATCCTCCTTAACTGAAACAGCTGCATCAGGATTGGCTAACGGTCAACAGCAACAGGAGATGTGATTGGACAAACATCAGCCAATCCGCGCGCTGTAGGGGCGGGACTTAGTCAGAATGTGGGATACAGTGAATGACAACATGAAGTAGTTCTTCTGCCTCTGGTCTTATTTATATATAGTTCTACTCTGTAGGTAAGTTAGTCATTAACTTACCTAGTTAGTACTGTTTATTATTCAACTTAGTCCGGAACGGGAGTGTTGTTTTTAAGCAGTTGGTCTGGATGCTAAGTGCTATGATGCTAGTTATGTTTGCTAGCTAAACTCCTCTAATGTCAGCTCAGGTTTAGTTAGCTGTTAGTTTTGATAACTAGGGTTAGGAATAGAGATTAGAGACATAGTCTAGAGATTACTTTGTAAATTCAGGAGTTTTAATTTGATGCCTGAAAAACAGATGAAGGCAGATAAGTTGTAATTTTAGAAGTAAATAACGCAGATATCCAGCAGGGCAAGCGGAAATGATATGGGGTTCTGCGCATGCGCACTGCACACTTACACATCTCTTTCGTCATATGCCTGTACATAGTCATATTTTCTGCTCATAAGAACTTATCAGAATATGCCACCTGTAGTAGAGTGTTTTCTGATAAGGTCACAGAATCCTTTTAAAGTAAAAGTTTATTGCCTTCTGCAGAAACATGTAAATGTCAGCAGTTCAACACAAATGAACAATATACACCATGAACAAGTTTAGATTAGATTAGATTCAACTTTATTGTCACTGTTCAAAGTACATGTACTAAGCCAATGAAATGCAGTTAGCATATAACCAGAAGTGCCTAAGTGGCATATTTACAATAAGTTACAAAAATAAGGATATACAGCTAGTTATACATGAGATATAATACATTATAACACAGGACAATGCAGCATGCATAATGTACACAGCAGTGTTTACAGACAATAAATAATATAAATTATGATATGATATACAGCACAACGCACCTCTGGCATTGTGAGTAAGATTACAGTTTCAGGTAGAAAAACTGTATTGTCTTTTGATCGTTGTACAAAAACCTATAAATCAGTTTTACAGTAAGACAAGTTAATAATACAGGAGAGATCATTAGCCTGTGTGTGTGTGTGTGTGTGTGAGAGAGAGAGAGAGAGAGAGAGAGAGAGAGAGAGATGTCTCTTAAAACATCCTGGTCCAAAAAAACATCCTAACAGTCTGAAGAATTCGTCTTCTCAAAGTAGGACTGTTTGTCTCCATCCTGGCTCAAATTCGTCTCCACCATCAAACCTATCAACATATTTTTATTAATTTTCCAACACGAAGCAGTGCATGAACAGTCGGCTTGTTCAGAAGCGTAGGTTATGATGTGCTGTGCCTGTTTGATATTTTCCCCTCATGTCCGTAATAAATGTGTTAAGACCGGTGTTTATACTGTACTGATGCTCGGGCTCTGCTTTTCATACGCCGTTTAACACGTACACAGTAAAGTGACGTATGCAGGATCATTACGTCAGTTCATGATCGTTCCAAAACAAGATTTGATACCTTTGTGCCCTTGTTTTGCCTGAAAACTTTTAACCATGAGGAGTGTAGGGCCGGGCGATACGACTAAAACATCATATCACAATACTTGCCGTTTCTGTGATGCGTGATGTGTGTCATCATATATAGATTTATTAAAGAACTGCTACAACAACAGTAGTGTTGACAAAAAAAAAAAAAAAACTTGAAAAGGATAATAAAAAATCAGTTCAGTTTTAACATCCAATCAGCTTCTTCCATTCGAAGTTTCTAAATGCTGGTTTTTTTTTTTAAGATATCAAAATACCTGCGATATCTCAGAAAAGTGTATCGTGACATAATTTCACATCAATATTATATCATCGTATCACGCAGCTTTACTGAAGAGGTCAGAGTTTTCCTTTTTTTATTCAGCAGTGTCCGGTTTTATCTCTGCTACGTTTTCATTCCAGCTGATCAGGGACCGACGCCTGACTCCACCCGTTTAATCAGTTGATCTCCGACATCAGTTGGTTATCATCTGTGGCTCCTGATTGGCTGGGGCGAATACTCACAGCCACGCAGGCACTTAGCAGATAAGATCGGACACGCCCGGTTTAGTTTATTCATAATTCTTCCACAACATTTAGCTACTTCTGTTATTCCCTGTTCTGGAATGAATGAAATTCTGCCCGGGTTCATTTTTCTTTGTGTTCACGGTTAAATTTGAATCGGTGTAGCTCAGTGTGTGTTCAACATCAACCATCATCCTGTCTTCTGTTCCATCAGGAATGTTCAAATGTCTGATCAGGAAGCACAGGATGACGAACTGCTGGCTCTAGCGAGTATTTATGATGAAGAAGAGTTTCGCCGAGCCGAATCAGGCCGGGAAGGAGAGATCCATCTGTGTCTCGAGCTGCCCTGTGACTTCAAGTTGCTGGTCAGCGGTGAGGTGATGTTAGATTCACTCTAGAGTTTAAACCTGACTCTTATTTCTCCTCCCTCTGCTCACCTGAGCTTGTGTGCATTTGCATGGACAGGGGAGAAATGCCTGGAGTACGACGTATTGTTTCTGCCTCCTCTGGTCCTGAGTTTCGAGCTTCCTGTCGATTATCCTTCCTCATCAGCGCCGGTGTTTACGCTGAGCTCCAAATGGCTCTCTAGACTCCAGGTGAGGAAACTCTCTGTTGTGGTGTGAGTGCGGCTGAGGGAGCCGGACGCAATACTGTTAAAAACATAAGAATACATAAACACGCTTAAACAGTTTGGTTTATTGAACAAGAGACTTTCATTAGTTTATGTGTTGTGGAAACACAATTATGTTTCTCAAACAGGATCCATCATTACTGAAAGAAAGTTATACAAGATCTAAAAGTTTTTTTTTGGATATTAAACACAGAAGAACGTACTGATTAAGTCGTAAATAAAGTTGGGTGGGAGGGGCATACTCTCTCTTACCTGTCAATCACAGCGACCCTAGCCAATCGTAGGCATCTGTGAGCTTGTGTATGAAGAAGAGGGTAGATAGCGCTTTCCTCTGTGTGTGTGTGTTACACTGCCCTGTGACACTGCATGAGCAGTTTACAAAAGAAAGTTTATCAATTATAAAATTTAATTCTCCACCTGTTCTTCTCTCAACCTTATCCGTTTATCAGCTGACGTCTCTGTGTAAGCGTCTGGATGACCTGTGGCAGGAGAATCAGGGCAGCGTGGTGCTCTTCACCTGGATCCAGTTCCTCAAAGAGGAGGCTTTGGACTTCCTGGGTCTGCAGTCTCCTCTGGAAATCCACAGCACTGGCAGCAAACACTCTCAACTGGAGCGCTGCAGAACTGACGGAGCCGCCAAGCGAGCCGAAAATGCAGGTGCGGAGAAGAAGAAGCCGGCAGAGCTGGACCCTCGCGCCGTCCTGGAGGCCGAGCCGCACGGTGACCTGCTGCGTCAGCTCCTGGACTTCGACGAAGCTCAGCGGCAGAAGGTTTTCGACAGTAAGGTCTTCTGCTGTGGGATCTGCTTCTCCGAGAAGCTGGGCTCCAGCTGCGTGCTCTTTAAAGAGTGCCAGCATGTTTACTGCAGGGCCTGCATCAAGGAGTTCTTCCAGATCCAGATCCGAGACGGCAAAGTCCAGTGCCTTACGTGCCCCGAGCCGAAGTGTACCTCTGTAGCCACACCTTCCCAGGTAACCTCACCTTCCCAGGTAACCTCTTACACCTGCGTGTCTCTGGAGGGTCACTTTAACTTTAATAAATATGATATGTGACGTGTAGCTTGGTGTTTTGTTTCGTACGCCATCAAAGATTCATATAAAATCTTCTCACAGCCTCGCAGGCCCGAAATCCCTAAAAACACCTCCACTGTATGAAATGATTTCATTAACGCCGGAGGGAAATGACTGCGAACACGTAACACAACCTTTAAACCGAACACACTTTGCTTTTATAACGAATTAGAAAATTGAAACCCAAACGTAAAGGTCACTTTTATTCTCATCCTTTTTCTACAAATTATACAAAAAGTAAAAAAAAAAAAACATGTTTTAATAGACTTAATGTTTTAATAAACACCCGATTTGCCTTCAGATATGTAAAGCTAAAAATATCAAACTGGAATAGTTTTTCAGTTGTGAAATTAATTCTGTTAGAAAGAAATCCTAAAGACATCCACTGAATGTCTCGGTGTGATTAGAAATCATTCAATCATGTTTATATTTTTAAAGGAAGCTGCTGGAAGATGATTTTGCGAGTGTGTTGTGAAACTCTGAGTCAAAATTTAACCAGTCGTGCTGCATAGAGATTTCTCTCAGGATTAATCAGTGGGAGTGCAGTTTAAAGTTTATTTATGGGTTATGGGTCCCGTATTGTCTAAAGCTGTAATAAAATAAAGAGATGTTTTGATGTTTTGAAGCCTCTAAGCCTTTGGGATGTTAAGGTGTCAGATCGTGACGTGATCTTGCATGAATGACAGGTGAAGCTGCTGGTTGGGGAGGAGGAGTTTGCGCGCTACGACCGCTTGTTGCTGCAGAACAGCCTGGACCTGATGGCGGACGTTGTGTACTGTCCTCGCACTTCCTGTTGCATGGCTGTGATGCTGGAGCCCAACGCCACCATGGGCCTGTGTCCGTCCTGCCGCTACGCCTTCTGCACGCTGTGCAAGCGCGCCTACCACGGCCTCTCGCACTGCCTGCCCACCGTCCGTAAGAGACTTTTACTGATAACTGATGATAACAGCTGAAATGAAGGAATGTGACGAGGACTTTAAACCGTAGTGTTTCGTATTTTACCTTTTTTTTTTTTTTAAATCTTGATCACTGCTGAAAAGAATGTGCAAATATAGAGCAGAGAAATGTATTGAGAAGAATACTTTCAGAAGCCATGCTTCTCAGCACTTGATGCTGCAACATGCTCGCACGGTTACCATATCGGATCGACGTTTTCAGTCTGAAATGAAATGAAATGAAAAGAATTTCTTTTTCTTTTTTCTTTTTTTTCTCTAGAGGAGCTTAATAACCTGCAGGAGGAGTACCTGGCTGGCTCTCAGGAGGAGAAAAAGTTCTTGGAGCAGCGTTTTGGGAAGCAGGTGATCCAGCGTGCTGTAGAGGAGTCCTTCAGCAGGAAGTGGTTGGAAGAGAACTCTAAAAACTGCCCCCGCTGTGGCTGTCACATTCAGGTCAGCTCCACTGCTGGATCCTAACACCCCGAGATGTCCGCTAGCTTTAGATACGAAGCAAACTGCTTACCTGCGGTGCTCAGGTGTGCTGACACACGATGCTACTTTGACTTGAGACCTGAGAAAGCGTAATGGTGATATAAAGTCCGTGTGTAATATTAAACGCATGGAACGTCAGTGTTTGGAGGAATCTCCATTAGATGTTGAAGGTCTGGAGTGAGAGCGCAAGCGTTCATACAAACACCTCAGGAATACAGGAAGCATGTCGTCATTTAATCAGTCCATTAAACAGAAGAATAATATCCGTGTAGCGTCAAACTAACGTTCTGAGGCAGACGCAGGACCTCAGGAAACTCCAGCGAGGATGCAGAACACACACACACACACACACACACACACACACACACACACACACACACACACACACACACACACACACACACACACACGTCAAAAAAAAATCCGCTTATAGTTACAGTGATGGATAACGTGTGGATTTTGTTCTTTTCAACAACCGGAGCGTTTTTGTTCCTGAATCTCAGGCGAAAATGAAACGCTGAGCGACTTTACTGCGACTTTACTCCCTCTTCTTCTCCCTCTTCTTCTCCCTCTTCTACTCCCTCTTCTTCTCCCTCTTCTTCTCCCTCTTCTTCTCCCTCTTCTACTCCCTCTTCTTCTCCCTCTTCTACTCCCTCTTCTTCTCCCTCTTCTTCTCCCTCTTCTACTCCCTCTTCTTCTCCCTCTTCTACTCCCTCTTCTACTCCCTCTTCTTCTCCCTCTTCTTCTCACTGTGCGTTTCATATTCACACTCTGATGACGTTTTTTGAGACGGAAATAACTGAACCCTCTGATTTTAAACGCTGCTTGTGCTGTTAAAAAGCTGAGTCCTTTGACCGGACCCGGGATAAGCTTTGGACCGGATTACACGTAACGCCAGTATGATGATGTTTACAGGGCGTCCGGTTTAGGATCCTGATAAACGGGAATGAATCGGAGCATCTCACGGCTCTGCATGTGTTTATGATTGTAATATAAAATGAATGGAATGTGAAGGATGCTTCAGCTCACGTCTCTCCTCTCGGCTCTGCAGAAGATGGAAGGCTGCAACAAAATGACCTGCTCCTCCTGTCACCAGTTCTTCTGCTGGATCTGCCTGGCTCCTCTGTCTCGAGTGAATCCCTACAGCCACTTCAACAATCGCAACATACCCTGCTTCAACCAGTACGCCTCCTCCACCCTCACCTCCACCTCTACACTCACCTCCACCACCTCTACACTCACCTCCTCCACCCTCACCTCCACCTCTACACTCACCTCCACCACCCTCACCTCCACCTCTACACTCACCTCCACCACCCTCACCTCCACCTCTACACTCACCTTCTCTACACTCACCTCCACCTCTACACTATACTAATTACATAGTTAAATAGTATAAAGAATAAATTTAAGCCCAATTTATCAACCAAATCAATCCCAATACGGTATTAATAAGTGAAAATGTATATACTTGTCTATACTTGTGTTCCACTATATAAGGTTTTGAAGGCATCTCTACATAGAGCTGATGTGCTTGCTCATACGCGCATGATTTTAAGAATGTATTCATGCACATGGATAGTTTTTAAATCTGAAAAACATTTAGGAAGTAATCATGTGTCTGTGTTTAGGCTTATTCTGTGCAGGTCTTTATAAACGAGGCCCTGGGTTTCTGTGCAGCTTAAGCTGCAAACATCTGAGCAATAAGATCAGGCGGATTTGTGTTTTTAAATTTAACTTCAATTTTATGCCACAGTCACTGACTCTAGCGTTGGGTATAACTTTCTGTTATTGTTTTATTGTCTGTGTATAAATCGGTACATAGACTGTGTTTTTCACTGACTCCAGTGACGCAGGCTTTTATTAGACCTGCAGGAAGAGTAAAGTGTGAGTGCATTAGTGGAATACAGTGTCTTCTCTTCTCTCCTAAAACATTCTCATTCTCTTTCTAGATTGTTTCTGGGTGTAGAAGAAGAAGATGATGAGTTTTGGAGTGATGAAGATGAGTGAAAATGAGTTGAGTGCCACGACCCGGAGGCGTTTCCCCGGGGCACTGATAGCTGTGCACATCCCCTCACTTTACAAATTTTCCAAATACTTTCCAAAATTAATGATCAGCTTAGTGAAGGGGATTAAAAAAATGCTAACAAGCAAAATGGAGTGATTTGTTTGAAAAGAAGCAGTCAGAGGACTTCTTGATGATTTTTCAGTCATTTAACGAGAGCATGAAAACTGGCATTTCCTAAAACCATTCTTCACATAATCTCCTCTGTGTTAATGTTCGTTGTGTTTGGAATCGAGCAACATCAAAGAACACTAAAGGAATTTATTCTGTTCCTCAACGTCTGTTTACAAGGTGGAGACACAAAGGTAGTGACTTTAGTGACTGTCCCAGTGAAGCCTGAATTTAGAAATCATTTCTATTTTTATCTAATATTATCCATCAATAACTATTAGCATAAATATACTATTATGGAATTAATGAGTTCCTTATTAAGTCTATATTTTTCTTTGATAAAGCTTTATTGAAAACATGAATACCTGCATATTACGTTATTCATGTACACCTGCCTCGCCACAATAAACTGACATGAAGGCCGTGATGAACTCTGCCTTTTGTTTACATTTAAATGTGATGAAATTCTTTCTGAATGAGTAACTAATATTCTTTAATGTGGTGCCATTACTTTAAGTCACTGGAGTTCTTGTCCCTGGTGTCAGAAGCACAGGCCGTTACATCAGTGGCACCACATTAATGAATATTGAAGATGTACGATTAAAGATGTATTTTCCAAGATGGCGTCAACAGCGTCTCAATGCACACATCACTGATGACACCAGCATCAATAAACTATTCTATTAAATCCTTTTTAATCCCTTTAAAAGTTATTTTACAGGAAGATTGAAAGGTGTATCTCCAATTACACATCTAAATAATTCACAAGAAAAAAAGAAACAATTTACAATTAAATGAATAACTCCGTGTGGAGGGAAACTCACCTGGTGCTGGATAAAATGGCCGCTCGTTCTTCTGAACTTTGACCCTGGAAGCACTTATTCACATCTTTTTTTTTTTTATTTCAGTTTTTTTTTAAAAAAGCTTAGCTTTAGCTAACAATGATAATGACATGAAATGAAGGGGCAGAGGTTCTTTTTTTGTGATCAATATTTTTATTTGCAGAAAATAGGGAGAAGGGAACAAACAAACAACATCAAACATAAAACTATACACAACAACACCCGAGATCTGCCCACGATTATAAAAATGAAGAGAATAATAATAAAAAATAATAAACAACAGATACATCAAGCCCTGAACAGAGCACCGAAAGGACTTCATTAGAGATCAGTCCCAATACATATGCATGTGTGTACCCAGAGGTTCTTTATCAAGATTTATATTATTAAAAAAAAAAATATTCTGCCACTTTACATATTTGATAGACCTCACACTGAAGTTCAGCTTGTGTCATTAACATGAATAAGGAATATTTTTTAAATGTCTCTAAAGCAGTGCCACTGGCCTGTGAGATGAGCTGTGTTTCCAGCACTTGACAGCTTCAAAGTTATACAATGACGTCTGTTTTACTTCAGAATTATGTCAGTTATCAGGTTAGTCACTCTCAGGTTATCACACTCGTCTCACACTCGTCCTTTCTCGAGCCTCGGTAAGCTTTTGAGGCTGTACTCGGGGTCTTGGTAAAGAGATAATTCACTCATGTTTAATACGTGATACACACTGAGACAAAAATGGGTACAAAGACCCTCCATCCTCATTGTAGTGGAACATTGAAAAGCACTGCAAGCTGCTTCTAATCCTTTCGGCAAGAGTTGCTGACATGAGCTCCCTCTCTCCAATGAGCTCTCTCTCTCTCTCTCTCTCTCTCTCTCTCTCTCTCTCTCCCCCTCTCTCTCTCTCTCTCTCTCTCTCTCTCTCCCCCTCTCTCTCTGTCTCTCTCTCTCTGCCTCGTGCTGTAGTATGACACACAGCCCCTTCTGTCCTGTCCACACTACACGCTCAGAACGGTACTGAGTACACACCGATCACTGTGGGATTCTACAGCCGGTCTAAACTGTGTGTTGAAGTGAGTGGGATTCGTTTCTTTAGACCGTTGATGTGAATTTCAGTGCAAATGTTTCTAAAGTTGACATAAAATATGTACTGATGAAGATTTGCTTGATTCTGCTTCAGTAAACCTGAGCGTCTGTGTACACAGCTCTGTTTGGATTCACCATGATTGAACATGACCCAGACCTGACGGCTGTAGTGCAGGAACTGTGGGACAACGATATCAATCGCCTGAGACCCGGGACAGACTACCGCATATCTCTGCAAGTAATAATAATAATAATAATAATGATAATAATAATAACAATAATCTCCCCAAGACTGGAGCCTGAAGTTAAAGGAGTACTTCAGTGTTTTTCAAAATAAACTCTGTCCAAACAGAAACACAAATGATGTAACCATACATTCAAAACTATAACTATTATATCTGAAAAACATTAACAGTAAAGGATTTTGGATGAGACAGAAATGAGAGAAAGTTTTATCCAACTTTGCAACACTGGAGCAATTCAGTGAATTTCAGCTGCTTAAACTTCAGCTAAGGTTTGACTGTATCTGAGCTTTTCTATGTTTACTTTGAGATACGTTAACGACGCTGGTAGAACATAACCACAAAAAAAGTCGTCTCACTTTGAAGAATTCCTGAAAGAAATATATTTCACTAGAAGCCACTGCCTTTAGAGCTCCAGGACCAGTACGTTTTGGGTAAACACATCTTCCTGTCAGCGGTAATTTTTTATATACTCCAGATAAGGTGGATAGAGATGAGGTTCTAACTGCTGCTTTACTCATAGACCTTATGTGTGTTGTAGGAACTGCTAGCTTTCCTGTTCATTCATCTGATTTGATATTTACTAACAGTGAGGTAATTTAACTGTGGTGGTTGTGTAGTGTATAGCGACTGACCTGCCTGTTGTTCTCTGGTGGTATTTATAGAAGAAAATAACAACAGATCTTGTTAGTGCTATTGTCGAATCGCTCGCTCTCACAGACCTCACAGACGTCATTAGTCCTGACTGGAGGTAAGAACTGAGATGATCTGACGATGAGTAGCTGTACAGTATATTATGCTTCATACTGCAGTGTGGTTGAATTCTGGAATCTGATTGGTCAGAAGGTGTGTATTATTTCTGTGTGACAGCAGCTCGGACAGTCGTTCCAGCTGTAACATGAATGACAGGTTTATATTAATGCACACTTTCTAATATGTTATCGTTTCTATAGTAACAGCTCGTTCACAGAGAAAAACAAATTTTTTGTTAGGAGGTGTTTATTTAACATTTATGGAAGGAGTCTCCAGTGTCAGTGATTTGTACCAGTCGTGGTGCTTTGCAAAGTTCAGGACAGAGGAGATTACACTTTCTGGTTTCTCAGTAAAATAACAGGCTTTGTTTTGTGTGTGTGTGTGTGTGTGTGTGTGTGTGTGTGTAGGTGAGAGAGAGAGAGAGAGAGAGAGAGAGAGAATGTTTATAGCTGCTATAACGTAAGTGAGAACAGGAACTAACTCGTCTCTTGGACGTTCCACAACATTAAATCTAACTATAAACTGTTAAACTGTGCAACGTTTCGTTCATTAATAAATTAAACAATGCAATCGTTGGTAAATTGCTGTGGTATAAGCGAAATAACAATCGGAAAATAATCCACTTTGGAGAGAAAACATTAGCTCCGCTTCGTGTCGCATCACACCAACACAGCATGGATTATTTTTCTGCAAACGCACGCTCTGGAGTGTGTTATTACTTACATAACAGTATACTATATATTATGTCATAAAAAAGTTAATTCCACGTGCAGGATAATGTCATATACGATCATCCTGTATATAAATATAGCATGTACAGTACTGTGCAAAAGTCTTAGGCACCCTATTTTTTTTATAGATTTATTCAGTACAAAACCATTTTAGACTCCAGACATTAGTTTTCCAGCACAGAATGAAACGCTACAGAAAAATGTTTGTGTGTCAGTAAAGAAA
>CM074988.1:347280-395883 GCA_037576825.1 Pangasius krempfi
TTCGTCTGCACTGAAGCAAACCCTGTATGTCCTGGCTTTGCAATCGGAGGAGCCCCAGCCGTCTCGTTCCGTGCGATTATTCTTTCCTGGGTAATTGAGTCCTCCTTTGATTAGGTGAATACACCCCCATTCAGGACGCAGCCATGCTAGGGGTCTGTTTCATCTCCTGTGGTTTAATTGTGCATGTTTTTTTTCCTCTTCCCTTTTTTGTTTTGCTGTGACTTGTCTGCTCTTGTTGCCGAGGGTATCATCCATGGAGCAGGAAGTGGCTCTCTTTTGTACTCTTTGTTTTCCCAACCAGTTTTGCGGACAGCCTTGGAATGCAGATGGATGCACACATGTATACGCCTGTAAATAAGACATTGCTATTAAAGTCTCTGGTTGTTGCAATCACTAGACAAAATGTGTGTTCATTTTCACTGCTGGATTTGGAATGGAGCCATCAGGGCTACTGAAAAATACCTGGAGAGGAATTGGGAATTCTGTCCTGCACAGTTGTGATGTGGTGGTGATGAGTCATACTGTGAATGGCAACAAACTGCAATTTTTTTTAGTTTGGTCTATTTATATATCATTTTATTCTAGGCAGTAAAGGTTGATACTGAACTGGAGTGTTCCCAAATCCCAGAAATGTAGGTAAGTAGATCATATTGACATTTAAAATGAGCTAAAAGTTAAGTAGGGCAGCAAAAGGCAGGTAAAAGGCCTCACATCTCCTGTGTCCTGGGTTCAATCCTCAGGTCCAGTTTCCGCCCCTGTGGGTTTGGTTTCGGTATTTTGGTTTCCTTCCACTGTCCAAAATCATGCAGGTACGTGCACACTGACAACTCTAAATTGCCCGTGTGTGTGTGTGTGTGTGTGTGTGTGTGTGAGAGAGAGTGTGAGACATGTCATGCTGCCATCCCATCCAGTGTGTATCCTTTCTTTGCACTCAGTGTTCCCAGGATAGGCTCCGGATTCACCCTGAGCAGGATAAAGAGCTTACTGTAGATCAGTGAATAAAAACAGTATAAATGTAGATTGATTTACACTATCTTTAGTCCATGAAGTCATTTTAAATACTCTACAATTTGAAAAGACATCAAGAAATATTATGTTACTTAATTAAGTAAAGAAAAAAGACCATTTTATTGGAACAATTTAGATCTAATCTAATTGGAAGAGGTCAGAAGTAGCATTAGGATTTGACAGTGATGAGTTAATAAGTTCCTTAAAGATTTCAGTTTCCTTATTTAATTGTTGTTCTGTATAATTTTGCTTGGATTGTAGCAATAATTCTGATTAAACTAATAAAACACAAAAAACTCTCGAGGTGTTTGATAACCTTTCAGTGGCAGTGTACTCGTTGTTAATGATTTGTTACTTGATTAAGCTTTTTGATTTGTATGTAATTAGGATGAGGATTATAATTTTTGCTTTAGTCTTAAAACTAAGCAGTATGTTACATTAATGCACAGTAATGCTATTTACATGGCAGTATTTAACAGCATATTCAGTAACATATACAGGATGTCTGTTCCACTTTGTTCTGTTAATCCTTTATTCTAATTTCTGCTGTTGGAGATATGTTTTGGCAGAACGAAATCTGAGCTTTGTTTCCTTCCTATTATGCAAGACCTTGTTTTCAACATTTCTCTCTACATGTCATTCAAGTAAAAGGACTAGTTTGACCTGATTCCTCGGCGGGGTACGGAGCGGCCATGTTTTCAGGAATGGAGTCAGGAATATCGTCTCTTTAGTACAACCTCTGATCAGGCTGAAGCTTAAACACATCACATGGAGTAGCATTATTCATGTTTGTGAAGGTGTTATGGCTGACACCCATTTGCCGAATCTCTTTAACTATGGAGTGTGTCACAGATTTTCAGCTTGGACTCCTTGAGCTGTGAGATCGGCAGCCGTCACTTCCCTTCCTGTTGTCTTTCTGGATTAAAGCGCTTAACATTTAATAACACACCACACACCCACGGCTCCTTAACCCCAAAGAAACACACACTCTCACCACAAGCCAAAGAATTCTCCAAACTCCTATAAGCCAATATTAAGAAAATCATGGCATTAGAAAGGGTGTGATAAAGGAAATGAGGATGGGGAAGGTGAGAAGTTATTGTGTGTGTGTGTGTGTGTGTGTGGTTGACTCGAGGAAGGGGGGAGTTTGGGTGACACTTCCAGTCGTATGACTCATACAGCTTCTCTTTTTCCTTCCCCTGTCCTTGAACGTTTCCGTGTGTCTGTACTCAGGGGGGGGTTTTGACGCTGACTCTTTGCTGATAAGGTCAGTTGAACAGTGGGAGGATTCTGGCTGGATGGTTACCGTGGTGAGGGCGGGCCGTATCCAGTGACGAGCGCCCGGTGACTCATCCTCAGAATGCTGTTGCGGCTGCTGATGATGGTGGTGATGGGATGGAGGATACTCAGAAACCAGCGTTTTTGCACTCCTTTCTTACATCTTTCATCCTTCAACCTTTCTATTGTATTGTGTCCCTCTTTCTGGTTTGTAATACTCAATTTTGTCTCGTCGGCATCTTTAGTCCATCTTTTGTGCAACATTTTATAACAGAGCCGTGTGGTCTAGATATGGAGATGTGTTGGTGTCGTATAAGAGACTATAATAATAATAATAATAATAATAATAATAATAAAGTTCTCATTCATCTTTTCATGAATGGGTGATGAGCATCATGAATGGTGGTTAGTCTGGCTGAGGATTGGCTGCTGCGAACTCACCACACACACACACACACACACACACACACACACACACCAGGCAAGAGCAGAGAGACGTCATGCTACGTTTCCGCAGTGCATCAAGGGAATCGGCCTGCCTCTGACTCATACTAGACAAAGAGAGAGAGAGAGGGGGGGAAGGAAAGATGGGAAGTGGGGGGAGAAGAGGTCCTGGTCTTCATTCGAAACCCCCCCTCCATTCAGTGATGTAATAAAGGTAACTTATTCGTCACAGCCCACCCCCGCTCTCCCACTTCCACCTGATTGGCTGACCAAACCTATGAATGGACTGCACTGTTCCCTATAGAAAATGAAAGAGGAGGGGGGATAGAGCGGAGAGAGGGAGTCTCTCCTTGGTGTGGGTCAGAGCTACGTCACTCGCTCATTGAGGAAAAGCGAGAGCAACATCTATTGCTCCCTTGGCAGCTGATCTCACTCTAAGTCACACACGTAGGCAGTGTTTGTTTATCACTCTTGAGTGTGTGTGTGTGAGTGTGTATCTGTTGGTCCTTCCTTTCTGCCAGGGAAGAAGGGCTGCAACGGATAACAATGTGTGTGAACCGGTTTAGTCATGAATGAGCAAGTGGGGCTGAATAAGAAGCTATATACTGTACGTGTCAGTGTAGTGCTATGGGAAAGGCAGAAAAGTGCACACCATTATGAGTCAAAATGATTAATACATTCATCATGTGTGTGTGTGTGTGTGTGTGTGTGTGTGTGTCAATACACAAGGATGAATTAATGCGGAATATTAAATTTGGTAATTAAATCGATGACGATATTACAGTCAGGATATCAGCAGGACGCACTGGTTATGCATCCTGTATGTGTGTGTGTGTGGCCTTCTGTTTGCATACGCATGTAGGTGAGAACTTTTCATCATAAATGATTTGACGTTATGTGCACTACATGTCTGTAAGTACAGTGTGTGTGTGTGTGTGTGTGTGTGTGTGTGTGTGTGTGCTAGAGCTAGGCTGGAGGAATGTGTTTGCGTGTGATTGTATGTGAGAACTTTTCATCATGAATGATTTGATGTTATGTGTATTACATGTCTGTAAGTACAGCGTGTGTGTGTGTGTGTGTGTGTGTGTGTGAGAGAGTGTGTGTGAGCTCCAGTGTTAGGCTGGAGGAATGTGTTTGCGTGTGCAAACCCTGGCTAGCTCTGCCTTGATCCTGAATGACTCAGTGCTGCAGTACTCGGTGGGAGGAGCCAAGGTTCTATCCCCGGCTGCCAGCCCTGCTAAATGTTCTCACAAGCATGATATCTCTCTCTCTCTCTCTCTCTCTCTCTCTCTCACACACACACACACACACACACACACACACACACACACTCTACATCCTGCCACATCAATAGTGTGACCTATAATTAGCTGTCTGCACAGCTAATGCACAGAAGACTAGATATACGGCTAAGGGTCTCACCGTGGAATCTAGTCTTGGTATAAGATGAAAACACACCTGAAGAGAACATTTTATCAGTGTTTTTATGTGAATGGCCTTATACTGTCCGTGCTATCAGTAAATATAATGCATGTACACTGCTTGTATATAATATACAGCTTTACAGTTCATATCACATGCAAGCTCAACATTTTCGGCAGTGTTTCTCAGACTCAGGTGCTGTACAGAACCACTGACGTCTCTGGGACGGCCAATGACTCATACTCCCCTCCCTCCATGGACTGTCAGTACCAGCTGCAGGATCACTGTTGAAATTCCAATCATGCGCTCTCGTCTTTTCTTCCCACCTCGGATTCCTGTTCTGCTTTTTCACTGTTGGGACAGGACGCTGGTGTGCATCAAACATTATATACAATCAAATACGCAGTTTATTGAACGAGACACGTTCAGAATATAAATCTGCAGCAGCCGGTTGTGGCTTGTAAAGAAACAGGATATAAGATTTATGCGTGGTAGGTTAGATTCTGAACTTTACACATATATGGTTTAGCTTAGTACAATGACTGTGTCCTATATTTTTTTTAACCTGATTCCGATTTACCTTTACACAGTGAGCTATTTACCTCTATGCATTAGCTATAACTAGCACTGAAGGTTTTTTTTAAAAAAAGTGCGACATGCAATTGATCGCTGCTATGACCTAATAAGAGATGAGTGTGTATGAATAATGTGGTGTGGTGCAGCCCAGTCAAGAATCAAGAGAAAGACATTATGGATTGTATTTTCTTTGTCTTCTGTTATAATAGCATGATGACAGGAGACTGGATTGTCATTTTATTGGCCCTCACTGACTGAACCTGAGGATCTCTCCCCCACTCCGACCTCTTACAGCAGTCACTAGTAGGTTCTTTGTAAAGCTGTTCTAAAAAAGAGTTGCTAGTTGGTCTAATACGCAGTGACAGCTCATGGCAAAGGGCGAAATATTCTCATTGGAAGGCACAACCCTATTATATGAACAATTACACAAGGATGTCAGCTGCTGGCTAATGAGTTATGTCTGTTGGCATGAATAATCATAATCACTTTGACTCAAATTTTCTATGACTGCACTACAGTATTGCACGTGTGACCCAGAGATATGGATATGGATGGGAAAATGACCATCTTAAATAAATCTTAATTGCTCCTAAATGCACAGCAGATTCAGGCACGAGTGGCAAACACTTGAGTAATAATTCTTTGTTGCTACGTGTGTAGTATTTTTGTGTGTATTTTTTGTGTGTATTCTTGTGTGTGTTTTGGTAGTGTATTTTCTGAACCTGAATAATTTTTCTTCCTTCGAAGGCATGAAAAAACACGTTGAGGTAAATTTCACTAATCTGCTAATTTTAACTGCTATATTTAACTAAGCCTGATTTCTTTGCTAATGCCAAGTTAGACTAGCATCAACATCAATTCCAGTAGCTAACATAATAAGCTAGATAGCAAGTCAAATTCTAGCTAAATTCTATCTATCTATCTATCTATCTATCTATATACACAGGATTTTACTTCGGATTAATTCTTTTTTTGTTGAAAAAAAAAGTGCAGTTGCTTTAAAATGAAAATTATCAACAGTTATAAAAGTTATTTATACATGAAAACACGTCATTACTTAATTTCATCCGTTAAAAACATTTACCTTTTACTTTTTATTACTTGAGTAGTAATTTTTTTTTTGGTTGAATACTTTCACTTTTAATTGAGTAAGATACAGTATTCACACATTATCTATACATTCCCTTAAGTATAATGTCTCAGAAGTGATTGATCGACACTTACATACCAGGACCTGCTGGCCTGACAGCCTACAGCCCAACTCAGCACTGGTTTAGGACTGTCAGTGTGGGCTAGCAAGTAAAGCGAGGCAGTGCCGGTTCCTTCCATCAGCATGAGGTGTGGCATCCTGTGGAGGAAGCTGCAATTGCAGTGAAGGTGCAATTTGCGAACCATCTGGGAGATGCCTGCAGGGCTTCCTCTCCGGAACGTCCCCCTCCGGAGGGATGCAGGTGCTAGAGGCGGAGCAGGGGAATGAGGTGGTGGAGAAGAGAAACGAGTTAGAGGTTTTAGCTCCGCCTGTGCGGGTGCAAAACACCTGGGTCAGAGTTTTAGCAGAAGGAGGTCCTTTTGTTTCCTTTGACATTCTTAGAGCTTTTAGCAAGATGTGGGTGCACACTGACTAAAGGCTGGGCCTTAATTGGCAATGCCCTCAGTATGAAGCAGAGGGATTATTATTGTTCCCTTGTTCTATGGAAAAGAATTGTAGGGAGGGAGGATAGCAAGTCTTTCCTACAACCCCTCCTGACAGAAGGATTCAACAAATGGGAGAGTTTAAGCATGACCTTTAAGCTGAGTGCACACTACATGATTTTAGCCCTGATTTCCCGGTCACCCACTAATTCTAGGGCTACTTGCTGTGCACTCCCACAGCGTGTGCGCGTGTAGTGTGAGCAGTTCAGCAACGTGATTTTCAAGGTCACAGAGGCATTTTCAAGCATTGCTTTTCTCAGTGATGGATCATGTCTTGTGAACCCCTGTTTGACTAGTATCGTTGCTGAGAAACAGCCATTGAGAATCTGCGAGGAAATTAAAGTCATGTTTAAATCTTGTTTATCATCCATCTATTTGTGTTGGAGGGTGAGTACAAAATGTAAACACAAAGTGTAAAAACAGCTGTTTTATTTTATTTATTTTTTTTTTTTTACAATACCACAAGTTCTCTTTGCAGAACAGACAGTCTTCCCTGCCCAAGTCTCCAAAAACGACAGCTCTCGTGTTTATTTTTGTGAGAAAGCAGGATCTGGGGATCAGGTGCACTTCTCTCCAGCTGAAAGATAGTATAGTGTGTGAGCATATTTTGTGAGTGATTGTGTAGTGTGCCTACTGCTACGTCCACAAAACAACTCGTCACAACCGGGTAAAGTGGTGCAGTGTGACTGGCTCAGCAATTCTGAGATTTTGAAAGCGGTGTAATGAGAACAACTGACAAGGCAGAAAAGAGGGTCTCTTGACCTCACCAGAGTTTTTATATGTTTTTATAGCAGTCTTGGACAGTTCAGCCACTTTCCTTGGCATGTGTTGATTTTTTGGTGTTTGACCATGTTGTCTTACTTTGCCAGCACTGCGAGTGGGCCCCTGAGATGTGATCCTGGAGATTGACGTCCTTGACAGGTTTGAGTGTGTGGGCCTCAGCTGGATACACTTCATAAAGTAGCTGCTCCCTTACAGCATGGCTTAATGAATGCAATTCCTCAATGTGCAAAACACACACCTGAATGGCACGTAAATGGTGCAGAATGTGTTTGGACCAGAGTAATAGACTGTTAAATGCATAATGCTGGAGCCGCTCCGGTTATGAAAGCCATTTCCAGTTGCTGTGCTTGTTTTAACATTCTGGCTATGCTTTCTGCTAACATTTAACTGCCTCTGTTTCTCTCTCTCTCTCTCTCTCTCTCTCTCTCTCTCTGCCAGTGAATGGCTTCCATTCTAAGCTCTGACTGCTATCTTTTGGTGAAGTCAGGTGTAAGGAAGCATGCTGTTGGTGGTAATGCCTGTTATTTAATCCATTCAACTCTCTCTCGCTCTCTGCCTTTCTCTCTCTTTATCCCCCTCTCCTGAATGGGCAAGGCTGAATCTCCTTCCTGCTTTGAAACGCTCTAGTCAAGCGTGCTGGCTCTCACGCCTGTAATGGGTTTATGAGACAGAGAAGCAGGCACAACAAGGACTAAGAGAGTCTCCTGAGCCGGCGTGGCTTCCTGCAGAAATGGCTCCTTCCGCTGACTCGATCCTTGTCGGAGAATGTGGCAGGTGGCTGAGCTGTGCCTACCTCTTTGTCTCCCCCTCCTTCCGTCTACCCTGCCTTTTTTCATGAATGAAAGAATGAATAATGGATTTAACCCTTTCAGCCTGTGCAGTGTTGTCAGTGGTCCCTGCTGACTCAGTGACATTCGGGTTGCCATACTGTAGATCTGCAACCTTTAAAAAAGGAAGGGGATGAGTAACGCATCATTCCTGTAGTGGATTTTGACAAAACAACACCAAGGACTACAATTTTTTTTTTAAACTTTCAGTTAAACGATTAGGCAATAACATGAGGTAATGATATTTGGGCTAATCTCATTACAGGCTGCAAGACCTCTTATTGTAAGAAGCTGTGCACCTCGAAAGGGCAGATGAATTTTATATTGCTGTAATTCCTTACAAACTTTCTTCTAAATGGTCTGCAGCTCTTGCAGAGTCCATTGTTTCATTCTTGGGAAAAATTACACAGTTCATTGGAGGGGGCAGGAGATTTCCTCTAATCTGGCATGCAGAACATTCCCAATTTCCCACACTCAAATGAGACCTTTCCGTTGGACTCGTCTCAGCTCCGGACGAGATCTCACGGCTCTTTCACGGACACACTGTATTAGTGTTGTAGCCTAAAAAGCACACGTGTGGTGGAAATAGAAATAAATACATATTTGCCTTAGTTTCTCATAGTTCTTCGGCTTTTATCCAGGCCTTGAAGAAAACTTTTTAAAAAGCCTTTGTGGGATAATGAAATCTTTTTAAGACCTAAGGAAAATGGGGAAAAAGAAATCAGTATTGGAATGATACATTGAGAAGTTTGTCTTGAACCTTAACAGTCAAATTCAATAAACCTGTCCAACAGATTAACCATTTCTGTTTGCCATGAAGTTTACAGGTTTCTCAGAACAGAGCAGTCTCATTGGCCTTGGCAAGGGCAGTGGGAGACAAATGCTTGCTCTCTGCTGTGAAACCAGCCGTGTTGTTGTTTTGTGCCTTTTCTTCATGCCTTGGTCGTCACGCACTGGTGAGGATGGATGGATGGAATGTGGAAGAATGGAAAGCTGTGATGATGGAGGTGCTGGTGGTTCTTTGTGAAGAACACCTCTCTGTCCATTTTTATCTAGAGCTGTGTGCAAAAAGCTATTCCTGTCTACATTTCAGTGTTGCTAGTTCAGCAGCTGATCTGAGAGTTCGATTATGTCATTGTAGTGAACATGAAGCTGGAAATTCTTATTAATGAATGATAACCAACTTGGTTTTGTCTCTGCAGAGAATTCAGGGGATACAGCAGAAAAGGTAAAGGTAAGTCTGATAGTAGCAGTTATTTCAGAAGTGCTTGAGAGATGTTAAGGTAAAGGACAGTACTATACAGAAGCATGGCTATCATTCTCATCTCTTTGCAATCCACAAGGTGTAAAGCGAATGACTGTAATGTGGAATTTTGGATAGATAGAGAACAGCTTCCTCCCTTGAGTGAAGTAACTCAATCCCTGAATGAGGCCTCTGTCTGTGACTGTCCATCTCTCTCTCTCTCTCTCTGCTCTACTCTACATCTACTTCTTCGAATGTGTCCCCTAATGCTCATTCAATGGAGGCCCAGCATTTTAGCCCACAGTTCAACTCAAGGCACTTAATTAACTTTTCCTGTGTGATGGGTGGGCAGCAGATCCAGGATCAGTGGTCATGGTGCTGATTGATGGTCACACTAGATGTGGAAATTCTCCTCTTCAGGCAATGTGTTTAAGTAGAAAAAGGGAGGGCATGAATGTCACAGTCTGACTCTTGGCATGCTCTTTGATGTGTATTCAGCAATATTTTTACTTCAGGTTAGGGCAGGCCCCAGCCAGAGTCTGCAAGGTTTCCCGGGACCCATATACATGCATATACAAAATCTCTCCCTCCCGCCCTCTCAGCTACCCACACCACTTATAACCCACTTGTTCAGATGGTAAATATGCAGTACCGGAAGCCCAGGAACACTCTATCAGTGTGCTATCTCAGCTCCTGTTTGCTCTGCTTGCCTTTATCTGTCACATGAGGGCTGTGCAGCCACATAAACATTGCCCTGGGATAGAGCCAGCTGCCACATGAATGGAGCTGCATTGTCCCTCAACTGAAAAAAAAAGACTCACATAATAAGCTACATAAAGTTAAAATGAAGTTCATATTTTCAGGATGTGAATACATGACTTTTCTATCAGGTTCTCATCAATACTGTCTGATAGTTAACAGTGTACCACCCTATCAAAAGCTAATGAAATAAAGATATCACTGATTGTGGAATACTTAACGAGCATGTACCACACAACTTGTTTCAGCTGGATCATAAGGATTTCAAGGCAACTTAGATCCTCTCCTTCAAAAACAAGCTCCAATCAAAAACAGACCTCCGCAGAATGACATTATGAGAAGAATAAACAAAATGCTTCTTACGACCAAAGCCCACTCACTACCTTGGCCTACCATGCTGACTGAGTGCAGTGATAACATCGTACAGGAAAGGGGGGTCTCTGCTCTTGTTGTGGACAGAAAACTAGAGGACAAGGGGTTTCAAGGAATGCGGGGGTGGCTCTAATGAGCTCAGACCTCGCTTGTTTGCTTGTGAATGACAAGGGCCCCGACATAACCATCAGTAAATAAAATGTGGCTGTAAAATTAACTACAAGACAGGTCCAACAGGAATCCCTAGCGGCACTTCCTGCCTTTCAGAGGCCATAAACAAGGCTTAAACAAGCCAAGCTGGCTCCAGCTCATATCCCACGGCAACGGGCCAGGGTCACGGTGGCCTCTGCTGCCGGCTAACTCCGCTGGAGGCCTGGACATGGTGACGACATGGAAGAAACCAACGGAATTGAATAGGGGGTCTGTTTATGTTTAGCCATCAAATGGAATGCCAAAGAGAACTCCAATGCAAACTGGTATAGAGCTTTGTGATTTGCTTTTTGGCTTTACTTGATTGATTGATTTTAGAATGAGAAGTCATGTGCATAGTACTGAAGAAAAAGATTGGAAGGCTGCCATAAAGTTCTTTCTTTTGATCATCATGTTATAGTGTAAATGTACTAGTAATACATTTTATGAATTTCGTTAATTTTGTTAATATTAAAACAATAATATAAATGATAACGTGCACAGATGTGCTACTGTTAAGATGAGGATCTCGTCATGAGACATGCAGGCTTTGGCGGAAGTGATTGTAAAACAATTTCCATTAAGCCATAAAAGCCATTTCTTGCTTTCTACCCTTTGCCTGTGTGTAATGGTACTGCCCTCAGTAGGAAATGCCACTTGAGTTTCCCTTGGGAACACATGAACTCTGAGAAGGGCAGCAACATGCTTTTTTGGCTGTCTGGAGACAGACGGCCAGTGGAGGAGGATGTGAGGAAGACTGGGGGTGTGTAGCTGATTAGGGTTTGATCTGGAGTTTCTCCCACCTAAAGCCTCGTGCATATTACTAGGCCACTACTTGCTGCATGCTTCCACAGCAACGACTTGTGTAGCGTGAATGCTGTCTTTTCAGTCTGCGAGCAATTGCTGAGGCTCCGATATTTTCAAGCATGTTTCATTTTCTTGGTGATGAATCATGTAGCGTGAGCTCCTCTGTGATTAGTAGCTGGAACAACACTGGGAAACAGCCAGTGAGAGTCTGAGAGGAAATCAAATTCATCTGATTCAGATCCCTGAATCAAGTTTAACATCCAACTAGTTTCAAGTTTCAAGTTTATTGTCATGTGCATAAAGAGTGCCTGAGCATCTACATACAGTGAAATTCTTTTGCTACAGCTGCACACTCCTAACCAGACACAGTGCAAAAATGATAAATGAACTCTTATGCAGTACAAAAAGTAGCAAACTGTAAGCATTGAACAATGAACAATGATCAAAGATCATGCAAGATTATTAATGTGCTCTAAGCAAGTAAAAATAATAATAAACTGTAAACATTGTATGCTAAATATGTGCAGTATCTCTCAACATGTCACTTTATGACTGCATGCAATGTTTACAATATTTGCAACTATTTGTGTAAGAGAATGAGGGCAAAATGTAAGCACAATAATAATGCCAAATTATTTGGGTCGTCAAACCCAAATGGTTGTTAGGAACAACGAAAATAAAAACAAACATGACATGATTTCTGACAACACACAAAATAAAAGTAGCAAATTTTTTTTTTTACCTCTAGTCTTCTTTGCAGAACAGATCATCTTCCCATGTCTCTCCCAAGAATCCTTGCTCCACAATCCACGTTAATCTTATTTCTCTTTTTTTTTATTGTTTCTGGACAAAATAGTGAAAAAGTCAAATGATAGAGAGCTTTCGCGTTTGTTTTCATGAGAAAGCAAGTTTTTGGGGATCTGGTGTGCTTGTCTGTGATCAAAGGTGGTGTCATCCGTGAGCGATTGTGTAGTGCGCACACGTCTAGATCCACCATACAAATAACAGCAAGTGATAAAATTCATGTAGTGTATACGCTCAGCTTAACTAACACTAACTACCCTGAACTCTACCCCTGAAACATTCTTCCAGGACTGTAGTTTGGAGTCACACCAACCAACCAATTCCAGTGCATGCTCCTGCTGGCACACACAGATATGTTTAAGCAATCGATGCATTACATTTTTGCGCCACATAGCAAATCGAATTTCCACATAGCGGTTCCCAAGTTGTTTGTATGTGGAAGCATCTGGAATATTAATGCTCTTTTGAAACTACTTCCTGGCAGTATTTGCTCAGTGACCACTGTGTTCTTTTTTTACTCACAGTTCTACTCACAGTTTGCGACAATGACTCTGACTGAATGGTACACAATCTTGCTGAAGTGAAAAAAGTCCAGCTGTACCCCCACCCCTTGCAGTTGTTTTCCCAAACACCGGATTTTCATTTGGTACTTGGGAGGGAGCAGTGCTGACAGTATTTATAGCTTGGTGTTCTAACCAAAATTATCAGTGTACCACAAAATAACTTCCTCAGTCCTAGCCACAAAATAACAGGATGCCTTCAATTGTGCATATTTATTAATTTTAGCAAGGGATTGCTAGTTTTATAAATAGCCATGCTCCTGCAGCAGTCCTCCAAAGTTGGCTGTATAAACTTCCTCTCTCTTTTTTCTTTCTCTCCCTAAACTGACATGGCAGGAAAGCGAGTGGGTGACTGATTGCTAACATTGTCATCCTTTTAGTGGGTCACACTTCTGTCGTAGTTCAGAGTCTGGCCTTTAATAAATATCTGTTCCACAAGGTTGGAAGTCGAAGTCGAAGGACTCTTTCTTGTACAGTCCTCCTATGACCCTAAATGTGCCTTCTTTAAAATGCAGTATACTGCCAGATATGGACTTTACACCAAAAGTCAATGGTCACTACATTTGTTATCAACATAATACCTAATAATTTTGATCAACCAGAACTTTCCTTCATTAATGTAGTAAGTTAAGCACAGGTACAGGTTGTATTTGTGGTAATACTGTCTTGATAGATGACACATATATAGGAGGTGCCCTGGTTTTGAGTAGTGGCATCTGTGTATTTTGTGGTATTCATAACCTTTTCATAGTGTATACTCCTTTCACCTTCTGTGGAGCTCCACACAGGGATTCCAGGTCAATAAATCTCAGAGAGGATGTTTCAGCACAGACCTGAATGTGTCCACGCCATGCAAATGGAATAAATACTTGGTGAAGATGTTACCATCTGTGCTGCAGACCAGGCACCAGAGACATGAAGCCACCTTATTCATGGAATAAGGAATATAGAGTAAGAAAGATGTTAAAGTGCCCAACGCTTCTTAGCTGTGATTTGATTCCATAAATTGACATATTTTCTTCTGAAACAGAAAGTCAGAGTGACATTGTGTGCTTGACTGGCTTAGAAAAATGCCACACCCTGCCGAATCTAAAAAAACCTGATGGTAGCTTAACAAGCTAGCTAAATATGGAAAAACGGCGAAGAGATTAATGAAAGCCTTTTTTCTTATTCTTACTTATAAAACTACAACATCTCCAAATATCTTCAAAATACAATGGTTCACCATCTGTTTACTCCCTCTCTGTATATTCCAGAGAACCAGACAAAATAACATTACTAACTGGAAGAGCGCTGGACTGGTCCACTACCATTTACCACAATAAACCAGCACTTAAGACTGCTTTCCATCAAGTTTTAAGTGAGCTGAAGCCTGAAAATGACTCTATGGATGTAGGAGAAAGAACACTGGAGGCAGGAGGGTCTGTGGGGGTACTGTGGAAAAAATGGGCAGCAACATGCAAAATATAATTAAAGCCCTGAGAAAATTCCAACTAATGAGGTGAGCTGATGTTCGAACTCCAATAATACACTTTAACCCATACAGTGGGCTCCAAAGGTCTGAGACCACTAGTGAAAATGCTTCTCTTTGGCATTCATTTTCAATATAATACAAAGATTTTCATTACAAATGATATTATCAGCAATAACTTGAGCGAAAAGTAGAATGTTATATAAATATATTTTCATGAGTTTGAAATTTTCTTCATATTTGGTATGTTCCCTTTTTACTTTAATGACAGTGTGCACTGGAGCTGACACTCCATAAGTCTGTGTAAAAACCTGATGATCCATGTCAAGTCCATCATCTGAACACGTGCTTCAATGGAAGGGATAAGTCTCACAGAAAGGACTTAACATGGTCAATATCACTTTTTTTTTTGTTTTAGAATTATCATAGTTTGAAAACTTTCTATTTATTTCCAGTTTTAAATTTAAAATGGAAAGGTCAGAAAGAGCACCATATGAATAATCTTTCACATTGGAGTCCTTCATACTGATACCAAAGCCCCCTCATAATCCCATTGTACTGGCCATCCCCTGGCTAGCAACATATAATCCCCCAGATGCTGGAAAGACAGTGAATTAACCTCGTAGGATGCTTATCGTCATGACATATGTACAGTCCCCTCCGAAGGTATATCTAGATTTGTTAAACAACATAGAACATGACACCCTTTTTTGAACCCATCCATTTTTCAAGTGATCAAAAATATTGGAACATGTGACTGACAGGAGTTTCTTGTTGCCCAGGTGAGCCCTGTTAAATTGACTGAATGTCTACTCTTGTTTTTAGTTCTGAGTTTCGCCTGTGAAGACTGCATTTGTTGTTGAAAAGGATAAACCAACATGAAGACCAGAGAGCTGTCTATGGGAGAAGAGCAATCCATTTTGAAGCTGAGAAAAGAAAGAAAATCTATCAGAGCCATTGACCATAGCCAATACAACAATTTGGAATGTCCTGAAAAAGGAAGAAACCAATGGTGTACTAACAACCAGATATCAAACAGGTCAGCCAAGGAAAACAACGATGACAGAAACATTGTGAGAGCTGTGAAGAAAAACCCCAAAACAACAACAGGGCAGGAGTGAAGGTATCACAATTCATTGTTCAAAGAAGACTTTGAGAGCAGAAATATAAAGGCCATACCACAAGATGCAAATCGCTAATCAGCAGTAAGAATGGGAAGGCCAGATTGGAAGTCACAACGAAATACAGAGATTAGATTAGATTAGATTAGATTAGAGAGATTAGATTCAACTTTGTCATTGCTCAAAGTACATGTACTAAGCCAATGAAATGCAGTTAGCATCTAACCAGAAGTGCATAAGTGGCATATTTACAATAAATTATAAAGAAGGATATATAGCTATGAGTGTGATATGTACAGGAGAATGGATGAGGTGCAGTAGGTATTATAAATAGGGATAGATGAAAAAACAGAGTTTTACGGAATGATGAGACCAAGATTAACCTCTACCAAAGTGATGAAGGCCAAAGTGTGAAGAAAGAAAAGATCTGCTCATGATCCAAAACATACAAACTCATGGCTCATGCTTGGTGGAGGTAGTGCCATGGTTTGGGCTTGCATGGCTGCTTCTGGAATGGACTCACTATTCATTTCAATTAAATTTAATTTGATTTGTATAGCGCTTTTAACAATGGACATTGTCACAAAGCAGCATTACCAAAATCCAGATATAAATTTTTAATTTATAAATTTATCCCTAATGAGCAAGCCACTAATCTTTACTGATGATGGAACTCGTCATGTTGGCAGCAGAATGAAATCAGAAGTCTACAGAAACATTCTGTCTGCCAATTTACAGAGAAATGCATCCAATCTAATTAGGAGGAACTTCATTAATTAGCAAGACAACGACCCAAAACACACTGCAACACAACAAAGCACTTCATCAGGGGAAAAGTGGAAGGTTTTAGACTGGACAAGTCCATCACCAGACTTTAAACCAATTGAGCAGCATTTCACCTCCTGAAGAGGAGACTGAAGGGAGAAACCCCTCAGAACAAACAACAACTGAAAGAAGCTGCACAAGTCTGGAAAAGCATCACAAAAGAGGAATGCAACAGTTTGTTGATGTCAGTGGCTCGCCGACTTGATGCAGTTATTGCAAGCAAGAGATACGCAACTAAATATTAAGTGTTGTTTACTTTCATTTACTTTAAACCTTCATCTGTTCCAGTGCTCTTGCTCACCTAAAAATTGGGTGGTCTTCCACCAAAGGTGCCATGTTCTAAGTTGTTTAACACGTCTAGATGTAAATATCAGGCAATGAAGTCTCATATTCATCTTTTGATCTCAAACCCAAATGTCTTCAGTATATAGCAAAAACAAAACAATTGGCCTGCTGTACCAATAGTTTTGGAGGGGACTGTATTTACATTCCATATTGCACCACCCAGATGGAAAGCCCAGAATCAAAGTGTCCAGTGCCTGTTTTTTTCTTTGTGGAAAAAGGACTGAAAACCCAGTTTCACATTGACTACAGAGGACTAAAAAGTCACCTTAAAGTGCAGATATCCTTTACCCAGGTCACCTCAGCACTTACACAGCAGGAACAAGGCACATAAATCTTTACCAACCAAGATTTACATAGTACCTACAACCTCCAGAGAGGAGGATGAATGCAAAACAGCCTTTATTACCACTTCCGAGCACTATGAATATCTGGTAATGTCATACACACTGGTCAATGCCTCCGGAGTCTTCCGCTTCTTGAACCATTTTGTAATTATTTATACAGACAATGTTCTTATCTTCTCAGAAATAGAACATGTGAATATTGTATGCCAAGTTTACACAAAACTGCTAGAGAATCAACGGTTCATCAAGATAGACAAGTTTGAGTTAAATTCCTAGGATCCATTCTGGATGCCTTTAGAGAAGAAATGGACAAGAAGAAGATATAAGCTGTATCCTCATGGCCTTAACCCCAAACTATCAAAGAACTGCAGAGGTTTCTGGATAATTGTGAACATCACTAGGGCTCAGAATAACAAACCCACAGAGCACCAGAGCATCCATCTGACAAGATATTTGTCCCTTAAACCATGCGAGAACAGTTCATTCACTGAGTTCTCATAGTTCTAGCCATCAGGGAATCCAGAGTACCATCAACCTGGTGAACAATAAATTTTGGTGGCATTTATTGAACAACTATATTACGCAGCGTGCAAGATTCTCTCAAGTATGTGCTCAGACCAGAACAGACCCAGCATCTGCCCACAGGGTCTCTAAAGCCATTTCCCTCATCTATCCACCCTGGTCACACATTGCAATAGATTTCATTACCGATCTGCCTTTATCCAGAGGCTTTCCTGACATTTTGTCCAACAGTTAAATGTCAGCATGAGCCTCTCTTCGGGATATCACCTACAATCAAATGGTGAAGAATCAAATCAGAAGAATTCTTTACAGTTTTTTTTTTGTAGTCTCTACCCGTACTATTCCCATGGTCTGGAGAACTGCCTGAGATACCTGCCAAAAATGAGTGGATAAGGAGAAGTGGAAAAAACCCGGGAAGAAGCACATATCCGGATACGAGCAGTGAGATGACCAAGGTTTTAGCCTGACCTCATCCTCAGCAACACCCAGGTCAAATGTGTGTGTTCTGTGTGTGCTCTGCTTGTTATTACCATGTTTAGACTCTTGTTTTTAGCCCTCCTGTGTTTAGAGATGCTTCTTTTGATTGCCCTTTTGGATTATCCTCCTAGTCTGTTGAATCATTCCTTATGATCCCTGTCTGCTCTACTACTCTGAGATTTGGATTTGTGTTTATTTGCCCTGTATGCCTGGATTTTGTTAATAAATGCCTTCTGCACATGGATCCTCACCCTGATTCGGAGTCCTCACAAACTCTATAGCTGTATTAGACAATCTGGTAAGTCTGAAGCCTGGAATAACAGCGATATTTAGATCAACCTAATTTGCGTTGTAAATCATGGTTTGAAAAATGGTACTGCATCTCTATGAAAGGCCAGGCCAAAGGGAAGTGGTACAAATACTTGGAGCATTATCGGAAACCTGTAACCATATACAGAACTGTGTTAGTGTTCCAGGAAGGGTCTGCGTGCGTGTGTGTGTGTGTGTGTGCGTGTGTGTGTGTGTGTGTGTGTGTGTAAGACAGAGCAGTTGCCTGACTGTGCTGCCTTTCTACACCGGACGATTTCGGTGTGTGCGCTTCTTAATCCTGAAACTGTCCTGTCAAGCAAAGAAAAACAAACAGGGTTTATTGGTGTAAGGTCTGAAGGGAGAAGTGAGCATCATGACAACTTCACCTTTGCTAAAAAGGTTTAGTTTCTCCTCTGCTGTTTGTCAGTGGCCATTTTCTTTATCCTGGAGGAATATATCTTATATTATCTTGGAGGAAGAGTCAGTGAGGATTTTATGTCCGTGAGGATTTCTCTCTAGCAAATGAAGTTGTCGTCATTCTGAGTTGCTGCTATATTGTAGAACCAACCCTGCTTGTTGTTTGAAATCATCTGATATCTTCTGCTATACCAGTGTGCATCTGTAGTGTTTATTTAAAGGCCTGCAGGTCAGGTCAGGCCACAGCCAAATGCTTCTTTCTAAATTTGCGTTCTCCTGAAGAAAGCCACATGATGACACACGGCATTATGCTTCCATATGATTTTATCCATCAGTCATGGAAAAAGATGATTCCTGGTGGGAAAGTAGTTGTGTTGAAATGTAATTGTACTTGATAGCTACACTTAAGTATTTAGGAAATTTGCACTTTATCTGAGTATAACTGAAAATTTGTATTTCTACTTTTAATAACATTTCCATGAAAATACTTTTTAGTCCTTACAAAGATTCTTAGAAAGGTCAAAGACTAGTTCTAAGAATCTAGGTCATGGTTTATGCATTTAACTTTACTTAAAACATGCAATCAAACTCAAACGACTTTGGATACCACAATGAATGATCTTTGTGTAAGGACACATGCAAATTGTTAGGGATTTGTAAGCGTGAAACTACGTTTAAAAAAAACATTCCCTTATTTCTAATTTCAAAACAATTTTAAAATAATATACTTTTTACTTTTAGATAATTGAATATTTGAGGGTGGATACGTTTCCACCAAGTATAATTGTACGTATTTTCCATTCTCCTGATATCTATCAGGATGTTTTGTTTACCCTTATGAATGCGAGATCTCAGATCCTTGTCTTCTGGCAAGTGGTAGATTGCAAAAGCATTGTCTCCAGGGCTGCAACCAGGATAAAAGATTTACTGAAGCCCACATTGCAGAAATGTGACCCAATTCATATGTAATATCCCACAATGCGTAATGTGTACTGCACCAATCACTCATTTCTAATCTCTCGAATGTTATACTTCCATTCAAGTCAGACTGTTATATTTTATTGAGTTATGTATTTTGGTTTACAATTCTCTCTCTTACGGTCATCTCTCTCTTTATCTCTACGAGAGCTTGTACTTCTTTTCCCTCTTGCTTCTAATCACTAATTACTGAAAAAGCATACATTAAGAATATCACCAGCAAACATTACTGCAGCTAGCAGACTGATTTGGTTAGCAATAGTATGCGTAAAAATAATAGTGTCTTCACCAAGTGTCTTCATAAACACTCACGTTTCATATCACATGTCTTTCATAATCCCAAACATTTATATCTTATGTCAGATGTTTGCCTGTAATATGTGCATTGCATACTTCTTAACATGAAGTAAAAATTTGGTAGCATAGTGCCTCTTGATGTTAAACATAATGGGCAGTTTAGTGTAAAGGCAAACCTTCAGGGTAACTCCTCAGCTGCTCTGAGGTCAGTTGAGGACCGATCATCACTGGGTCTTGGAAGGTTTTTCTGCATAGTATACTACAGTTGGCCACCACGTTATCAGGGCAAAACTACTGTGGTCCAGACCTCATTGTCCTCCAAGCTAGTTATAGCCATGATTGCTTCAAGTAAATGGTGTGGTAAGGGTGGCCATGTAGAATGTATGTGAAGGAATAAAGCTGCTTCATACACCATTTCTCTTTTAAAAAATTTTGGTTGTTTTCACGCTGACTCAGCACCCAGGACTGACTCTGACCAATGCAGGTTTGCAAAATGGTAGGAACTAAGTTCATTCATTTGCTTTTTTAAAATTATTTTCTCGTGGTACCAACAAGTAAAGGACAGAGCTCTTTGGATGCATGGCATGCCATCGTGCAGTTATACTGGAAACAAGTAGCTGTTCTTACATAACAAGATTTGTAACGAGACATACATTTTTCACAATGCTCTCAGTTCAAGCACTCACACCACAAAGGTGAACTAATTACAGCGCTCCAGTCCTGTGAAGGTCTATATATATCAATAACCATAACAATGCTTTCCCTGGCATCACAAAAGTATAAACAGGTGAAAGGTGACCCAATCACGTTACTGTGCATGCAGTGCTGAGTGCAGATAGCTTTCACACACACAGTGCAGCCTGCACCACGATTCAGTTAAAGGAAACCCCAGACCACCATTTTCTAGAGAACCAGAGATGGGTTTCTGGACTGCTTCCGGCCTCAGCGTTCACCACTTCACCAATCGGAACTAACTGTCAGGGCAAACGGCCTCGAGTCTGGAAAAAAACAGTCTATAAACGACCTAAGAGAATGAAAGGGACTTGTTACAGGAGAGTCGCTTGTCAAATCCACACTAAACCCATATCACCCAGACAACTAGGGGGGAACAACCAAATACCCACATAAACGAGCAGTAAACAGATAAGCTCTAATATCGCAGTACACACTTCTCCACCACTCTGGAGCCAGACGTCCCGCTGGTTTTATTAGGTGACCGTAAACTAGCAGTCCGGGTCCCGGATTAGGTTAATTATTTTCCTTAATTTTGCCTCTCTCTCTCTCTTCCAGCCAGGGAGCAAGGGTCAACTGTGACTTATTTACAATCACTCCTTGTGCTAAAAGTCTGATAAAGAGGGAGTGAGGTGCAGAGGGCAGCCGCCACTGGCGACTGGTGATCGCTGGGTGGTGTTGGCAAGTACTGCTCAGCCAGGGCCAAGAAATCTTTACTGGAGGTATGATCCATAAAGTGTTAAATGATGCTGTCTGCTCCCCTGCAAGAGCTGTCTACTAAATGAAACCCCCTGCTGCCTTGCTACCAAGAGCAAGGAAAAGAATAGATCCTTTAAAAAGTTCTGAAATTTTATGATAGAAACCTAATGGCTTCGAAAACATTGCTCTGCAGTAGTTATCATTTTTTGGGCACATTATGGATTAATTTTAACGCACTCTAAACACTGAACTGCTGACGTCCTGCGTTTGATTGTGAAGGTGGCACACCCCCACAAACTCTATGTCGTTGTGTCACATATAATGGAAAATCGTGTTCATAGGTTTCTCTGCTCACTCTAAATTAGGACCTATATTTTAAGTCTCTCTCAATGGCCAAAAATATTTTTCTTCGAAGCATGCCTCAGTTTTGTGTGGGTTTGTAACCAATTTTCCTGCTACAAAAATAGACCACAATCAAGCCTTTTTGTAATTTAGACTCCGCTTCAAAACTAACCACACTTCAAGCCTCTGTTTCTATTTTTGAATCTTACAGCTGAAAGTCCATTTCTGATTTTCTGTGCTGCTCAGAGTATAATTTTCCTTAAGCCTGGGTCTGTATACAGCATTTTGTGGTGAAAGTGTAACAATCTACAGGGGCCGGATGTGACTGCGGAAATTATTCATTAACAAAGAAATACTATTTCTTGTCCTGGCTCTGGGACATTAGTCACTCGCAGAGCAGTAAAATGTGTTTTTATTTCTCCATTGGAAGCACAGGGTATATTGAAGGAAGGATGGCCCACAATGACAGAGTTTTTCTTTGCTTTTTCTTTCCTTCTCCCTCCATTTTGCAATAAAAGGCACAGGCAAAAAAAAAAAAAAAAAGATTTGGAAACAGAACAAATTGCTCAATGAAGCAGTCTCTTGGCCTCTTGTTTAGAGTGGTTGATGTTTATGCCCATGTGAGAGAGGCCTGACCGTGTTTGCCCCAATCCACAAGCCGTTCTATCCTCCTCTGGGACACAAGCCATGTGCTTTAGAGAAAAACCACACAAGAGAGAGCTAGCAGGGGGTAGAATGTTCCAGAAAAAGCCTGGCCACTGCAAGCCAAGACACCAGCTAGAAACTCAACTGGATGTGGTGAATAAGTCAAATTACGGAAACGGAGGGGGAAACCTCAGGGTGAACTGGAAAAGAAATAGAAAAGGAAAGCCATATTTGTTTCATAACATGCTTTTCTGAGCTGTGCCTCAAAATGGAGTGTGTATAGAAGGAATGGAGAAGCTTTGCTGGAATATCATGAATTAAAAGCTTCAGTTTAATCAATTAGATGGGTGTTTACTCATCTGTAATACATTATGAACAGGCCAAATAGGTCAAGAGGAGCTCTCAGTTGGCTTGTGTGTGTGTATACACGTGTCTGAAAGATGGCAGATGTCTTTTTTAAAGAAAATAATTTAAGGAAAAGCAGAGCTGGCTCCATAAGGACTACATCGCTGGCAGTTATAGAGGACAGAGACCGCTAACAGCTTCCTCCTCACTCCATAACAAACAGCGAGGGGCTAGGCCCCTGAGGCTTCCTGTGTCCCACACACAGCCCACAAATAAACACAATCACGTTCTTTAACCGCTCAGCTCCTTCCCCTCGCTCACTCACCCTCCCTCACTTTCTAAGAAGAAAGGGGGGAAGAATCAGGCCAAAATGGGCAAACTGAAAAGAATCACTAGGATAAATGCCTATATGGAGTTGACAAATGAAAACAGAAGGGTAGTTCAGAATGTCACATAACACCAGCCCTAAACGGATAATCCAGTGTCTCACTTCAGTAGCGTCTCATATAATCCAACTGCTCCCTGGAGCTCACTATTTTGTAGCATTAGCTGTTAAGTTCTCAACATTCTTGTGGGCTTGAGGAGGACTCTAAAGCTAAATGCAGCCCTCTATTTATCGATGCAATATCTAATGCAAACTGGTTTTCAAGAGAACCATTTTTGTGTTTTTGTTTGTGTCATAGTGAATACAGTATATGAAATATATTAATGCAGCTAGTTTCACTGAAACATCTTTAATAAATCTTTAAAAACAGTTCAGAAAAACTGTTTTACATCCTGGTAGAGATCACTAAACCTGAGAACAAAATTACTCTGGGACTCGTAGGAGTAATTAATGCTGGTGATACATACCCACCAATTACTTTTGAAGTAGTAGTAGTCGTCTAATTAAACTAATTTAATTTGTAGTCGACTGATCTTTTGTACAATAGTTTGTGGCAGAAACCAGTTCAAAAACTTTCTAAAATGTCATTATAAGACAAGAGTTCAGCACGAAAGAATGCATGACCTGTAATTATTTTAATTGGGGAGTTCTAGTGTACTTTGTATAATTTATCCTCGCAAACAGTATAATGTACATGAGCTAGATAGCCAAATAAAAAAAAAACATTAATGGGGTTTCATTTGCTTGGATGAGGTTTACACTTATAAATCGAGCTAATTCTAAAGTTCAGGATAGCATGGCTAAGGGTTTAACTGTGGAATCAGGTTTGTAAGTGTGCTTGTGTTTGTGTGAAACAAAATCGTGTACACATTAGGACATTCTGGAAATGCATGCATGTGGAGGGAGGAACTTCAGATAAACACACATATAAGAGAGATATTTGAATAGATGGTATGGAATCCATGGACAGAGTTGCCAAGGTCCCTTTTTTTTTTTTTAAAAAGTGTATTTAAACATTAAAGTGTAAATTAAAGTGTAAGTGCAGAGGGTGTGTCTATGATGTGCAGCCCTGTTTCTATTGTAAGATATATTGTAAAGATTGGGAGAGGGAAGGGGGCATTATGGAGTGGATAATGTTTGTACCAGACGATGACAAATAGGTGTATTACAGATACTGAAAATCAAAGATTCATGAACAACATGCAGAAGTTGTTTCCGATGCAAAAATGGAGAAAATCAGAAATAATTCTTCTCCCTTTTCCAATGTTCAAAAAGATTGGGCTAGTTTCAGGTCTGGTTGTTTTCTGAGATGCAGTTAAAGCTGAGACCTGGCAACCCTGCTGATGGGAGGAGGTGGACTCCTTTAGTGATTAATCTGGCAGATAAGCTGTAAATTTAATTGCCAGTTACAGTGATTACTCTGGCTGTTTGGATGCTAAGTGGAGCAATAGAGTGGAAGTGAATCATGCAGTAATGTAATGCTGGTTTACCTAATCTGGCTAATCTGACCTTTTTGAAAACTACATACATTATAGTTACCACGTGGCTAAGTAAGCCTTACCTACAAATCCAAAATAGCTAGCTCTTTTGTACAGATCCTACAGTATGTCTTGTTTTTTTTTTTTTTTAAGTTATTATTACAAAATGGCACTTTTGTCTTTTTGTGGTATATTTGAGCAACGTATTGGGTAAATTTTGATGAATCAGTTGGTTTTATTTGATATTTATTGATGTTATTTTATCTCAGTGCTGCCACCTTTCTCTACTCTTAACAGTGTGAGAGGCTCTGAAACAGTCACAGATACTCACTTATTTAAGATTATTTTTAAAGCTAAAGAATTCTTGTGCATTGCTCTCAGTAATTTTCCTGTTTTATTTTAAGATTTTTTGCTACTTACAACAAAAATTTTACTCTGAACTTTATCAGCTCTGTATTGTAAGAAATAGCCAGTGGTTTTGAAATTGCAAGTACATAGATTGTGATAAATATTAACATAAATTAAAATAAATTAAAATAAACAGTACATGGGTTATTTTTTGCTTCTGTACTAAATTATTTGGGAAAAAAACTGAAATATATCACATGTACTCACTACACATCAGTGTTTGGGCACGTTGCCATGACTCTTGAAATTGAGCAAAGGTGTCTCTGTCACATCCAGAGCCTCGTTACACCCAAAGCACAAACCCAGTACTTTGCTCCCAGTCACCAGATTACTAGTCAGCTGTTGCTCATTTATGCCTCTCATTAGGAAGACTATATATACAAGCTCTAATTACACTCATGTTGCAAAGTATACCAATTATTTGTCTTTGCAGTGCTGAGCTCTGCTTAGTCATTCTGCCTTCCGTCTCTATACCGTTTGCCAGTGTTTTGCCCTGTGTATGTTTGACTAAAGATCTGTTGATTTGTAATAAAACCTGCATTTGTATCCAAACACCCCAGCCTTCATCGCTACAGCATCCCATTTCCACTCTACATCCTTTTCTACATTATAATTAAATTACGGCTAAACGTGAGCCCAATTGAACATAACTGAAATTAGCGACGCTAAATAATGACGCTCACGATTAAACCTGGCAGACGTTGAGAGATCGTTCAGATGGTAGCATCATACCTAAGAAGACTTAAGGCTGTAATCACTGTCTAGGTGCCTCAACATTGTAGAGTATTTTTGCAGAATGATGAAATTAATTTTATAGGCTGTAATGTTGGCCTGCAGGTGAAGCCTGGCGTACATCTCAAAATTCTAACTGTTGGCTCGATCCTCCATCCTTCAGCCCATGACATGGAAATAAATTAATCTTAAGTACCAATTCTTAAAATTCGCCCTGAGGAATCATGGAATGAAGAGATACAAGGACTCTAGATTAAGGATAGATTAATTTGCTTCCTATGTTCCATCTCTCATAGGAACAACAACAACAAAAAAAAATAGTGGATGCAAGCTAATTACAATATGAGAAGTCAGATGATGAGTAATAAAATCTTTGATTTTTTTTTAGCATGATGCTCTGATGAGCAATAATTTTTAATTAATGTAAATCCAGTATGTAGGATTAATCACTGTAAAATGAAGAGAATTCAATAAAGTAACTTTAAAGTGATACTTCAGTGAGCAAGCACGTCTTATTTGGTAAATGCTTCTGTCCATAATTTCTTTCCTTTCCATACAAGCTTTCCTTGCTTCCTCAGAGGGAGGAGCTAAGAAACAAGGAAAGAAATGAGGAGGCGCAATTTAAGAAATGATTTGAATGAAGTGATTCTGAGTTTTTCCCAAGAAGGCTGTGGACTTAGGATCTGTAATAATTTCCTCAAGGAGACAATAGACAGAGTAGTTAATGATGTTAGATAGCATGATTTAGAGAATTCATGTAATATAAACAATAATGGTACATGATATGGCCAAATGTTTGTGGACACCTAACCATCACACCAGTAAGTGATTTTTGATCATCTCATTCCAGATGTAGTTCCCCGTTGTTGTCATAATGAGCTCCTCTCTTCTGGGAAGCTTTCCACTAGATGTTGGAGCGTGGGCTGTGGGGATTTGTGTTCATTCAGCTACAAGAGCACTAGTGAGATCAGGCTCTGATGTTGGGTAAGGAGTCTCCTTACAGGACACTCAAGTTCTTCCACTCCAACCTTCACACACCATGTCTTCATGGAGCTCGCTTTGTGCACAGGGGCGTCGTCATGCTGGAGCAGGTTTGAGCCTCTTAGTTCCAGTGAAGGGAAACTGTAAAGCTACAGCACACAGAGACGTTCTGTACAACTGTGTGGTTTAAACTTTGTGGAAACAGTTTGGGGAAGAAGCTCATATGGCTGTGACGGTCAGGTGTCCACAAACTTTTGGCCATATAGTGTATTTTCTTCATAAGGTAGTAAAATCAATGAGACCTCGTCACCGAGGTGAATGCATGCGAATGCATGAGCTTACCAGTGGTTGTTGGAATGTGGTAGTGATACATGTTCTGCCTAAACTGACAAAACACTCTCAAGGTCCTAAGCCAACATGGGCCAGCAGTACTGTTGTATGAGAGTTTGTATTGTGCTTCATGAACATCCTTGAGCTCACTGAGAACATTTCAGCACGGCAGTTTGATGGATGAGTTCGAGCTCTGTATCAGATGATGGGTGCCATAATGCATGATTCTTGGAGAATAGTACCTATCTTCTTTGCGGGAACATTAATCCTCATATTTACATGACAAAGCATCAACTTTGATGTATTTGCCCCAGGCCAGTAAGAAATAGTTAAAATAGAAAAAAGAGGGTTTTTTCATCTGGCTTGTTTTTTGTCATCTGGGGTTAAAACTTTTGTGGTCATTTGTCCAGGGCGAAAAGGCTACCTTAACCACTTTGTTGATATTGATATACAAGCTTCCAATTTCACAGTGAATTGGAGAGACATGCCAGGATCCTAAGCCATGACGTAAATGTAAAACATTGCTTTAAAGACTTTAAAGCTTGCGACCTTGTGACCATGCTAACTTGTGTGGAAGCGTGTAAGAGGAGCAGTAAATATAATAAAATTTCTGATGATCTTATTGTAGAAAATAGCTAAACCTAAGTATTGTATTAATTTATCCACTGTTGCATAAAACTACAGTTCTGGCTAGTGCTGACATGGTACATTCGATATGCCTGGCTCCTACGGGTCTGCCGTGTAGAGCATGCACTGAAATACGTGATTCAAAAGAATGAAAGACAATTTTGAGCTGCACTGCCAAATCCTTAGCCATGAAGTTTCCTGCTGCTCCGGAGTTCCTGCTGTGCGGAGGAGAGACAAAGAGAGGCAGTAACTAGAAACAGGAAATATTTGGTAGCCTAAGAATAAAAATAAAGTCCAACCTTCTCCAGATGATGATGAGGAGGACTTCCGGAGTGTAGTGTTTGATTGAGTACTTGATGAACGTTGTTTGGGGAGTGTAACATTTTCGTTTCTGCACGACATCTCAGTCTGTACTTCTTCCCATTGTGATTTTTCAGTACAGGGTGCAACTTGCAGCTCCTATCTGCAATGCTAGAAGAGGCGAATGTGCAGAAGTGAAAGGCAAAGTGAGCATCAGTCCTTGATGTGCCCTTGAGTAATTTCACACCACTCTCTTTCCTGTCAGGAGAAGAAGCTCTCGGAAATAAATTGGTCATAGGAAGTTGTTTCTTCACTGCCTTGTTCCTGGACAGCTGCACTTCTAATGCCTTTCTGATGAGTAGAGAGATTTACAGTGGCTATTTTGGAAACATTTGAACTCTGGTATGTCATCATACCTGTCAGGTAGGTGAGTTTAATTGGCTAGGCCTGTGGTTTGTAGGCCAGCGAAATGCCACAGTGGCCAGTAGAGGCTGACTGGAATGAGACAACCCTGTTGATTGTAAAAAAAAAAAAAGAAAAAAAAAAAAGAAAGAAATTCCCTAACACAAATGTTTGAATTTTTTTTTATCAAGTGAGTTTACAGCATCCCAGAACCTCCACAACTCAGTTTCCACCTTAAAATAAGTTCTTACAACCTTAAAAACTTGTATTAAATGGCTTAATGGTCCACTTGTTAGATCAAATCCATTGTCTGTACACGTGCTTCAATGGAAGAGATGACACGTGAGGAAAATCTGACCTTTTATTTGAAGAAGATGATCAATATCACACATTTGCTTCAATTTAAATAGAGACCAAGAAATTGTGCAGAATGCTGAATACTGTATATTTCTAAAACTCTAAATCAAAATTCTAAAACTTTCTGTTTATGTCCAGTTTTAAATGAAATCAAATTCCCAGATGTTCAGTGTGGTCTCAGACTTTTGTACCACGCTGTAAATGTTCTACTCCAAGCAGAATGTGTGTGTCTGCTTTTTGCTAAATGAGTTTTTAATTTTGATCTAGTTAACCTACGACCTGCCTCTTCTTCACCAGCAAAAAAAAACATCCTGGATAAATATTTGAGCAGGCAGTGTGAGCACGTACAGCCCCAGCTCCCTTAGAGGCCCTTCCTGGCCTGTGTCAGGCAAGATTAATGTAGATTCACTAATGCACTCGGGTGGGAGGCACACACATACACACACACTCCTCCAGAATAGAGAGTTATCTGAGATATGCTTTTCTCCTGTGTGTGTGTGTGTGTGTGTGTGTGTGTGTGTGTGTGTGTGTGTTTTGATAGGATGTTAACTTTCTGTTTTAAAGAGGCAATGAAGGTTTGAAGACAACACTTGCATTTAAGAAAAGTTTGACATAATGAAAGACAGACACTTGTTTGGGGAGAGAAAGACACATGAGGTAAAGAAGGAGTCAGATCTGAAGGTAATGGAAATTCCTTCACAAGTTTTATGGATAGGTGCCTCCAAAATGGCTTCCACAAACTGCTCCTTGCATGCTTTCTGTGAAATTGATTAGTCTAGACAAAACAAGAGAGAACGACAGTGTGGTCAGTAATGAGTGTAGCAGCCCTTTTCCTATTATTTAATTAGAACAGTGCAATGCCATAGTGGACCATTTTGCACATAATCAAACTTTGGTCCTGTAGGGCCATATTATTTAGCCACAGTGTCTTGCAGGGGTCCCTGGGAATAACAGTCAGCCATTGTGCAGCAAGATGAAGACTAAAGACTGTAAGAAAGGCTCGCTGTGGGCCTGGCATGGCTGGAGGAAAGGGCTCTAGCCACTGTTACTTGCATTGGACAGAGGTGCCTTTGTCTGGTGGCTGCCACCGCCTAGCAGGTGCTTTCTAACTTCCCCCCTTCTTCCTTTCCATGCTCCAGAAGACTTTAGTGTCCTGCCCCCCTGGGGGGTAAGTGGGTTGGAGGGTAGATACCAGTGATGGGAATTCCGGCTCTTTTCATTTGGCTCAACTCACCAATAAGAGATGAATCTGTTGGCTCCCAAGCGACTCTAAAGTTTGCTATATAGTGACCGGTGACTGTTCTTCTTTGCCTAACTATGGCTAAAATTGTATAATGAAACCTTAATGTACCAAAACAAAAATCAGCAAGGTAAGAAAAAACACACAAAGGACCATGCTGTTATACTAAAATAATCCACACCAGGCTGACGTGATATGACCTGTTGCTAAGTGGATTATTTACATCCACAGCACAGTCCAAAGTGTGTTATTCCGCTTACCACAGCAACTTGCTAACAGTTACACCTTTTAATTTATTATTCAGCAACGCCTCACACTTTTTACCTGTTCAAGGTTACATTTAATGTTCTGGACCATTAACAGACAAGTTAGTTCCTGTTCTCAATTATGTTATAGCAGCTATAAACAGTAGTTCCCTCACCGGCCTCTCTTTTATTCTCCACGTTTAGAAACTTACTGACTGTTACAAAGTGCTGACACTGGAGACTCCTTCCATGAATGTAAAAAAAAAAACAACACTTCTTAAAATCTGTTTATTATTAGTCTTAGATTATGTGAAGCATCCATTGTACAAGTCCCTGTGAATGAGCTGTTACTATAGACTCAATAACACAAATCCTCTTTGAGTTTAAGTTTATATGCGATTTAATAAAACACTGAAATTCTTCTTTTAGTGCCAGTTAATTCAACAGGAAATTCAGAGGGAAGTGGATCAGGGAAGTGATTAGTGGTTAATGCTTTGAGCTAAAGGTTGTGAATTCAAATTCCAGCACTGGCAAGTTTCCACAGTTTGGTCCTTGAACAAGACCTTTAACCTTCGACTGCTCAGCTGTGTCCTGCCTCAGTTGTAATTCACTTCAGATAAAAGTGTCACTTTGGAAACATTCTGTAAAAATTACAGGAAAGATATTACTGTAAATATTTACTGTAAACTCTGCTGCCAGTAATTTCCTGTACATTTTACAGTATTTATTTATTTATATTCTTTTACAATCGTAGCATTGACCGTCGAGTGAGGTGGAACAAAGCTGGTCAGAGGGAAGGAGTAGAAAGAGGAAAAAAAAACGTGAGAAAAGAGAGAGAGAGAGAGATTAACACTCTAATCCAATATCCGATGCTCCTGGCTGGCGGAGTTAGTGTTGAGTGATGCCTGTTGTAAGCAGAGCTCTGTGACCCTCTATATCCTTACAGTGAAACTTCCATAACAGACAGGATTTAAACCAGGTCACTACTTCCAGCCAACAGTTCTGTCCTACACACACACACACACACACACACACACACACATTTACTTTGAATACTGCTGTCACAAACTTTGTTGTGATCCCAGGAAGACCAGCCTGCCTCTGGGGATTGCGAAATGTTTATTTTTAATCATCTGTTTGAGTTGCTGATGTAAGTTCAATAGCCTGTATTGAAATTTGTGAACTTTATTGGTTCTTGTATTCTGTATTAATAAATCATTGCATGTTTGACCTCAACTCCATTATTTCAAAAAGTGTCTGGAGTACTTAAGTGCAATTTTTGTTCATAGAGTCATCTTGCTAAGCCTATGAAGTTTTTTCATTTAAAAGCTTGAGTAAGAGCCAAAGCTGTGTTGTTCACTTGAATGGTGTCTTTAGTGTGAAGTGTGAAAATGTTCAGCAGTACAGAGGGGCTAAATTCAAATTCAAAGGAACTCACACAAACAGATCTACTCTAGGCAGTAATCTATAGCCCGAGTGTGACATGACAAATATGTCTTAACGCCAATGTGGCAAATACTATCTCCACTTTTACCTCACTAGTTCAGAAGTCTCTGCATCTCCATGGCTTCTAGTGTGAACTCTCAGTATAATTAAATCATATTATTTTAACTTTTACATGAGTTTTTAAAAAATTTAAATTTCCATCTTCACTACATTTATTTCTGATTACTGTTACAGAGTAAAAACAATAATGCATTTAACCCCAGAAGACTGTAAGCCAATTAAAAGACAGCATGTGCAAATTTTAAATAATGAAAATTTTGAGCTAAATAAAGCCTGCAGAAAGTCTACACTTCAGACGCCAAATGTTTATTCAGCAGCAGAAATGTATGAGACAGTGAAGACAGATGAGCATCGCTGACCCAAACCAAAACCCGAGGAGATCTCAGCATTTCACAGCTTAACATCGAACCTCTAGAAACATTTATATGTAAGCTTTTAGCTAGCTAAGTGAGCTAGCCTAGCTAACCAGATCTTTTGATATTTTATAGTATGAAAGCTCTGTTTTAAACTTAAAATGTAACTTCGATGTTCTGTAGCGATCGTCTGTTGTGTTAAATATCTCTAAGTGCTGTTACAGCCTGTAGGTAATGCTCAGGATAATATGTAAGGGGTGGTTTTGTTTGAGAGCTAACTATGTAGCTAGAAACATGTGAGCTAGCTAGCTAACGAATTTAGCAAGCTACTGAAAGCCCAGCAGTGCTTGGCTAAGTTAGCTAGCCAGCTAATGTAAGCTACCTTTCTTTATATAGTGTTGGTGAGGGAGGTGGTGTTCACTTCAGCTCAGCTCAGTGTTCGTTTACATCGTTGTTCAAAAAATGTGTTCCTCAGATATAGAACATTTACATTTTCAGAAGACTATCTACAGTATTTACTCTTACTTGATCACTATTTTTACTTTTACTTTTACTCATCTCAGTGTGTTTTCTACTCTTTACACCACTGACAGTGACACAGCTGACATCGTAGAAACACAAGGGTATTCGAACTCGACAGTTCCTCAGACTTTATCTTGCTGTATCTCATATATTGTGTCAGGAATCAGGAAGCCGACGTATGGCTCAGAGGATGTTTGTACAACTAAGACCGAGCACGCTTGCTGTTTACTCAAGTGTGGTAATCCATAGTTCCGTTTGCTCAAAGTCAAAGTTCAGCTTTCTTATCGCTGTTGTAGCTATGTTCCTGCAGCCGGGCCGTCGTTCTTTCCTTGTTAGGGGTTACGGGGACAGAACAAATCACTAGTTCTCCCTATAAGCCGAGATATAATGACCGGAACGTTCTTTTAATCATATGGGCTCTGGGTTTGTATATTAACCACCCAGGCTCGGGTGAAGAGGACAGCTGATCTATCTGCTTGTCATTTTTCCTCTTATTCTTTTTTCCAAGAGTTGCTGCAAAGCATGTTTGTGACCATGAAGCAGACTCACAGTGAGCTATTATCTGCGGAGCTGAATGTATTCGAAAAAAAAAAAATCTGTCTCGTTCATTTCCTATGAATTTGTACCTGTTGCATAAAAGCAGTTTCCTGTTGCACTGATCTGGTGCCTTTTTAGATGATATGTGGTGTTTCCTGGTTGAAGATGACATCTGAACCCTGTAGAAAGCTTACATTAAGAAAGTGCTTACACGGCATTCTACTCTCTTTCTTCACGTTTATACATCATATTCAAGACCTGCAGCAGTAGGATAACATTTAATCCATTTTCCACTTCCACAAATGGTCAGAGTGTTTTTTTACTTTGTAAACATATTAAATACTTGGTGAACAGTGTTGCCCAATACCCAGCCCGAGCACAATTTGATCACTCTGTTGTGTTTCCCTCATTGTTCAGCATGAAATATAGACTCATCAAATGCAGACGATAAGGTTTTACCTGCTATTCAATCTAAACATTTTAACACCAAGGTCACATTATGTCATTATGGATTACATTTCACTTCCCAGTTAATGCTTCTAGAAACAGTCCCTGAATGCAGTAATTTACATGTCATTCCTGCGTCATTTTCATTTTTCCTGTTTCATACTTAATAATGCATCTATAATACACACACTCGGGTTGTATAATGCAGTGCCACTATCTGTATCTCTTTAGTACTCCAAGTTTCCATATCTCTATTTAGATTACTGCTGCTTTCGACTTGACTGTTTTGTTTCATTTTGAACTTAAATTGAAACTACTCTCTTCCAGAAACCCTGGAAAACACTATAAATCACCCAGAGAGCAGTGCCAGCGTGTGTGTGTGAACTCTGACAGTTCCTCAGCCTCAGCTACATCATGAGATCAAGAGATGTTTTTAATCCTGCTCACACAGTTGGGATTTTTGTTTGCAGCCCATGATATGTTCGAATTTAGTTTTCCAAAACATAAACAAACTACTAGAATGATTCAGACCACTGGGACCTGGATCAGGTAGATACTAGGTACGATAGATACGCAGTGCCGCATTTACATGTTAATAAACATGGTCTTTGTGGTCTCCAGAGTCTGACCGCTCGCTCGCACACACAGTAAAGTAAAAACCCCCAGTGTTTTCGTTGTGTACTGTGGGATCATGGTCCCACATGCCTCCTATTCTTATCAGTATTTAGAACACATTATCTGTCATTCTGAATAATAATAAGTGTTATAATGTATTAAGTATTAAATACGTAATAAGTACTGTAATGTAGTGCTGTACTGGTCCAACACCAACACCATCGAGTGGGATTTCTGCAGCTCTGTCAGATATGCAGTGGCACTTCCTGCGAGCATTTCCTCAGTGCCCTGTGGAAGTGTAACACTACATAAATGACCCATTTCCTCTTGCGCAGCTATTTGTGGACTTCCTGTGCACTTTTCAGACTAGGTGCTCTCGTTGCCATCACATCTGGCTTACATCTTGTTGAGTGAAGTGTTGTCGTTCTCATTCTTTAAAAAAATAACTTTATCAGGGTGTTGCTAGATAGGTAGATAGCACCGTAGTTATTTTAACCATGGGATTGGAAAAACACAATGGCTTCAGGAATCTTGTGATTAAAATACTAATATATTGTGTATCTCTGAATAGTGGCAGTTTTACAAATTAGATGATTCTAATGTTGTTATTTATATTAGCAAATCTGTTTTTAGGCTGACAAATTCTGTTTTTTATCGATGACTTCACATTTGACAGGATCTTCTGTGTTTAGCATTTGCTACTTACGTTAAATTTATTAAAAACTTAAAACAGTATTGAACTTCTTGTTGTATGTTGTTGTTGTGTTGTAGATTAATGGTAGGGATTTTGGAGGTGAGTCAAACTTGTCAGAATGATATGTGTACAATTGAGATAACCGGCAGCAGAAAGTTTAAATTAATCAAATTACTTTAATATGGATTGATGTTTTTTCATGCAGTGAATCTCAAATGTAATAATTGACCTTTTCTATACTGTGGAACCGACACTACATACAAAACTTACTAGAAAAAAAACAACTATGACAGACAGAAGCTAAAAGCTGGAAAACCAAAAATTCTTATCCCAAAATTATCACGAAAATAACCTTATCCCTTATGTACTGGTGTACATTCGCCAATCTTTTGGTTGATGGTTTGTATTTACTGCTGCTTACATCAAGCTACCACTGACCGGATATGGACCAGTCATCCAGCGCCAACTCTAACTTTATGTGTACAAATGTTTGCCTGATATGATTTCGTCTTGTGACAGCATGATAGCATTAGAACTCTAATGAAAGGAAAATAAAAAAAAAACAAATTGATTTGAAATGATTTGAAATAGATTCCTCTTGCAGTAACAGTGGACATATTTAAGTTCTGGACTTGTTTGCGTATGAAGTTATGGAAGGAAGGGGCAGTGGAAGGACAAGGACTGGCTGAGTGAATTGCAGCTGTCCTCCGTGTGAGCTTGCCGCATTTATGAAATGTCGTTGCGGTTGTGTCAGCCTGTGCACCAGAGAAACCATTTGGCTTTTGACAATGAGCTCTGCAGGAATGCACTGCCGCTGAGGCCAAGTGGGCGTAACATGCCTGTGATATTGGAAGCCAAGTTCAGCTGGCTCTGGCTCCTCCGGCACCTCGGGGGACTCAGCCGAGGGGCTGTTTTTCACGCAGCCTGGAGATGATAAGCAAGCCCTGTATGTGTGTGTGAGTGTGTGTGTGTTTCCTGTTCAAGTATGTGTGTTTGGCATGCATCGTCTATCTTTAAGACATTGTTGTTTGAAGATTTCTAATAGGGATAACAGTGCAAAGGGCCTGCAACCTTGAAACTTTAAGCCAGTGTGCTGAAAACTCTTGGGTGACAAATTCCACTGTCGTCAAAAGACTTCTTGTAGTTTTGTAATTCTGGAGCAGGGTGAGTGCAGGGTCTTTCATCATGTGATAGTGACAGGGAGGAATCTTTCCATTAGAAAATGACATATTTATGTGCGCGAGTAAAAGTGCTCCTGTAAATCGGCCCTGCTATGCCTTTTTTTTTTTTTTTTTACAACTGGCTGCATTTGGAGCGCTGCGAATTCGTTTGGGCCGGGTGTTAGCACAGAGTAGTCCTCTGATATAGACCGGCAGTAAACTGTGATAAGCAGTGCTTTTCCAGAGCTGTGCCATAGAAGGGAAATGATGCAAGACAGTAGTCCCTTTGTTTAAAAAGTTGGCCGTTTGGGTGCATGCCATGGACTTTAGAGAACAGAGAAGTCGAGCTGGTTTACTCTAAAACTTCTGGCCAACTGTCAAATCTGTTTTCTGGGCCTCTGTGTTCCCGTCTCTTATTCTATGCCTCTTTTCTAGACCTTTTATTATATTTTTAAAACCTAATTTGCTTTGTTATAGCTAAGAGATGTCCATATTTCCACCCGAGCTTGGTGTTTTTGATACTTTAACTTACTTTTGGGAGCAGAGGGAAAAGCTTTCTCAATACTGCAGGAGAAATGTCAAGATAGCATTTCCAAAAGCCATGCACTTGCTGTCTCCACATCCCCAGTGCGTGCACACACACACACACACACACACACACACACACACACACATACACAAACTACACACAGTCCAGTTCTTGAACAAGCTAGCTGTCCAAATCCCCCTAGCCTCACAAATCATTTAGCTGCACTCGTGTTTGTCTCTCTGGTGCATTGCATTCATATTCAAGACAGTTGGAGAGAAGGAACAAGAAGGAGGGGGGAGAGAGGGAGAGGAAAAGAAGGAGGGGAGGAGATGAGTACAGCACCAGATGTGCTCAGGAGTTTTGCAATATGTCATCTGTGTGAAGACGTTTTCTTGAACCCAGGCAACATGGATGAGTTCACTTCGGAAATGCAATGGCTGGCCTAGCTTTCCACGCAGTCCAAATTGTACAAAATGGCTGCCCACATTACTCGGTTAGGCCCAATGCCAGACGCAGGAGTAAAATTTCAGATTTTCTACATACGGTACTAATTGTTCTGAATCATAGCACATTAGAAATGCCCAAGAGAATGCAGTCAAAAAGCACTCCCACAATCAGATATTTATTTTTCTTAATCTGTACATATTTTATTTGGGAAGTTATACAGTGTTTATTTGGTTTAATGAATTCTACGTTTAAAATTAAAAAAAAAACTTGAAATGGAATAGAAGCATCCTAAGAACAAATAAGATTTTCCTGATTCCTTATGGCATAACTTGTAGGCTTATATTCCAGTAATGGAAGTGATTGTAAAGAATGTGTATAGTTAGAACAGAAATGTGCTTGTGTCTGCAGAAAAGTGAACCAAGCAGATTGCAGCCAGATTGGGTTTAATGACCGTATTTTCAGTGTGTTTCTACTTGGATACAGCAGAGAAATATGATTAATGTCTCTTTATTGCCCAATCAAATGCATTTCTAGTTTGAAATTTGCTAACAGCTGAACCACAGAGTCATAATTTCTTTTCCTGTGAATCATATTTTTGTCACTGATATGTATAAAGGAGTGTGATGTTGACACTCTGTGTTATAATGCACGTGAGGCAGAGAATATTTCAGGACAACAGGTTCGGCAGGAGACAGGGTGTGTGTGTGTGTGTGTGTGTGTGTGTGTGTGTGTGTAAAACAGCCTCAGGCATTGACAAGCATTGCTGCTGAATAGCGAGGACTCCCTCCATTGTAAGGATGTTAAGCGGAAGCGCAGCATGGAAGTCAGGTGCACAGGTAAGAGGGAATGATAAAGCTGGCTTACATGCCAGTGTTTTGGAGAGAGAAAAATACAAGAAAACAAACGGTAGAAGTGTCTCACTGGTTCCAGTGTAATGGGCTTCTGGCAAGTCAGATATGATTTTTATCCCAAATTGTGGAGGTGCAGGACAAGACTGAATCATCCTAGGAGTGGATAATGTGCAAAAGCAAATTATCTACAAAACCTAAAAGTCCTATACCAAAGCCTGCGATCTGAAGGCCTTAACACCAACATCTAAGGCCAGTGTTCACCATCGTAGAGCAGCTAAGCAGCTGAGCAGAATGTGATTGGCAAAATGTCAAGCTTAAGTGTTTCGTTCTAATGTTGAAGAAAATTGCTATTGACTGTTTGATTTTTATGGGCATAATAAGATACTGAAAAAGTTTTTTTTTTTTTTTTAATTCTGGTCTCATTCCAAACTTAGTTCCCTACTGAGATATTTTGGAAGGACCAAAACGAGACTGTCTCCAACGTTTGTTATTTGTTACTACTGATAAAGCAGTTATGCACAGAGGAGTGGGCCAAAATTTGTTCAAAAACTTACTACAGGAACGTTCTGCTATGAGATGGGGAAATAATCAGCAGCAATGTTTACTCTGTCACGTTGGAACATTGGGGGTTATGTGATGGTCAGTGTACACGTCTATAAGATAAGAAAGTGATCATTATTTCTATTTCTAGATTAAAAAAAAACTTGTGATCATGAAACTCAAACCCTAATTTAAATTTCCTGTACTAATTTGTTTTGAGGCTGTAGCCCTGTTCACTCCACCCACATACAATTTCCTGTTTATTTCACTCTGAACGTGAATAACAAGATATGTGTTTTCATTTTCCATTTTAAAACTTCCAGTACAAGTTTGGCACCCTTTGTCCCTTTGTCATATGCTACAACCATAATTCATTCGTTCGTCTTCAGTAAGCACTTCATCCTGGTCAGGGCCGCAGTGGATCCAGAGCGTATCCAGGGAACACTGGCTATGAGGATGGAATAGCAGTCCATCGCAGGGAACCGTATGAATATGATTTCTTGGTAAAATCAACAATTGTTTCAGATAGAGATCCTAAAGAGTGATGTCTTTTATTGAGAAAATTCTCTCGTGAAAAATCTGAAATATCATTATAGTGCAGTACAAATTCTTATTTCCTTTGGTCTGCCCACATCCTGTATTCAATAAAAAGTCATGTTTAGGAGAAACCTAAAATCCAGATGTAGCAAAGTTATGTTTTATATAATTAAGATTACAGTATTGCTCACCAGAATTCTAGGTTTGTGCTAGAAGCTCATGACCACACAGACACAGAGAGGAAGGAACGTGACCGCGTAAACACAGAGGGGAAGTCTGCACTAACTGACTGGATTGTAGGCTTCTTCCTCAACCGAGTGCACTTAAAATATTGATCAGCAAAACGAGCCAATTGTTTTAGTTCAGAAGCTGTTTTACTGACTGAGTAAAGCACCATCATGTTGAACTAATTATAAACAGACCAAGAAGTTTCAGTGGTCAGAACTTCAAGCTGCAAAAACATTGTCAATTTGCTAAGGACCAGCTGGTTGTATTATACGATTATATGTTTTCTCTTAGTCTATAGCCGTAACTGATTTGAAATGTAATATATCACGTATCTTGGACTGTTTAAAAAACCTTGGAGTGTTTAAAGATAATTATACTCTGCTAACATCTGTGTGTAATGGAGCATGAAGAAAAGACGCCACAACATTTTATATTTAACAATATATATTTTTCCATTTTAATTGTACATTCTGTTTTGACATAAGCTTTTATTCACACACAAAAGTAGGCATCTAAATAAATACTATATAAAATAGAACTTCAAAATAAATATATCTATAAAGGGACATTTTTTTTAATATGTGGGAGATTTTTTTTTCCTTTTTTGCCATGTTTAAAACAGAACAAAAGCACGTTGCTCTTTTATCAACAGTAAGAATGCAAAAGCAAAAGAAATGCAGAGAGTACAAGCCCAGTTTGGAAGGTTGCTTAATTGGGGCAAAACCAATCATTTGAAAACACTAGTGGCCAAGAAAGTGTACCTCAAAAAAGTAAAAATAAAATCAAATATAGTCACAGCATCCTTAACACTTCTACTTGGTGTTGTGGAAAGGAAGATCATTTCTATAAAGGTCAAATTACATTGCAGCAATGCAAACACAGTTTTTTGTGTGTAAAAGGCTAGAAATCTTGGAATAAGATGGAATGGAATGTTATTTGAGAGGGCTTCGTATCCCTCCCAGACAAGTTCATGCACAGCAGCTGTATATGTCAATCAAGCACAGAAGATGTTTCACCATTTTAAGATGAAGGCAAAAAAGCTGTGGCCACAACAAACACGTACAAATGGAACCAGGTTACGCTGAAACAGCATTCCTTCAGTGGATTCAATTAAATCTACAGTTTCAGGGGCACAGAGGAACCTTAGCCATGCCTTTCGTGCTAATGAGGCATGGTTAGCATAAACAGAGGTATTTTTTATTGCCTGGCACACTTTTCTAAATGAAGTGCTTTTAATAGAGAGACCTTTGCCTTCTACTGCACAACCACATAATTCTGACCCCCACCCACACCCAGCCCTCCCAAAAATATAATATTCATCTATATATACTTTTGTACTGAATTGTAATTAAATTGTACCATGCAATTCTTTAGGACATTTGAAATGCATCTTTAAGACGGCTAGTTTCTCGACACTATTTACAAGAGCATGTATCCTGCATAGTTCTAATTCTACAATATTAATGATACATTTGCAACGTTTCACCTATGCAGCTATGCAAGCCTCCTCGCTCATCTCTACTTTGGCACCTATCCAAGAATTAGATTGCAAAGACTTAAACCCTAGCCTTTATACATTCAAGACTAAGAACAGTAGTTGTTTTTTTTTCTTCTGCTTTTCTGATTTGTGCAACAAAGATGGGTACAAACATCTGAATATATAATGTTAAAAGTTTTGAATAAATGAGCGTGGGAATTTAGTATATGAAAACGTGGGTTTCGTTCCTCACGTCCAAGAATCCGAGCAATCAAAACACATCGTACCTTGCTGTGGGATTGGTTTGTTAGCTCACAAATAGCTATACCCACATAAACTAAAATTTACAAACTAGAACTCCTTTGGCAAATTATCTGTAAGCCTAATTCTAGACAAACCACAAAACTGCATAATAGCAAATCCTATGAGCAGTAGATTACACCTGGAGGGGTTTGGTACATGGCAAACTAGTAGAATTTCACTAATTACAATAATTGTACATGCATTTGTACATAATGCTGTGCTTGTCATTAGATTTTTAGGTGTCTTAGTGAAAGTTTAATATTTTGGGATAACCCTGCTGCTGACCCATTTGTCCTGTAGCTTATGGATGTTTTTAATCAAATGGTTTCATTTGTGTGTAGCAGTTTCCTATTAAATTGACTACCATGTTGTGGTTACATACTATACATAATATGTGAAAATTGTGCTCCCTGAGGTGATATCTTTTCTATAACAAATCAAACTGCTAATATTTGGAAGAAATATTGTGGAAGTTCACGTATGGTGACATGCATTTGAATACATGTTAAAGTCACTTGTCATTAAAACCCCACAAACCTGTCCCTAAGATGATGGACAGCGAGCCATTCTGCAGAGGTGAATACTGGGCTCTTGCTTATTTTCCAAAGTAGTAAATTGCATTTCTGGGTAACAAAGGAACTCGACGTCCTTTGACCAAAACAATGATGCCTTCTGTTCTCACCTCAAAAAAGGGAAGAAAAGCTCTATAACAAGCTTATAAGTGGGCATGGAGGTATAAAGTCTAGTTATTTTGATTGTAACATGTTATCAGCCTGGAATGCACTGCAACCTTTTCTCAGTGCCAGATCCGGGGAGGGTTGCCAAAGTATAGAATGCTCTTGAATAGCTGATATTTACTTTGACTGTTCCAAGCCACCCAAAGGCAAAATCACCAAAGGAGAAAACAGACATTTTTTGCAGCATTCTGTGATGGCAAGTGTTTTAACTAGAGGGTGAAATAGCAGAACGCTTTGATCCCACAGAGAAAACAGGAAAAAAACAGGCCTTATCTCTTTGTAGTTAAACTTAAGACTTGTGCGAGTCGTTCTAACAAACATCATGACTGAGCATTGTGGCATTACACTACGACAGTAAGGACCAAGCGTGAACCCTTTAAGTACCATGATTTGGGGGAAATACGCAAGAACTGGAGAAGGTTCTGCCACCTTCTGTCCACCAAGTCCTTCTTTGTAGATTTGTTTTGGACATGACATCATGAGGCCTGCTTCTCCAGAGGACAGTTCTTGACCTCTGCCACCTTGCAGGCCTGAGCACTTTTGCATCTGCAGCCCGGGCGCCTGAGGCTGTCGTAGCATTTCTGTGAGAGCTTGGCACAACCCACGGCAGGCAAATAGCACATAAGGCATGGCAGTACGAGTGAAATGGCTGCCATGAAGGACCAGCGTGCACAGCAGTTTGAGTGCGAACAGGAACACGGCTTGTCGGCGCAGGAGCCTTCCTCGTCCTCATCCTCGGTGCAGTGGTAGAACACGCCTTTGACTAGGCACATGCAGGTGGCTGAGTCCACCAGGTTCTGGGCTGAGCACAAACACTCCTGGTTGCACACCCAGCATGAGGGAAGGGTCCGGGGCAGTGTACACTCTGTGCACCTGCACTTTCCACACTTGTCGCACAAAGGCATATGGTTTTTCTCAGTCGGCAAGGCTACCCCTGGTTTTGAGTGCTGGGGTTTGGACCCTGGAAGCTTTGGCTGCTCTGTACCCAGGATCCTGGCATGGCCTCCACCGCTGGAATAAGAGTCCACCAAAGGGGTGGGTGCCGCATGCTCGAGCAACCGCTGATCGGAAGAGGTGCTACTACTACTGCTGATGGAGCTAGGTCGGCCACTGAAGGAGATCCAGGGGTGGGTGGTGGCATCTGGGGCCTCGCAGCGGGACAGGTGAGGATGGTGTTGAGCTCCGAGCAGGACCTCCTGCCCTCTGGTGGCCATCTTGTGGCTTGGAGGCTGCTGTGACACCACTGCAGGGCTGTCGATGTAGTCGTTCTCCACATGCAAGGACTTCATCTGGTCAATAGGATAGATGGTCAACGGGTGCTGTAGCCGACCATAAGGGACCCTGCTGTCCAGCAAAGGCTGCACCATCATGGACGAAGAGACTCCAGGAATGTGGTGAGCAACCCTCGACTCCATCTGTAGGTTGTGTCCCTCATACACCAAAAAGAGCTCAGGTCAGCATCTACTAGCCCTGTAAAGACACCAGCATGACATTAGGACGGCACTCAGCTTTTATAGAGGTCATAATCTTCATGCTGACCCCCCTGTATATCTTACATTTGAACTCAGTTTTACACAACCATGTTCACTAACTGCACAGTGTGATCCAATACAACCAAAAAACAGCGTTTTTAAAAAGAAAGATCATATTTCTGAGCTTTGTGTGGGGTTAGGGTAAAGGAACACTCTGATTAAAAACACAATAATGCAGGATAAAAATTTAAGATAAATATTATACCAACAGATTTTATTCCCACTTACTGCCGAGGAACTCATCTGTAGCCAACACTATGGCAACCAGAGCAAGGTTAATAGATTCTGCGATTACGTCGACGCCATGAGAATAAAAGTACAACAACGACAAGCACTGCGATGTCAGATCTCGACCAGGTTTAGGATAAATATAGAAGCGGAGACGAAACTCAGCCACAGTTTTACCCGAACATGTTTAAGGCATTAACCCGCTGCAGTCTGTCCGCCCACGACTCTGCTTCTCTCCCATCAGTGCTGCAAAAGCAACAAGACGCTGTTCTGGAGAACACACAGCCGATCCAGACTACACACATGAGCGAACATTCAGTAATGAAAGATATTCGGGAAAAAATACGGAACCTGTTGCAGCATTTCACTCAGATGAAGAAAGCCAGAGCCTTGCGCATCACGTTCAGCTGCCTGTTACCTCTCCTGCGCTTCATGCCTTCCACACAACAGCCACTAGATCCCACTGAGTTCTCCACTGTAGGCCAGGGCTTGTATTCATTAAGAGCCTATTAATTAAACATTACAAATTTATCAAAATAGGCTACAGCTGAATTCAATTTCAGATTCGCGGAGTGAAACCACGAACCTGAAAGAGGCTGTTTTCCACACTGCCGTTTGTTCCGTGTACATAAGTCTACATTTCAGTGGTAAAATCGAGAATCAGGAGTAAATCCGAGCGCTGCAGCAGATTACAAGGAGAACAGTGTGTCTCTCTGGCAAACGTCTCCATTCCACCAACACTACACGACGCTTTAACTCCTCAACTCCACCGCGACCCGTTTACGCAAAGCGGAAATCTCGAACCATAATCTTAGCTGTCGTGTTCAACTTTCACGTTTTCACCCACAGTGTGTGTGTGTGTGTGTGTGTGTGTGTGTGAGTGTGTGTGTGTATTCCGTGCTTGAATAGTCCACGACCCTGCCACTGTGGTTGTACTGTAGTTAAATATTGACACGACGCGCAAGTACAGAGACGTCGTTTTGCCAAAGTGCGACACTGAGCGCGCTGGAAAAATCACATCAAGGTACATGAAAGAGCAGGAAAAGAAATAATCTGCAGTGGAAACAAAAACAGGACAAAACAAGCTAAAGGTCTGAATTTACAGTTTATGGCGCATGTTGTAGACTGAACAGAAATAAGACTTACTTGTTTTGGAGAGCAGCGCATTGTGACTCTGGCGGTTCGGTTAGTCGCTATATTCCAGCACTGAAGCAGTAGTTCCGAGTAAAACAAACAAAAAGCCCAGAAAAAGCCCAGGTTCCGAATCCGGAGCAGCATGAGCGCAGTGTGCGCTGCAGAGACGACACGGGCTTTCTGACACGATGTTGCAACTACATAAGGGGGGAATGGCTTTTTATGAATGGGAGGGTTAGGAGACGTACTGCGCAGTTGCTCTGGCTGAGGCTTTTTTTTTGTGAATGGGAGGGCATAACGACTCCGGACGCAAATGCGTGGGGGTTACACTTTTATGAATGGGAGAGCTCCGGATTTCACTGCGCATGCGTGCATCTGAGCGTTTCATGAATGGAAGAGACAGAGAGAGAGAAAGACAGAGAGAGAGAGAGATGGCGGAAGGGGAGCTTTTCGTCACCAAGGGCAATGTCAGAGTGGATTACACTAATAACGCGGCTGTGCTTCACTTTCATTAATACTGCGCTCTTGTTGTGTCCTCTGGTTGAGAATAAATGAAAAAAAAAAAAAAAAAAAGCGCACCGGCGTTTAACCACGAAGCTTTCATTCAAAATCAAACAAGACAGTGAGAAAGGGGAGAATGAGGTAACGCGTTATGAAAATAAAATATGAGTCCAAAGACCTGACAAATCTATTCCAAGTGTCCATGAGTCACTGGTTTGCCTACGCGCAATGCAGAATGGTGACGATACGCAGCGTGTGTGTGTGTGTGTGTGTGTGTGTGTGTGTCGTCGCTGTATTAGCTGGATCCAGATTAATTTTTAGCTGGAGTGTATCGTGTACTTTATCCTCGTCTGTGGAGTGCACACAGCCTGCGCGTTATCTTTGCTCTTTGTCGTTACTTTTACATGCGCGCTATGAGCAGCGACAGAAAAAAGCCTGGAAAGCTGTAGATCAGCAATAAAAGAGCAGGCGGCGTCGGGGCATGCGGGATCCACAAAAGAACAGGATGTTGTTGATTTGTAACGAAACCGCGAGGAGGAAATGAGTGTGACTTTTCCTTTGAGCGGCCCTGGTGCTCCCTGCCCCCGCGGATAAACCCGCAGCCTGCGCCTGGACCAAAGCTGTCACAGGTTAATTGACGGCCTCCGCGTTCCTGCTCATTTCCATGACAACACGGGCCTCGATTTCCTGACTAAGACTAAATTCATTCACAAAACCCTCGATTCATATTCACGTTGCCTCCTGCGCCATAGCCAGGAATTCATTAGGAAATAAAATCACCACGTGACCTGTACTGTATACTGATATACAGGCGTTTTTACTGGATGTCAGACAGCAGCGGGAGCACATATTTGTTATTTTTAATCATTTAAGGCGCTTTCTACCACTAACCAGTCTCACCATATTAATAAAACACCTTTATAACAGTGCCACTGAAAAGTAATATAGGCTTTATGTGTTATAAAACCTGCTGCAGTAGTCTAAACCTCCTTTAGAGCCCAGACTGTCTCCTAGCTTTCTAACAGAAAATGCATGATTCTGATTGGTTAATCCTGTTTCTCATCATAGCAGCTGGTAGGAAAAAAATGATTAAACAAACTAAAAGACAAGTTCATTTAATATTTGCTTGATGGCTATTAATTCATCCATGAATAAGGCTTTGGAACTTTTAGTTGGGATTCAAACCCCCTCTGTGGTCCTGGGATCTGTGTCTGAGTAGATTATTTCTAACCCAACATAACCACACTTATAGTGACTAATATATGGTTTTATTTTAGCCTCATACGCAGCACAGAGAGCAGTGATTTCCGGTTCTGATTGAAGCTGTAGTCTAGACGGATGATGCTAAGGTGCAAACAGCCCCCTTGGCTACTCTTTAAACGTGATGCTTTTCATTCAGTGCTAATGAGTGCAAACTGGAAATACGATTATCACAGAGGAAATAAGCGAGCTTTCACAGCTCCAATACACAGCAGGTCACACTTTACTATGGAAATGACCCTCAGCAGGCTCTCACACATATTAACAGGTCAAACTGGTGAAAGGATTCATGTAATGCTTTTCTGTCAGCAAGATCATTCAAGTGCTTACAAGCTTGGGCATGACATCTTTCCTCTTTCTCTCACTCGTTTTCTCTTTTAGCTGTTTCTTTATTCACTTAAAAGATAATCAGCGAAAGAATGATGTCAATAGCCTGGATATACAACTGAATGGAACTCTAATTAATTATTATTATTACATTATTAAATTATTATTTACAATATTACAATTGTCTTCACCTCATCTACAGAGTAACACATGCTGACACGCTTTTCTTCGATTTGCACTAAAATCGTGCCTGGCTAAAATGGTGACCTGGTTGAAAAAGCAGCGTGTGCCTGATCTGAAGAAGATCCAGCCCCTGAGCTCCAAAGCAGCAAGTTCACAGGAAGGAACTTGTTTGCAGAGAATGCAAACCTCTAGTGATCTGAGTCATGTGGGAAGAAGAAGGAGAAGACACTGAAGGGAAAGCTGAGCTCTTGCTGAGATGGTGACCCCTGACCCTTCTTCAGAGAACTGACAGGAGTGCCCCTGAACTCTCACCTATGGGACAAACTAGCAATGAAGCGTGACCTGTTGTTGGGACATGGACCCAGCATTCACCCAGCTGGCATTCTGGGCATTCCACGCGCCGCTCCTGTCATATAGCAGCTTCGGTGAATCAGTGAATAAGCTCAGCAGACCACTGTAATTAAATCAGGCACATTTGTCCTAATTAGGCACTAATTTTAACTGAAATTGTATGTTATATCCTTTATTTTGGCCTTTTGACCTTCTGTTTAACAATAATTATGAAATCAGCTACACTAGTAAATTCATGACTCCCAGTGCATTCATTGTGTGGTTAAGCACAAGACACTTTTACAACATCACAAGAATTTCAGTGCTTTTCAGTGAAACCTTGTGTGGAGGATATTAATTTCATCTTATATGTATCCTATGACTCATGTGCTTTTAGCAGCATGACCATAGTGTTGTCCAAGGGAGCATCAGGGAGAACAGAAGAGTTATGTGCTCTTCGTTAGCAGTGGTTCCCAGAGTTTCTACCAAGCAGGGGTTTAATTTAAGCCCTGAATCAGCATGACCATTTGAGGGCTGTTTCAGATCAGCAATATCTAACCCTCTGCTGACAAGCTAACGCCTAAAATAAGCTACGGATGGCCACTTCCAGCGATACAGCAATTTTCCTATTGATGACAGAGTGTCTGCCTCCGGACATGACTCAGGGTATTTTGTTGCCTGCCATTAATGATTAATGATCACAAGGTCTGTGAGTGTCAGTCAATGAGGAGGAAATTAAGAAAGGAAGCAGAAGTGTAGAGGATGTTCCATAGATGTGATCCTGATATCCTCACCATTTGGCCATTTTCTACTAATTTTATATTATGATTATTGCATTGATAAGAACTCCCTGGTGTGCTCAGGAACCAAGCTGTCTAATTCTGAGACTCCTATTTTGTTAATTGGCCATATTGTCTGTGTATCAATCAGATTAGCGCTGGGGGATCCAAGTGGAGAGTTCAGTGTAAAGCAAGTTTACCCAGGAGGAAGTGCAGGCCTTTGATCTGGGCTAATGAGCTGCCAATACTGCCCTCAAGGGCCACTTCCTGGGCCAGCTGGAGGCCTGTGAGTTAGGCCACCTGAAACAACATGTAGTCTCCCTTTTCCTAAGTGCTCCCTCCTCCTCCAAACACCCTTCCCCCATTCTTCCTTAATGCTAAGTCTCTGTCTCTCGCCATTCAATGATAATTGGAGATAGAGGTGGGCTGAAGTCACCCAGTGTCCTTTTGTCCTCGGTGCATTTATTCACTCTCTGCTCTATCGGGAGCTGATACTGTCAGAGTAGTCAGTTTGATAGATGTTCTCCCTGACATGGCATTCTGTTTAAATAGAATTCCTTTCAGTTGCAGCAAATCTGCCTTCAGCTTGTAGAATTTTTCCGGAATGACTGAATCAATATGTTGTTGTAATTTGGCCGTAGGTTTGATGATATTTGCACTATTTGTCCATACAGTACACAATAATAGAAGGGGTTTATTTATAATCGCACTATCCGTTGCACCCAGAT
>CM074988.1:395983-414932 GCA_037576825.1 Pangasius krempfi
TTTATTTCTGTAAAGCTGCTTTGTGACAATGTCCACTGTTAAAAGCGCTATACAAATAAAATTGAATTGAATTGAATGATAAGAAACTGATACAAATATACAAGTTTCTAATCAGATCCCAGGTGTAGACAGAAGATAACCACAACATAACAAAGTAAGATCTTTGAAAATATTTTAAAATAAGCTGCATTCCTGAATGAAATAAATTGATAATGAAGGGCTGAAACAAAGTCTTTTCCTACAGTAGCCTTTGGAAAATTCGAGACTTGCGCACCTAAACTCCAATCCCAGATGGGTGTCCTTCTTGCTCCTTTTGTAAATGTGGGAGAGGTTTGAAATAGAAACTCAGCCAGGCTTCAGAAGCTCCATTTCCCATTTAATTCTCTTTGACCCAATCCAGTTCAGATACCCACAGTCCTGGGAAAAGAATTAACAGGCTGTGTTTTTTTCCACCAATCATCCTCTGAACACCAAGCCATGTAGAGGTTGATGGCGAGCACACAGCAGTCCCTTTGATGGACTTGGGGACAGTGCGACATGGAACACTTCCTGGGCTGAATAGCACCCCGACACTCGACACCTGGGACAGTGGCGCTACGCTGTTGGCACCAGGCCAAGCCCGACGAGGCACCTTTGTGTACCCAGTCACAGAAAACCTATCCGGAAAGATCTCTCCGTGCCGGTTCCCATGCATTGCTCCACTCTAGCCTGCATCCCCTTTGTGTCAAACTGACTTGGGACTCATTTTATTTTGTTTCAATCTGGACTATACTTACTCTCTCTGTAAAAAAAAAAAAGAAAGAAAGAAAAAGCTTGCATGCGCTCGGCTTCTTTGCCATGCCCTGGGGCACTCAGGCACTGCATGCACTTTGTTGTAGATGTAAAAACATTTTCTGGGATTAATTTGCTGGCATTGTTCATGTTGTCGAACAAGAGGTGTCTAGTTTCGTGCTTTATTTACTGTTGCTTGTCATGTCTTTACTTACACTGAGGTTAAAAAGGTTCAGCAGAAAAAGACACAGGTTTGACTTAGCAGAAAGTCAATAAAACAGAGGAAGCACTGCTCCTCTGTTCAGTCTTCATAGTGAAAAGCATATGCACTAATGTTATTAAAAGTGATATGATAACCAGGAAAAACTGTGCCCATTAATAGAAAACAGGAGAGAGGAGTAAGAAAACGCCAAACCACAACAAGGCATGCAATGACTAGCATGTGTGTAGGGGCCACTATGTGTCCATTAGTGCCAAGGCTCTGCCTTGGGAGTCCCTGTCGGTTTGGGCCGAACCCACCGGATCGTCTGGCTCCTCAGATGCACAAGGCCGTCTCCCTGGGAAGGTTCAGTGCGCCGAACAAAGTGACAACACCATCAAAGCAGCCCGGCTTGAATAAAAGACCTTTTTATGACTTTCCTTCAAAGAGCAACTGGAAGTTCAAAGCACACACAGAGAGAACGAGTCGATGGAAAGTTCAGAATCATATGGAGAGAGGAAGAGAGAGAGAGAGACAGAGACAGAGACAGAAAGACATGGATGGGGGAGGAAGGCCTCAAAGGAGATTCAGTATCACTCATGAAAAGCCTTTTCCAACCTGCCGTCTGCTCTCGCAAGCACTAAATCTTCAGCATGAAGTTATCATTTGCATGAAGTTACCCATCACCTTGTTGATGTACTAAATATACACATTTCAGAATGGTAGCATATTTCTTTTTAAAAGTGTCCTACCTTTTCACAAGCTACCCTTAAATAAAAAAGAAGACAGAAGACACACACTTCACAGGTTGTAAGTTTGCCAGATAATTGCAATGAATATGTACTAGAAAACAGGAGGTGTGGTGGTGCAGCAGGTCCAGAATTCCTGGTTCGAACCTGAGCTCAGGTTACTGTCTGTGCATATTTTTCCCTTGTCCATGCGGGTTTGCTCCAGGTTCTTTGAGATCTAGGTCCTTCAGGAACTCCCACCTCCAAAAACAGTAGTTGAATTGGCTAAGATAAATTGACCATAACTTTGAATGTGTGTGCAAATCATGCCCAGGAATGGACTGATGTCCCGTCTAGGGTGTGTTCCTGCTTCAAGCCCAGGATAGACTCCAGATCCACCGAGACCCTGCCCAGGATAAAGTGCTTACTGAAAGTGAGACAGTGAGGTCGGAAACTGAATGAGTTTAGACAGCATGGACACTCATCATTGTTTGCTGCGTCTAAATTCTTCTTTTAAATGAGATGTTTTTAAATCCTGATCCTGCTCACGAAAGGCTTGATCTTTTGCTAATTAGTGGATCAGGAGAGACTGTAATGGGCCTTGCAGTTGAGAAACCATGTGCTAAAACATCTGAAAAAAAACAACAACCCCACAGTAGGCACATGTGTCCTTAAGTTTGTGTTGATTTTTGTGTGTAGGTTTATATAAGTTATACTCTAGATAAGTGCAACGTTTACATCATTCATTGATATGGGCAATAATGTTCATAGTAATAATAAAGATAATTGCATACCATTCCTTATTACTTGCATTTATTCATTAGCCTGTTGTTTTAAAAGCTGTAGAGCTCACTCCAGCAGTACTGACCACAATGGAAAGATTCTTAAAAGTGCACAAGACCCAGATATGCCATGCCCTATTTTTTGAAATATACAGTATTTATGTATAAGGACTACACATAGAGACCAGCTCTGGGTCTCTGAGCCTGATAAGTAGAACACTTATGATATTAAAAGCACAAAACAAACAGCCCTGTAAAATATATAATCTGTTGTTATTTTAATAATGTAATTGTGTTATTGGGTACATGGATTCTCTCACCAGTCAGTAGTTACATTTCTGAATTCATTACATATCTGGCATAAACAACACATCATGTTTTAATAGTGAAATAAAGCATTGTTTAATACAATAATGGTCTTTTTCAAGGACAAATGCGTTTAATGATTTTTTAGTGAAGGTCATAATATCAGAAGTATAACTGCAAGAGACTGCATAATTTCTTATGCTTGACATATGTACTAGGCAGAACTGGTATATTTAATTTGGTGGCTTTTATAATATGTTAAGAACTGTGGGAGATTATGGAACTGCTCAAGGCATACCCTAAAGACCCAAGAATATGAAAATGTCTCCTATGACTATTTTATAACTTAACATGAAGTCTATATAGACTGTAGGTAACTGTATACTGTATACAACTATAACTCGTCATGGTCAAATGAATGAAACTGGACTCTTATTAAAATGTGCATGAATTTCGACATGATGATTTCAAGTAGTAGTTTAAACAAGAATAATAATTTATGATTGACAAAAATAAATATTATATGAATGTTTAATGTTGCCTTGCTAGAATTTATTGTAGCCATTACAAGCTAGCAAACATCTGTAAATATCAACCAAAAGATGCGTCTGTAGCTGTATTAGAATAAAACAATAATTTTATTTAACCTTGCTGTATGAGCTATATCTTAGATCTTTACATGCTTCTTGATAAGTATAAGCTGAATAAACATCCATTGGGAAAGGTGTCGGAGGAACAGCTTGCTTGTGTATTAGCTTAGGATTCATAAAATTAGAATAGACTAAAACATACACTGAAATGTTTTTCTTATATAGCATTTTACAATATCACTAAAATAAGATGTCTACAGATTCATAATTGACACTACAAAAAGCACTGAATACAGCTTCTGTATCGGACATACTGTCATAGTTGAATAACAGCGAGGCAATATTGATATGTGTACAGTATATGCCAATAAAATAGCATGAAATCTATCAGTTAATGCCAAGAGAAGGGAACAGCATTGAAAATTCAGAGTACTGAGTTTGTTATCGGTTACACAGGCTGCAGTAGTCCGATCCACTAAACAGCTGATGCAACGGCTGTCCTAAACCTCAGCTGAAACCGTATCGGGTCACCCGTGCCATTATATAAATAGAAAGGTCTGATTTCTGCTTGGTGCTATATAATGCAGGTATCTCCTTACAAAAAGCCCTCCCTCCGGGGGGTGGCTGTGCGCCTCTGCAGTGCCTCCTGAAATCCCTCAACCCTTAATCCCCTTAGCAACAAGGGTCTGTTTCTCTGCTTAGACTGAAGTAGGCCTCTGAGGCCTAGTGTATGCCTCAGCCTGTAGGCCAAGAGCCTCCTGTTTACAATTTCCCTATTCCTGTTTTTAATGTTGCTCTGAGAGCAGCCACAAAGGGCCAGTTTTGTCTAGCAGGAACAAGGGAGCTATTAGAGGAGAGATGGAGGGAGGAAGGAAGGAAGGGGAGATTCAGCGAGGGTAGGAGGAGGAGGGAAATGGGTGCCCCAGGGGGGATTAGCTAGAGCAGCTGCTCCCTTTGGGGCAAGATATGAGAGGCATTTTTATATCAGGAAATATTACAATAAAGGACACTTAGGATAAAAGTCCATGTGGGAAGAGGGGCAGGTTATGAGTTTTTGCACTTCATGCCATGCCAATGCAAATGCAGGGTTATCATTTTGTCCTCGTAAACAGGAGGTCATCGGCTTTGAATTGTTTCCTGAAGATATGACTGAGTGGATCAATAAGGCAGCACACAAAGCGCATCTGTCGGAGCCCACACAAGTGATAGTATTCATCAGAAGATCCAGAGAGGAAGTGTGTGTGTGTGTGTGTGTGTGTGTGTGTGTGTGCATGTTTTCACTGTATAATATCTACTGTATATTGTCTTTAAGGATTTTTTTATTGCTATAACAATGTTTTTGTTGGTCCAAATGATAAGATAGCTTAATAATAAATCAGTTATAGAACATTTTACCAAGTTTAAAAGCAGTTTTTTTCTAAACTGTAAAAATTATGCTCCAAGTAGGTAAACATTTAATTTAATTTTTTAAGGTATTCCTGTAATTCTTAAAAAAACACTTACACACTGGTTTTCTGAAAAGCTTTTACATTTGACTACAGTAAGGACTTGTACTAATTGTTTGTCAGAGTCATGAACCAGCATGACATCCTCACTCCTCTTAAAAAAATGTACAACTGCTGGGACAAATTTGTGTTGTTTTTTAAAATAGGAAAGAAGTGAAGCCTCTTTCCCTGGTGTTGTCTCCTGGGTTCGTCCCCGGGGAAGCTCAGGACCAGGCGAATCATGCAGCAGGCTTGACGGTGGAAAAGCACCATGAGTTTTTCCTCTCTCCATATGGCAGCCATTTGTCTTGAGGAGTTCTGCCGGACATACTATGAAAAAAAGGAGCAGGACGCACTGGGACGTGATCTCCAGAGGCCTGGTGTCCTTCACATCCAAGAAGAGATCGAGAGAGAGAGAGAGAGAGAGAGAGAGAGAGAGACAGAGGAAGAGAGACTGCCTGCAAGTAAACGGTGACATACATGTCTGGAGAACTCATGTAGGCCTTAATAAAAACAGGGCCAGGAAACTAATTCCATCTGTTTGTTTGGAGTTCATACTGGACTGGAGCTATCAGCAAATCATGAAATGACAACAAAAAAAATGAATTAAATGATTTAGATGTAAAGTCAAGGAGATGAGCGTCAATCCAGCTTAACGTTTCAGGCAGGGTTCCGGCAAGTTCTGTGCTAAAACCCAGAAGGTTGTGAGGTCAAATTAAGCCCTTGAGCAAAACTTTTAACCCCCAAAGGCTCAGGTATGTGCTTGGATTATGTTCTGTTGCTTTGGATGAAAATGTCTGCCAAGTCCATAAATGTAAACTTTCAGCTAAAAGCACTGATTCAAGGAAGAAAATACTGAATAATGTACCATCTCTTTTATCTCTTTTTTCTTTTTCCCCCTCTGTTTTGACTTTCTCTCCTCAGTTTGTTCCAGACCCTTCCATGTGTGCAAAAAGGATCATAATTAACATTTGCCCAATTCGCTAAGGGACATGCATTCTAAGCCCTTCCTTCCTGCTGCAAGTGGAATTCTCATTAAGTCGTAACTACTTTTCAAGAGCAACATTCCTGCTCAGAATGCCAGGTCTTTCCAGCAGACCCAGCAAAAGTGAATTTCTTAACTGTGATTTAATTGCAAACTGCTTTGATCTGTCATGAAATCACTTAATAAAGTAAGGCAGAGGACCATGTCTCTTTAAGATGTTTTGGATGACAGGTTATAACTTTCATGTAGGGGCATCAGTTCTAAATAAAATAATTTAGTCATTTTCATATTTGGACCGTACATTTCTTTTTCTTTTAAAAATCAGTTTTATCAAAGGGAGAGAGATTGCTTGATTTGTTCAGTTAAGAGCCTGGGGAATTTTAGCATGTTTATTATTATTCTGAGTCAAACGGATGCCAAGGATCTGTTGGAGCAACGTGATGCTCTGCCTTTCCGTGCTCCTCAGTGCTGGCCACATTCTCTCTCCTCTTACCTGCACTGAATGGAGGAGACTGGGCTAATTAGAATTCAGCACTTCCCTACTTGGCTGGCTCATTTAGTAATTTGTCTGGCTCCTTTCCTCCTTCCCTTCGGCCTGTAAAATGATCCTTCTACATAATTTGCCCCAACCCCCCTGCCAACTTCCCCCGAAAGGTGGATGCTAATCCTGTAAGAACCACAGAGAGGAAAGCTGGAGGCAGAAAATCTAAACACGGAAGGCAGAAGGCAGCCTCGTCTTGTGGAAGGGTACAAACATACCCACGTGCACAACGAAGTGTGTATGAAAACCACCACCGTCATAGCGAGCGAGCTGAAGATCGAAACATTAGATATGCGTTACCTGAGTCATGTTAGCTTACTTTCAAATTGTAATTGAAACACTGGTCACATAAGTTCACAGAAATAAGGCCCAAAGAAACTGTTTTCTACAATGTGATTTGGTTGATAAAGTTGGCAAAATTTGCAAGAAGTCATCATGTCTTTCTGCTTTTTCTCATGTTGGCTCTCGTCCCATGCTGACCAGCAGCTCACTGGGGCATGGGGATGACCGAGGGGCCAAACAGGGACCGGAGGCACGCTTCTAGACTTGTGGATGAGGCAGAAAATGCATTATGGACTGTAATGGTTGGCTGATCGCTCCCATTCATGCCATGAGCTGCTCACAAAAGAAGCAGGCCTGAGTTCAAATAATACCTAAACCTAACCCCCTCCCGGGCCTGTTTAGATGTTCATGAGGCACTATTGGTGGCAGGACAGAATGTGTGACCGCTATTCTGGGCCTGGGGTTATGTACCAGCGGTGAACAGCAGGCTGACTTCCTGTGTTCTATAGGACATGCTGCTCACTGCCAGGAAGTGAAGCCTGAACGGCGGAAAGTGGATGCAGCGTTTATCATCCAGACATAGTCAGAACTTCACGAAGCGTTTCACTTTTTTTTTTTTTTTTTTTAATGAGCTTTAGTTCATTTGTACATTAGATTAATCAATAGCATGTGATCAATAGTAACCCTGGAAATGGTTTTTGGTTGTCCGTATTTGAAGAATGACATGTCAGGAAACTTTAAGACAGGAAACAACATTTTTCCCTTCTGTTTTCCAAGAACATTGACCTCTTACGAAATATAGACTGGGTGTCACTACAGTAACCCTGTTCCAAATCATGTTCCAAATCTCCCCGACTCAGTCACTGATTGTTCTATCCACTCCTTCTTTAAACGGAAATTGGACTATTTCAAATATTTGACGTAAAAGAAGTCCAGATGATGTAATAGTGATCATTGGGCTACTGCTTTTTAATGTGGAACTGGTGTCTGTTTGTGTAAAAATATCTCATACACAACTCCAGATTCCTCCTACAGTTTCCTCTGATTGTTTCATGTGGACAGATGCAGTGTGTCTTTAACAGTGACCTCACAGGTTCAGACTTTATTAGTGAATCACCTAAAGCTATTCTTAAATCCTTTGTTTGCCAAATGCAGGTGTGTACTGAGATTTTATTTCTGATGATCTGGGATCATCTTTCTACTAAGTGTTTTTATGTGTAGTGCAACAACAACTACGATAACACTGTTTCAGTCAATTATAAAAACGATTACAGATTAATACACACTGAAGAATACACACTCTTCTCCAGTATCTGCTCTCACCTCTTTGCCTTTCTTTTCACACATGTGAGTTTACTGATCCCAAGACATCGGCAGAAAAACGATGTTGATGCACTCTGGCTTACCTTTCTCTTTTCCCAAAGCCTCTCTCTCTCTCTCTCTCTCTTTCTCTCTCTCTCTCTGATGTGTGTGTGTGTGTGTGTGTGTGAGACTGATATCAGCACTTGGAGACTAAATGGAGCTGTACTTCATCCTGGCTGTTTGCTAGGCCCAGCTGGAAGACAGCGCTTACGGCCCAACCTCAAATTCTCATTTGGAAAACAGATAATACAGAGCTTCAGCTGGACGCAATGGGTAATATAACCCACATGTGTGAACCAGATTCCTCTCTCTCTCTCTCTCTCTCTCTCTCTCTCTTTCTCTATCGTTCTTTCTCCATGGTAGACCATTTCAACATCTCTTTTTTTCGCTTTGCCATTTAGGGGAATTATATGCAATGATGAAACAGATGATATATGCAGGATTGTATATATTACCGGTCTACTGCCTCATATGCAAGCACACAACATTTTGTTTGTGTGATTTGTCTGATGCTCACTAACCTTTAACATGTTACCTAATTCAAAACAACATTCCATGTTTTTCTTCCTTCCTCGCATGTGTGCAACCCCCCCATACTCTCTCCCTCTCTCTCTCTCTCTCTCTCTCTCTCTCTCTCTCTCTCCACAGATTGAGGGTCCAGGGGGAGTGGAGGGTTCGTGGCTGATAAGGCTGATGTCATTCCTAAACTTCCTGTGGATGTGAGTAACTGTACACGCTGTGCTCAGGGGCACGGTAGGGGAGCAACTATAAAAAGTGCTGTGTGCTTGTCACACACACACACACACACACACACACACACACACACACACACACACCAAACACATCCACCTCCAGAATTATCGTACACAGCACAGAACATTTCTAAAAAAGTTAATGATGTCTTCACGCTCAAATCACGAATATGATTCATCTGAGTTTTACAGCATTTGCTCCAGGACATATGGAGTCTTAAAGGTATATGATTGCTTAATATCTAATTATTTTGTTTTTAAATTTGTAGTTCCAGAGTAATTAAATTTGGGAAACAATCAAAAGTGCACATTTCTTTACTTTTCCAGTTCTGCAGTGATTGAAGCCCCTTGTAGACAAAATCCTCCTCGTCCCTTTCATTGTCTTATCAGATCAGAGCTGATCAGTAATGCGTGAGTACCTGACTCATCATCTGTTTATAACACTTCCAAATTTACTGAAGCTCCTGTACTCACTCTTTATCTCTGTAGGGTTAGAGTTAGGGTTAGTGCATTTTAACAAGTATTTGAAATTACTCAAATATTTTCCACCCCTGAGGATAATTAGTTTGAACCAAAAAAAAAAAACCCCAAAAAAACATGGTCAGACTTTTATACACTGTGGTGTTTATCTGTCAGTTTTTTGTTTGAGCTGTTTTTATGCCTCCACCCCATCCGAGTCCTGGTCCATCCGAGATAATTGTTAGCTTGAGTTTGCCAGAACAAGCAGTTGAATGTTTGTAGGATTTCTATGGAATTTTCATTGTAACCAGCAGATGAACTGATTAGATTTTGGGATCAAGCCAGACAGGGTGAAGGTCACAGCAAGGTCAAACATCCGAAATAGTTTTTCTTCAATAGCTTCCTTCCTGATTGAAGTACATTTCAAACAAATTAGTAATAAGAAGGACTAGACTTGTTGGAATCAGAAACATCCCTATCCACGCAGTTGGTGTCGAATACTACTTTTTTAGTAATGCAGTAATACTTGAGATTTTTATTAGACAGAGAATATTGTTCTGATGCTTAGGTTCAGTCGTGCTGTCACAGAAGTTGTCCTGTATCCGGGTTGAAGTGCAGGAGCTTAGGATTCATTGACATATGGAATGGTTTAAAGTACTTTGGTTAAAAGCTTAGGTTTTGTTCCAAGCAAATTGGTTAATAAAGACGACTATTAGTCTGGTGTCAGGTTCTGAATGGTGATCTCAGATGGAGAAAAATGTTTTATAAGTGAGGAATAACACATGATGGGCCATGCTGTCATATGAAAATAATGTCAAGGTGGCATGATATGGCCTAATACCAAGTGGCCCATTGTCTGTTATTCTTTACTTATACCACAGCCATTTGACAATGATTACAATTTTTAATTTATTAATGAATGACACATCACACCTTTCACCAGTTTAATGTTGTGCAATGACCATGAGATGCCCAAGTTAGTTCCTATTCTTACTTATATTATAGCAGCTATAAAGTCATTCATGTTACTGAAAAACTGCAAAGTGTAAATTTCTCTGTTCTGAAGACTTTCCCATTACAGTGAGAAAGCGCTGAATCTGCAGATTTATTTGATAAATGTAAAATAAATGTCTCAACGATTTTTAATCTGTTTATGTAGAATGTCTGCAGTACAAGACCCTGTGAATGAGCTGTTACTATAGAAACGATAACCTATTAGAATGAGCGCATTAATATAAACCTGTGATTTGTGTTACAGACAGAACTACCGTCAGAGCTGCTGTTAATTACCTTCTGACTCGAGAGATGAACTGCACTGTGGTATGAAGAGATATTAAAACAAACTCTGAAATGTTGGTTAGTCTGGACAGCAGATGTGTTATCTGTCTGTAGATCTGTGCTATATATCTATGTCTATGTCTATATCTATATCTATATCTCTAGCCTGACAGCTTTCAAATGAAGTTATAATATGGAAAGTTAGTTTTTATGCTTTTAATACATGCACGCAAATAAAAGTGTGTTTTATTTTAATAAAACATGAAAAATTTGATGACATTTAGCGGGAAGGCTACATAACATGCACCGTGGTGATTTTTCTAGAAATATTATATGAGTGTTTAAGTGTTTATGTGCAGTATGTATATCTTTTGTGCAGTATATTTATGTGCAATTGTATATCTCCAGCTAATGATTAGAGTGTTAATAAAAAGTGTACAACCAAAGACCCGAGACTGACACGCACGTCACAGACTCTGAGACTTGAGACTTCACTCAGACTTGTGAAAAGTGACTTGTGAACATCTCTGCCTTAAGGAAACTCTTTTTAAAAGATTGTACAGTGTACATTCTTAAACATAAAGGAGCCTGAAAAGGTTCTTTAGACTGATGCCATAGAGAAAATGAACAATTTTATGGTTTCTTAAAGAACCAAAATGCGTACAATAATATTTTTCTATTCATTTCAACCACAGAGCTTTTTTATTCTTGAACTATCCGCTTACTCGAGTCCTGGGTGTATTCCTGGCTTGCACCCAGTGTTCAGGATACACTCCAGACTCGCCGCAAACCCTGACCAGGGTAAAGCAGTTACCGATTGTGCATAGCTACAGTTGAGAATTGTATACCTACAAAGTGACCTACAATGTAAGTGTATACACAAGGTTGGTGTGCCTAATAAACTGGCAATTAGGCAAATCGGTTTAACTTGGTCTTTCTGTTCTTTTGATAACCATGCTGAGGTTGTTCTTGTCTATTCTTCTGTTTTATTGTCGCATTTAATCCATTCATCTTCTAGGACTTGTCGGTGGGTTTAGACTCTCATTCCTGACTTTTAATCATATATTTTTTCAAGTAGTTTCACTTAATTACTGAATAATAAGCTTTACACTATTCTGTCTATGCCTGCTTTCTGTATCTTCATCTATCAGACCATTTTTATTCATGATTTTAAGTATTACAGTTTTGTTTTCGATCTTTTATGTTTTACCAGGGCTTCTAACAATGTTCGATATTTACAGTTTTGACACAACTCATTCAAATTCAAATTTTCAGCCTTCGATCTTGCTCCAAACTGCTCTACACTCTCCTTTCATGGACTCTGAAGCGTGCTGAAAAACTTGCCATGATTTAAGAGCAAATGAAGAAAAATCTATGTGACTCTCCCATGTGCTTTCAACTGCCTATGCATGCAAATTGAAGGGGTGAGCAGTGATGTGTGAGTCCGTCTCTGCCAGCTGGGCCTCAAGGTCTGCTGTTCTGCTCTAGTCTACCATGGCACTGCTTCTTTCCATCTGCAACGTGTCCCACAATTAGAAATCCTGACACTGAATCCATTCCCCACTTTCCTCCTATAGCTGTGGAGTGAAGTGGAAAGAAAAGACTTAACACAAGGGCAAAAAGGGAACAATTTCTTTTATCTGGCTTTATGGGTAACTCGCTCTCTGTCTGCATCTGGTCGTAGCGGTGAAGAAAACTGGACTCAGATAGACTGCAGGGAGCGTGATAGTGAGAGGGAATAAATAGAGCGAGGTCATTGAAGGGAAGTCTAGATTGGAAGGATAGGGAAGGAGATAGTTGGACAAAGAGGGAACAAGAGATCAGGCTCGCAGGATACAGGGTCATCTCTCATGCAGATCTGTCTCCTGCCTCTGAGCCTAGAGCTCTCTGGCCACTTCCCGTCCGGAAGCTCAGAGTCTTCCCTGGACGACTCCTTAAAGAGCCCCACTCTGGCAGAAAGCCTGCAAGCCTGAAATCCTCACTAAACACCACTCAACACGCCCGTCCAAGCCCCAACCGAGCCTCCATCACATTCCCATTAGCTTTCTACCAGAGGCAATGTAAAGCCAATTCCTGACACTTTCCGGATCAGCCCACTTCTCTGCTGAGACAATGACAAAGCAGTTTACATTCACACGGGTAGGAATGTGAGAAGAATTATCCCGATGTAGTGGAATTAAAATTAAAATTTGGCTGTATTTTTCAGTATGTAGTTCTTTTAGTAAAATGTGTGTTTTTGTTATTTATTCATATTCGGTGACTGCGTTATCCTGGTCAGGGTGCCAGTGGATCGGGACCATATGTCAGGAACACTGGGTGTGAGATGGGAATACACGCTAGACAGGATGCCAGCCCATCGCCCAGTCTTCCTACTGCCATGTTTTTGGACAGTGCGAGGAAACCCGGAGAACCCGGAGGAAACCCGTGCAGACACGGACAAAACATGTGACACTCCACACAGACAGTAACCTGAGCTCAGGATCAAACTGGGAACCCTGGAGCTGAAAGGCTCCACAAAAAAAAGAAAAATGACAATTTTCAAATTACAAATAATAAATATTAACAGCATCTGTTGTCTTTAATGTATAAATACAAGATAAGACAAGGAAAGGATTCTATTATTACCCTAAACAAATGCCTTGGATGAAGACCTGGATGGTAATAGTATAATTGTAAAGGTCTAACAGTGCAGACTTTATTTGGTTCTGTTTTTGTTTCCTTTTTTGGTAAATAAAGTAGACCTGCTAACTAATTCTGATATGCTTTGGCCGTCTCTTATACTCAGGGAATTGCTCACTGTTGCCTGCGGTCTCGCTCTGGCCCAAACTCTGAAATTAGGCCTTCAATCATCAGACACTTTAGTTGTCTGAGAATTAAAGTGAGATTGGGGGAAATTGGGGAAATCAACTTATTTGAAAGGGTCAGTTTTCAGGACTCTCTGTGGGAGACTGAGTAAGCTGAATCCCACTCCACCCCCTTACTGAGACAATGGGTCACTTCTTCAAAAAAAAGTGACCTATTTAGATGTTCCTGTGAATAAAAGGGATAATTATAGGAGCTCGCGTGCTCTTTCACAGGAGAGGATGTGGCCAAAAAGAGAATGAATGAAGGAAAGAGGAAGTTTGAGGGGTGGGTGGCAGGGTTGTCATGAGAAAACGTACAAAAGTGACATCATAAAGGAGAGGAAATGCTGTGCTTCAAGCTGGAAGGTGAAACATTTGCTGAAAACAGAGACTCTGAATGTGCAGTGTTTGTTTGTCAATAGGTTAAAAAATAGGCTGTTTGAAAGGCAATGGGATCTCAGACAATAGCAGGAATGTGAAAGAGGAAGCGACGTCTGCACGTTATATCAAGGACAGTATGATTGTGAGATCCTGTGAGATCCTGTGAGACAGCTGTGAGGACAAGCCAAACTGTGGAAAAAGATTCAAACACATCTTCCACATCAGTCCCAAAACTATGTACCACCATCACAGATTGTACGCATTTCCGACCTGACTCAAGCTCCTGCAGAAAAAAAAGGGACTTAGTCATTAGGTGTGTGTAGATAATTTCAGCATCCTGAGGATGCACTGTGTCAATAAAGCAGGACTGGGGCAGGAATGAAGGTTTGCCATATTCCAGTCCTGCTCTCCTGCCAAAGTTTTAAAAAACAGGAAAGATAAACGAGGCATGCTGGACTTCCTGGATATCAGCCCTGAGATGTAATACAGACTGCTCTTCCACATACGGCGGTCCGTCTAAAAGAGCCAGTACTCAGTGTGAGGTGAGGAGAATAGAGTAACTACATGATGTGCCTCTCTCTGTCACTACACGCTTCTTTTACACACTGTACAGTTGCTGTGATTTGTACGAAATCATGCTGAAAAAGTGATCAAGCTGCTAGAAAAAAGAAAAGCTGAAAAGCTAATAGCTACTTATGGATAATAAGAATAAAGAACAACAATAATGTGAAAATATTTAACAGAAAATCACACAAACGTCTTCAACAGTAAAACCTGTATGAAATCTGTAAATATTTTATTTGTAATAAGGAACTTTAACATTGACCTGCGTAAATAAGCACTGCATGGCTGTTCGATTGAAAGCGGAATCAATGTACTGTACATTTTCCCAGTCATTATTATTTGCCATCAATTGATTAACAGTAAGTACTGAATGGCCTTTTGATTGAAAATATAATGGTGGAAAGAAACATAAAAAAAAAATTTATCATTTGAACTACTTTTTGAGACCTAATAGTGAGATGTAATAGTTAAATGATATTCCTGCCTAGGAATCCTGGAATCTGGTGGCATTTATACTGACTAGCTAAATTAATCCTATTAGACTAAATTATAAAAGAATCTTTTAACAATATCTCCAGGGCACAATATTAATCTCAAGAATATGTCTGTGCAGTATATATATCACTAAAGCTAGAGATGTAGTTTTTTCTCCAAGGATGCAAGGCACATTGGGAGGACTTCTCCGTTCTGTCAGTGGCTTGCCCTTCGCTCTCCACATAGCCTTCTGCTTTCGGTAGAATCTGGGTTGATGGTAAGCGCTTGAACAGATGGCATTCTGTCTTTAAAGAGATAGCTTGGCCAAGAACTCTAACATGGCTGATGGTGAACCGAAGCCAGCAGAACCTGAACAGCGGCAGTCGGCATGGACGCGATGAGTCCAGTTCCAACCTTGATTGTCGTGGTTATGTAGTATGTATCTTAGCCCTGGATGGACAGAAAGGAAGTGAACAAGTTCAAGCATGCGTGATAGTGATAGAGTTTCGTTTTCAGAGATGGTGGTCCAGAGGGTCCTCTACCTAGAGGATGCCTCTGTGAATGTGTGTGAGTGTGTGTGTGTGTGCGCGCTCTGAGGTAACAGAGGAGTGTTTGTGCAATTTACAGGGGATTTGTCTTCCGGCCTGACACGGGTCTGTCAAAGTGTTTTATGGTGCTGGTATCTTGGCTGCAGCTGTGTTTGGGGACTCCCAGAGGAAGCTATTGCTTGTTCAGTTTACAGTGAATAGCTCTCTTCCTGCTCTGACTGTGGACCTAGAGGCTGGAGGCCAGAGTGCAGAACTGTGTGTGTGTGTGTGTGTGTGTGTGTGCGTGCGCGCGCGTGTATGTGTGTGCGTATCTGTGCATGGTTTAGTCGTCCCTCATGTCTGCGTGGGTGGATATGCATTTTGCACATCTGTTTGAGTCTATGGGGTTTTTGTATCTCCGTAAAGCTGAAAACTCAACACATGTCTGCTAATGGGTTTGGAATGAGCTTCTCCTACTTGTGATTCAGCACACCGATGTGACTAGCTCACAGCAGGGGGCCTAATTTCCTTCAGTCACAGCTGCTGTTGGCCATTTGCCTCAGCTGCTTCACACCACCTTAAATGAGGACATGATTATTGTGAAGCCATTTTGAATAGTTCACTCTAAATTATATCACTGAAATGAAGACATGAAATGAAATAATATTCAAGACAGATCACCGGGATAAGAGACTGTATTATTACTGATCAGATGCACATGCCTTAGGATTTGTAAATGAAATTTATAGCAAATATATAATATAATGGATTACGAAGAAGAAGAAGAAGAAGAACCCAAAGCTGTTTTGAAGCGATGACTAACAGCCTGAATAATTACCTACAAGAGAGTGAAGATTTTTTGGAACATCAAGGTTTCAAATGCATTGATCAGATACAACACTGCCATCTAATGGACTATTGCTTATATTATTTTATTTACTTTTTAAGAGCGGACAGAGGTAGCTTAGTGGTTAAAGTTCTGCAGTGGTAATGAAAGAGCTGTGATTTCAGATCTCAGGACCACCAGAGAGTCACACTTGTGTGTTGAGTGAGACCTTTAACCCTAACAGCCATGCCACGGCTGACCCTGCACTCTGACCTTGTGTCCTTTCTTTAAAGTCAGGATATTTAAAGAAAGCATTGTACTCTTGTACTTATGCAAAAACTTTATATAACAACCCAGTTGCTTTTGATATTACTCAAACTGCTCAAAGCAATTGTGCTGATGATTAATTAATTATAAGTTTAGTAATAAAAAAGACTAATATGTAACCAGCTTTGTTCAGAGTTTGGAGTAGCCCTAGCGTTAAACTGTGAATGATGATGATGATGATGATGTAGAGAAGGACTGTTTTTAAAGTATGTGAGTTACAAGAAATTGTTAAATTATTTAAAAATATATATATATATATATTTACACACCCATTGTCTGTCCTTTTTCCATAATAACTAATGTATAATTAATTATAATCAGTAAAAATAAATTAATGATTGTTGCCTTTTAAATCATCACACTGTTACACTCGTAATACAGACTATTATTTAAACTAAGGTTCCTTGCAGCTATGAAGTATAGCATAACATATAGTCATAACATATATAACACGCAGCCCATTTAACCGTAACATCCTGCTAGCAAAAATAATATGTACATTAATAATACCAGGACGGATGATACTTAAGTATGAAAATCTTAATAAGCTAGACAGGCTAAACTCACAGCTCCAGGATCCTGCGCTCGGGTTACTGTGTGTGCAGTTTCACATGTTCTCCCCTTGTCTGTGTGGGTTTCCTCTGGGTTCCTAACACCTCCCAAAAATCATGCCAGTAGGTGGATTGTCATCTCTTAATTACCCCTAGGTGTGAACAAGTGTGTGAAAGTGTGAGTGTGCAATTTCTAGACATCAAAATGTTTATACTACTTTTGTGAAGGGAAGCGGAATTTAATAGAAAGCGCAGCATTTTCTGCCATTGCACTTTCCACCCATTATTTGTAATTGTTTCAAGATGTCCTACTGTTAGCTTTTCAGTGAATTGTTCCTTCAAAGAAATATTGTAATGTTACTTGTGCCAACACAACTGCAATATAAAACCATTTCTAAACAGCATGTTCATTAAATATCATCTGAATACTTATTTCAGTAATTTAGTCATTATGGTTACACAAGTCAAAAACATATCCGGTTGTATGTTATCTTTTCAATGATCAGTTAAAAAAAGAGAGTTCAAATAAAAAGTTATTAATATCAAAATACTTTTATCACAAGATAAATATACAATAGCACAAAGGTAAAATATACAGTAGTACACAAAAAGTAATTCAGTAAGCTTATACATGAAATTACTGTTATTTTTTATTTACTTAAATTAATATATACATCAAAACAATAAATTAATAAAATAGCATTTTCTTTTAAAGAGAAGCTTCCTATTGTATACTCTAGAGCACAAACTTTTTAGAAAATCGTGGACCCCATGGTTATGCTGGTTATGCACTGAGGGTCTCCAAACCCAAACTCTGAACTTGGCTCTAGAGTGTATCAAGAGTCTTATTTGTAAGTGTTTGTTTCTGGTCATTTGACATTAATCACATGTTATAGATTCCAAAATACATGACATGTTCACTGTGCTGGAATGGGCAGGAAGTAGATCGCATTCTGGCCTCTGTGGGTGTTAGGACCTCTTTTCATCTGCCCGTTTTTCTTGATGCCCACGTACCAGACCCCGTGCTCCTGATGTCTGTGTGAACTGTACGTGTTGTAGTGGTTCTCCTCCAACTTCTCTTTGAAATAGCACTCGTCATTCAGCAGGGACTGGGATGTAAATTCAGAAAGACACATAAGTGAAGTGTGTGGCTTAAACTTCTTCTACATGGATGTCTTACAAGTCAGGGAATCATTAAAACAAGTTTGAACATTGCATATTGGATCATTTTACAGTCTCTGTGGTCTACTATGCTTACTGGAAATTGCCTGTTTAGCATTGCTGTGTGGGTTTTAAAGGAACCGCCCTGTTACAATTATACGCATATGACACATGTGTCGGTTCAGTTTATTGTTGTTTAGCTTGAAATCAGTGTGAATGTAACTCAGGCCCGAACTCACAGTGCCATAAAGCTTTCCGCTCCTGTCCATGGCCAGGTAACGCCCCGCCTCGTGACCTCTGATGATCACCACACCTGTGCTCACTGCTTTCACCTTTAGCATAGCTGTGGGGAATAAAAGTGTAGCAAACAAATGATTGATCAAGAGCTGACTCTTGGAGCTGTATGCTGTAGCATGCTTTGTTAGCCTCTGTGTCTTTACTTTTATTCGAAACTGAACCCATTTTGTAGATATGACACATTAGAAAGCTGTGATCATGACTGTAAATAGGTAGTAACCTGGGATGATTTGATTATTATTATTATTATTATTATTATTATTATTATTAATTAAGCTGGTGTGACCAAACACGTAAATGCAGATACAGACATGAAAGAATCACATTGTTGGTCGACACTTTTAGGAATGCACATACATTATACACTGCCCTCCAAAAGTTTGGAAACGCCTGAACAAAATCGGGTTTTGGGGCAACATCAGCATAAATCCTCTTTAGTTAGTGAGCATTTTGCATTGATAATAAGGGACAACACTAGG
>CM074988.1:420359-466641 GCA_037576825.1 Pangasius krempfi
TCAGCTACTTATATCGTACTCTTGTACTCTTTGCGCTATTGTCACTTTAAACAGAACTGCGTGCTGGTCGGCGCTGTAGTCACTGTACTGTCTTGTTCTGTCTTGTTCTGTTTGCACTTGTGCACTTTATGTATAAATTATGTAGTTCCTTGTAGTTCTGTGTTGTTCTGTGTTGTTCCTTGTAGTTCTGTGTTGTTCTGTGTTGGTCTTATGCAGCACTTTGGTCCTGGAGAAACGTTTCTTTTCACTATGTACTTGTGTATGGCTGAAATGACAATAAACTCCACTTGAACTTGAACTTGAAGATGTCACTTTAATGTTCTGTAGCGATCGCCTGTTGTGTTAAATTTATCTAAATGCTGCTATAGCCTCCAGGCAACGCTCAGGATGATGTGAAAGCAGAAACTTTGCTAGAGAGCTAGAATCGTATGAATAAACTTCAGCTTCAACCTTGCAAGCTACTCAACAGCATTAGGCTAAGTTAGCAAGCCAGCTAATGCTACCTTTCTTTATATAGTGCTGATGATGGAGGTGGTGTTCACTTCGGTACAACTCACTGTGTTGGTTTACATCATTGTTCAAAAAGGTGTTCCTCAGATATAGAACATTTTCAGATTAGTTGTGACACACGTAAAAAAGTAATTTAGAAAGTTTTTTTTTTTTCATATTTAACCTTGATTCATTTTTTTTTTTGACTACTTTTCTTTTTCTCGTGTGAATTATTACTACAGTAGCAGACTCGGTGTGTTCTGTACGCTTTACACCACTGCCAGAACACAGTCACTGTTTAAAACACCAAGCAGCAGTGTTTCTTCATGCTGTGAATACACGGTTAGAAAAGCCTGATGTCAGCCTTCTGAAGTCCTCAAGTCTGTAATCAACTTCACTGCTTCGTGGAGAGACACTTTCCAGGGTGTTAGCTAGTACATATGGTTAAACTTTTACATGTACAGTGTTTAGCAGACGCCTTTATCCAGAGCGACTTACAGAAGTGCTTTATAGTCTCCATCAAAAACACATCCCCATGTTAGGACACTGTCTGAGAATAGTGTTGAGCTAAAACTTCAAAAATGAATTCAAATGTGCTGGAAAGTTTGACTAAAGTTGATTTTTTTTTCCCTCAGGTCACTTTTTTTTTTCATTCATTTTTCATATCATTATAGTTATAGTAACTGTCTCTGTTCTGATAACTGGAATTAACCCCGGAGTTTAAAAATGAGTTACTGCAAAATCACTCTTTTATTCCCTCTTTCACCTTTTCTGGAACTCTGGGCTGACTTTATACGTTTAGGTCATTTTTTCTCTGTGTGTGTGTGTTTCAGCAGTACACTGCACACGGCACCAAAGATGGAAACGAGACATGGCACCGATCCAAAATCCAGAATCAGCATTGGTCTGATACCAGGGGGAAAAAAAAGGTGGATCAGATATCAGAGAAAAAAAAAGAATGAATTTGATTTGATCCTGTGACAAATGGAAAAGATTTTTGGAATGGTAACTGTTTACATATAAAGAGACTTGATTGTGCTTTCTTGTTAGGGACTGATTTAATATATATATATATATATATACTTTATTATATTTATTATAATTGCAATATTTGTGATAAAGCTGTGGTTTGTGTAAGTTGTGATTTTAGCTGTGTATTTTTTTCCTGTAGTTTTTAAGAGCTTAATTAAAAAAAGAAGAAGAAGACATTTTAAAGCTTAGTACCATTTTAATGAATATATATATATATATATATATATATATATATATATATATATATATATATATATTGGATGGTACTGATATTGGCTCATACTTGAACTTCTGTTAAGGAATTTATTACAAGAGTGTGGCGAGGGAGTGCTAATAGCAGCCAGATGAATGATGTGAGTAAGTGTTAGCATCATCAGAAATGGGACATCAAAATAAAAAAAAAGGAAAAATCCATTTGGAAAAGTAAAAATGCAAACATGATGCACCCTAAAAGCTTCACATGGTTCTCAAAATGGTTCTGTATGTTATGTATGAGGATTATAATTTTAACAACAAACATACATTTTATTGAAGTTTATATTAATCTACAGTGACTCAGCTAAATGTGTGTGTGTAAGTGAGTTAAAGTGACAATCATATGCTGAATCAGTTCTAAAAATACAGATTTAAAACCGGATCCCTTTCCCTCAACACCGCACTGAAAGATGAAACTTGCCAGCAGTGAATTTTATCTTGGATTGTTCTCAACCTGACCACTGGGGGGCGCAAGAGACCAGTATTTAAGAGCCCGAGGACCGTCTGACAGCCAGATCACTGAAGTGACACTGAAGACCTTTTAATCCACTTTTAATCCACTTTTAATCAGTAATCAAATGCCAGATTTATCTGTTATCTATTACACGTGTCTCTGATTTTACTTTGTTTTATTTGACTGTTTTCACATGTTTTATTTTTGGATTATTTGTTATTATTGATTTTATTAATGACTTTAATGTGAAGCACTTTGCAAACCTTGTTATAAAAAGTGCTATATAAAGATTATTATTAGTCTTAGTCTTATTATTTAATTTAAAACAGTCTCTGTGTCAGGAATTGATGATTGTAACAGAATTAGATCATTAATATGGGGAGCAAATTTTGAGGGAAACAACAAAATCCTACAGGACGACATGATGGTTAGTAGGAGTTAAGGATAAGACGGAATTAAATATCGTTAGAGAGCATAACAACCACAAAGCAGAACAGAAAATGATGTTCCTAAGATGCTGATGTTCCTAAGTTCCTTTCAAATGCTTAAAAAAAAGTCAGTTGTCGCTGATTGGCTTGTAAAATCAACATGGAATATGAAACTATAACAGAAATCAATGTAATTGCATGTCAGATTCTTTTAAGTTCTTTTTCAATAGCATGACTTATAAAGCTTTTCAGTTTTGCTGTCAGCAGCCTCACAAGCCTGATGATGTACTCCTTCAACTGTGAACTGTGCAGCTCACCTTAATTCCTACAAGGAAATAAAGAAATAAGTATAGCCTAAAGGTAAGGAAAAGAAAAACTGAGATTAAGATTTGAGCTGTCCGAGTACGCTACAGTGTGGAAAAGACAGGATCTGAGCCACTGAGACATGAAATCGAGGCTGATGGAGTGTGAAGCAGGAGATATGGATTCCTTAAACAGGGGGTAATAATTTATTGAAAATAACCATTAAAATTTTAGGCAACATAAAGGCATCAAAACAGACATGAAACACAAGTTCAGGTTAAGCAGGATCAGACACAAGCAGCAGTAATACACACAAATGAATACATACACATACACACACAAGCAAAAATGATCACAAAAGAGCAAAAAAACAACAAAAAAAACAAATGCAAAGCGACAAAAGTCATGACCAAGCAGGGATGCTACATGCAATAGACTAGCCTATGCACCTGGGGGCGCTAATGAAAAAGAAAACAAAAGATAAATGAGCAATATGTTCAATGCATACACTGTGCAAAGCAAATTAAAAAAATAATTTAAAAAAATCACCAATCACAGGAAAACAAGCAAAACAAATATCAACAGTGAGACAAATGAAAACAATAGAGAATCCAATAGAGAAGAAAATAAACACAGATCATACAAAGAAATATACAAAGGAATCACAAGCAAAGAACCCAAACAGCATCAAGAGGAACCACAGGGGTCAAATACATACAGGGAATATTAAACACAAATCATACAAAGCCAACCAATAAGTAGAAAAAAACACTTCTAGTCAGTATGGCGTTAACTCGATGTTTATCAAAGCATGTGTCAAGTCTAGTGTGAGTGGAATGAATGAGGAAATCGGGGAAGAATAATTTTTATATTAACACAGTCTACCATTTTGAACCTTTGGATTCTTCCAGGAATAGGTGTATTTATATCGAGATCACATGACACTTTAATTGCACACTACATTCAATTAATTACGTGACGTCTGATAGCAACTGGTTACAAACATCTAAGAATGTTATCAAGCTAAAACTCTGTTAGAGAGGAATTAGTACAGAGAGTCAGTAGAGCAAGAAAAAAGTACAAGTTAACGGTTTTATTATTATTACTCTAGTGCCAGGATTTGTGAACTATTTTATCACTAGCGTGAGGATGTTTTTGATAGAGAATAGATCTATTTATCAAAATTAGTCAAAATTAAGTCTAACAGGTAAGTAGCCTGGTTCAAGCCCCTAGAACCTGGCTTGTAGACTTCAACTAAGTTAGCATGCTAATATAGTCAGCGTTAGCATGGATTCTCATGACATCACTTTCTGGCCTGCCTGAAAGCCGAAAGTTGCTGTAAACGTAAATGTAACCTGGACACTGTAACAGAAATCGTTGACCAAAAAAATGATACACTTGCAGTGTTATTTCATGTTAAGATTATTGCCATGGTTCACAAAATCTGCTTTTAAAAAATTGCTTTTGAACAGAAATTTACTTCTGTGAACAGAATCATGGGATCGTACGTCAGAACGCTCTAGTCAGAGCAACTCTGGAGAGAGAACGCTATCTTGGCTCTTGTATTTGACAGACATTCTCTGAATGTGATTCATTGGATTTGGTGCTATTTTGTTCCCCCGAAACGCTTCGTTTAGATACGCTTCGAGAGCAATTATGCTTTTTCCTAAGCGTTAGTCATGAACAGACCATTTCAGTGGAAGCATTTGTGTTGTTTGTCCAGAAACAATAGAAAATATTTCATCAAAGTTTAGTTTCCATGACACTTTCCAGATTATTTCAGAGCTCTGGCACACTCTACGGAAATGCTCTAGGCACTACACTTTCGACAGATATACAATTATAAATTCCATATAGAGGATTTAAATTCCTTTTGATTAGCCAATCACTTTTCCAGCCACTTATCTTAATGAAATTAAATTTGCACACAAGATGTTTATTTCTGAGTGTTTTATAAATGCATTTGGTCACCTGGCCAGTTGTTGGATGTTATAAAGTGCTGTTTCTTCTGTAGTGAGCCACTGAAATGATTCTAGGTTCTGCATTGTATTTTTACACGTACTATTCTAATATGCAAGGAGGAAGTTGGTGCAATGAACTTGCAGAGAAATGAACCACATGCCATTTAGTGTGTGTGTGTGTGTGTGTGTGTGTGTGTGTGTGTGTGTGTGTCAGATGTCATCCAACTAAATACTCTCAGGGGCAAATACAGCAGTTCAACAGAAAATCTGTCAGTTCTGATGAACTTCTGGATGAGGATATATAGGACCATTTTACTGTGAAGTTGCCATTAGTAATAGCTTTATACATACTAGCATGTTTTTGCTACTTAATTAGCTTAAGCAGGTATGTCTGGATTTGACAGTTAGCATAAGAAAATGCTTACAATGGTCTAGGCATTCAGCTTTTTACGTGATTAGCTTGTGCATTGTCATAATTGCTTGAGAAACCAATGAGCGCCACCATGATGGATTCTAACTTCCTCTGTGCTGTTGTCCTGCTCTGGTCTTTGTTGGATCTCTTATTAAATCTGGCTAAAGAGACCAACTGAATTAATTAAACAGATCCTTTTTAAGTGTTAGTAAGAATAAAAATGAGCTCAGGGTCAAGCAGTACTGGCGTTGGCTGCCACAACAACAGCAATAAAGTCAAGAAATTCCTGGAAAATACTCGTTTTGCGCGCCAGCAATTCCGAAAAGAATAAGTGACAGTCTCTATCACTCTGCGTTTAGCCTGGCTAACTTTCTGACCGGGATCTACCTCTGCTTTCAAAAAATAAAGTCACCATGTTTCCTGAACAAAACCTGGCCTATTTTATATGCTTCTGTGCTTTTGTAATTTCTGAGTTCTTCGCCATCAACTCCTTCAGAGAAAACAAAGTAGGTGATAACATCAGTGTAGCTGACCTCAGGCCAGAGCTTCATGTCGTCTACCCAGTCATTAAACTCTGACGGGTGTGACGCTGTACACTGCACTGTAAAGTGTTTCGTGTTTAGCCATCACAAATTAACGTCACATTATCAGATAATTTGACTATAAACACCGGAGATCGGAAATGTAAAGCAGGTTTCCGGGATAAAACCAGGCAAGACTTCGCGCTCAGGAGTGGAAGGTGGATGGACAGGAAAATACTGACTGATTTTTCGTGGACTTCATTTACTGCCCACATGGTTTCAGGCCATGTGCAGATACTCATCTAAATTTGTGGCAGCAGCAGAGCAAAGCATAATATCATGCAGATAGAAGTCAAGAGCTTTAGTTAATGTTCACATCAAACGTCAGAATGAAGGAAAAAATCTCAGTCATCTCAGTGACTATGACTGTGGCATGCTTGTTGGTTTGAGGATTTCAGAAACTGCTGATCTTCTGGGAGTTTCACACACAAGTCTCTAGAGTTTACACAGAACAGTCCAAAAAAAACAAGAAAAACATCCAGTGAGCATCAGTTCTGCGGGTAGAAACGCCATGTTGATGAGAGAGGGTCAGAGGAGAACGACCAGAGCTGACAAGAAGCCTACAGTAACTCAAGTAACCACTGTGTACAACCATGGTGAGCAGAAAAGCATCTCAGAATGAATTTTGAGGTGGATGAGCTATACCAACAGAAGACCACGACAGGTTCCTCAGCCAGGAACAGGAATCTGAGTCTACAGTGAAGACAGATTCACCCAGACTGGACAGATGGAGATTGGATAAAGTCCAGGTGACGTTTTTATAATCTTCATCTGTCCATTTTTAAAAATGTTGTGCCCACTGTAGCTCAGACTCCTGTTCCTGGTTGAGATATGAGAACAATAATGACAGTAAAGCTCTCTACTCTGTTCTCCAAAGCCAGAGTGTATCACAGTACATCCGGGACAACATTTCATTTTTATGTATGTATGTATGTATTTATTTATTTTGGAAGAACAGACGAATTCCCCGCTTTGCGATGACATCATGGCTCTCGACCAAACCAGCTTTTTAGATCTCCTCCTCTCGCGTTGTTTGCTCTCGCGCAGGGGCGATGCGTCCTATCGGAATGGCGCGCTTGGAATCCTGTAATCCCATTGGCTGAAGGAGCGTCTGTCATCGGATTACCGGCGTGGTGGTAGGTTGGAGCTGCAACTTGGGGGAATCGAGGCGTTTAAAACGCGCAGAGAGGATTGCTCTGTCTTTAGCTTCACCTCTCCTCCTCCTCCTCCTCCTTCCTGGTGTCATGAGAGGCGCGCAGGTTTACCTCCAGTCCTCCTGACGGCCTTGCTTCAGTTTCAGGACACAGGACACAGGACACACAGACACAGGACACACGCTTGTTACACGGAAGTTGCACATCCTGGGATGCGGCTTTGGTGGTTGTTTTTGTTGTTATCTGGCAGCAGCGTGTTGCAGCGCGCGCTGTGGTGTTGAAAGAACCGTCACCGCGTGATAATAGGAAGGATAATGGAAGGATAATTAACTCCCCAACGCGTTACGGGGTATTTTATTTTCTTTCTTCTCTCGCTTTGACCTTCATTAGTAACATTTTTAGCACAGCGCGGCGGTGAGCTCGGGAGCAGAATGGGATTGCCCGCTTTGGAGTTCAGCGACTGCTACTTGGACAGTCCTCAGTTCCGAGAGAGATTAAAGTCGCACGAGCTGGAGCTGGACAACACCAACAAGTTCATCAAGGAGCTGATCAAGGACGGGAAAGCGCTCATCCAGGCCCTGAAGAGTAAGACCTCTGTGCTCTGCTGCCCTGCTGCTGGGTGGAGAGGTTTCTGCTTCATATCATACCGAGCCCGTTAGCTGTGTGTGGTGTGTTAGAATAAAAGCTTGGCTGCGTGCTCTTCACCTTTTGCATTTATTGCAGAGCAAAAAAAAGTTTCATCTTGACTTTTTTTGCAGCTTCAGCACCAGCAGTGATCTTCTACACGCTTCCACTTCACGCGCTTTAACGTAACTTTTGGCACAGGTGCAAGCTGCGTGATTAATATCCTTAGACTCAGATCTTTCTGTTGCTTTTACAGCACTCTTATTAATACAAGCATGTTAATTAAGTGATAAAACACGACCGTTGATTATTTTTTAATAACAGCATGCCTCCAAAGTGTTGTATCCTTTGCCAAATTTGCCATCGATTACAGGAAAAACACATTGTACACCTTATCCATTTATGGTTACATTTAATGTTGCAGAAGTTAGTGTAAACTCCTCTGTGATGAAGATGTCAGAAAACGTAAAGGTTTACCTCTGAATGTTACACAGTGCTGACACTGGAGACTCCTTCCATGAATGATAAACAAGTCTTTACAGAAAACTTCACCTTATCATCATTTTTATTTATTTATTATTATTATTTTTTAAGCTGTTTATGTGCAGCATATGCAGTACAAGTCCCACACACACACTCGGTTTTCTCCACTCTGTGCTTGGTTTATGTGAGTGTTGGTGCGAGCGCCGCTGCCCAGGCACGTCTCGACTATAATACCTGTCAATGTCACAAGAAGTTCTGTTGAAGAACTTGTGTCAGACAGTTGTGTCAGACTGAAACTCAGCCTACGCACACAGGCCAGACCACAGAGCTCACTGTAAGACGACTAGCGTTTACCGTAGACTTTAATGTGGAGCTCCCGACTCTACAGAACGTAAACATTAGCGAGCATTACCTGCTTGCTTATAAACACACACTGAACCTTCTATTTAAGCACACAATGAAAGGCTCCTGTTTAGATCCTCAGCTCTGAACCATATTCATTACTCTCCCAGATTGAAGCCATGGCCCTGTAATTTCAAACACGTGTCTGCAGTGTGTATCTGATATTTTAATTGACACTAAAGTCCAAATGATGAGACAAAATGGCTACTGATTCATGGAGGAAATGTTGGCAGTGATGCAAGGAATAAATAGTAATAACACAAAGACAATGTCGAGGGCCAGTAACATATAATACAACAGTAGATAAAATATAATATATATTATATATAATGTAAACATATAAATATAACCGTAGAGTATTTCCCAATAAGAGCACATCCCAAAGTTCCCTGTGTACCCACGCTAACAGTTTATTCAAGAACAGCATGTGCGTTTTATCCATTTATGGCTACGTTTAACATCCGCAGAACAAGTTAATTCCTGTTCTTGCTTATGTTATAGCAGCTGTAAACGGCCATTCCCTCAGCAGCCTTGTCACGTTACTGAGAAACCACTGAGGATGTCAAAAACTAAAAGTTACAGCTTTACCTCTGACTGTTACAAAGCTCTGACACTGGAGACTCCTTCCACAAAATGCATTACTATAACCAATAATGTTACCTATTTTTATTTATTTATTTTTTAAAATGAAGTTTGAACTCGGCCTGTTTTCTTCACTCCTCTCACCGTTGTGTTGTTCAGCAGTTGTGTTCATGGGGCAGAACTTGTTCAGCAGCTCTGATCCCATTTCCATGTAAATTACATTATTATCTCTGTGTGACTTCAGTTCATGGAGTTGTATAATGTGTTAATTACAGTAGCACGCAGAATCCTTATCTTTATAAACACTTTGTAAGCTAAGTGACTGAGTAAGTGTAATGATTACAGCTTACAGCTTAACTGATAACCAGAAGCATGCATGATTTAAGAAGATAATGTGGGAGGTTATTATAAAGTAAGTTATTATAAACTGCTCACACTTTTCTCACACGCTCTCTTTGGAAATTTCCGACTTACGAACTGTAGTCGAACGCAGCACTATTCCCTCGGCTTCTCCTGTCACTCGTCTTGATTGGCTTAGAGCGGCTGTAAGTCTGTGAGCGGTGCGCTTTATAATCCATTATTGATGCAGGCTTTGGATTTTGTAGAACCTCCGCAGCAATCATGACTAAACCCTTGATCACGAGATCATGCTGATATTGTCACAATGGAATTATTTAGGCTTCCTAACAAAGGGTTAATGCGTACAAAAATAAAGAGAAAAACTAGAAATGTTTGGTGTCTGATCTGTTGTCTGAACTTCTGTGAAGTGTATTTTTGTTGTTTGAGTTTCATTTCATTTTTTCTTCCTAATAACAACATTGTCCTTTGAATATTCCAATCCCTGAGTTTCCATCAGATCGTTTATTATATTTTATTTGCTTTACTATCTGGTCACCGCTTTAACTGTGAATCAGTAAGATGTTAGAGATGTTTGTGTTCATAAACTATTTCCATTTATATTTGATATCAGTGAGTTTACCGGACACGGTTTGTAAAGCGTAGTCCGATCGGAGCGACATCATCAGCGCACCTAATGAGGAAACGATTGTTTAGACGGATAACGAGTTTGTTTGTAAAAATGAAAAGCACAACCTCCAGGTAGCCCAGTGCTCAACTGAGTAACGGACCTTCGACCTGAGTTTGTGTGCATGTACCGGTTTGTAAGTAAGGATGCGTCTTATCTTTTGAAAGAAGGAGCTGCTGACATCACTTTATTAACTTTGAGCATAACAGATCTGTTTTTATATAGAAGTGCAGAACAAATTGTTTTAAAATCACGATCTTGAGTCATTTCTCAGTGCAGTTGGATTCTGCTGTGTTTGGACTCAGGCAGTCGTATAAAATAACGTGCCGCTATTCCTCGTTACTCACCATGACCAGTGACTGTAGACGTTATATCACATGACTTCATGCATGTATCTGATGCATCATACAGAAGAAAAATGAGATGAATGGGAAAATAACGGTTAGTAAACAGCCATACAGTGGTAGAGCAGATAGCGGTGTCTCCTCACAGCTCCAGCGTTCTCAGGTTACTGTCTGAGCGGAGTTTTGCATCTTCTCTCCGTGTCTGCGTGGGTTTTCTCCGGGTTCTTTGCTCATTAATTCCTAAAGATGATTCCTAAAGTTTTATTAGCTGCCTTTTCTGTCAAATAGTGTTTGTTCTTTTGTTCCAGATTCATTAATATGTTCATCGTGTCCCCTCTCTCTGTTGTCCTCTCGTGTGTTCACTGAAATTCAAAAGCCATTAACTGGAGCTATTAAGCCTGAGATGAACTCACATCATTTCTGCACAGTGGAAATTTTCCCACATAGGATTTCCTAAATGTAAATTAATGCAATCTATTCAATTTTAGGCGCTTTCATGGAACTGTTCAGCCATAGGCGTGCACTTGGTGTTTAATAAGATAATGAAGAAGGCATGAGATTAAGAGACAGCAGGGAGAGAAACCATTACGGTCCTATTTGCTGCGTCGTGGTTTACTGTGTATGTAGTCGTCTCCATCTGGAAAAAGTATGCACCAAGTCCATGGTTTTCAAAACCTCTGTTGCTTAACCAGGAAAAAGGAAGTGAGGTTCACATGCTCAGCATGAAGCATTATTTTTAGGGGCTGACTTTTGGACCTGGCATAACATCGGAGTTGCATAAAAGAATCCGAAGAAGGAATTTTTTATGCCAGCCAGCAAAAAAAAAGTCTGAAGAAGTATTTTCTGTGCTTCTAGATGTTAATCAGTGCCGTAAATTTGGGGAGTGAAGACAGCATCGTGTTAGGCTTGACGTTTACTCTAGAAAATGTGCTTCAGAGCAATGCCATGCTCGCGTATTTGTTCAGTGGGAAATCTTTAGCTAAGGTGGTACTGGGGAAGGAGTGTTAAAAATCATTCTCACAACACACACACACACACACACACACATAAAATGCCATTTGACCTGGCCCGAACTTCCTGTTTTATTTCACCACACTCTAATTGGGTGGCCTTTCTTACAAAAACAGGCTCTCGGTGGTCAAACAGGGATCGGCCATGCTTGGAGCGCTCCTAGTTGCAGAATGTCTAGCCTCGATTACTGCGTTTATGAAGAAGCATTCTGACTTGCAGTTCACTTACTGAATCATGAGGAATGCACACGTAGGAGAATAAAACTAATATCTGCAAAAATGACTACAATAAAACAGGTTTTGCATGTAAAATGTCCTGAAGATAATTTTCATAGTTTTCACAGTCAGACTTAAAGCTGCAGCTGCTTTTCTCTGATTTGGTGTCTTTTACTGACCGGATTTTCAGGCTGCACCGTGGCAGACTCGGGTCTGAACATGAACCGTGCCGAGTCCTGCACATTTGACTCTGACAGAAAGTTTTAATTACAGGTGGAGCTGCAGAGGTCACACAGACACAACTGCAGTTTCAGAGTCCAGTGCTTCATGATGCGCTAAGGTTCTGCTGTTGGTGCACAGTTCGACCTGGAATGAATTTTCTTATTTCAGTCAGACGGTGTGCATTATCTGTAAATGAAATAACAGATCATGGTAAGAGAGAGTGCAGAAACATCTGAGACGTGACTCGGGTTCTCCGCGTGTTCTCGCTGTCTAGCTCGGATAAAGTCCGTCCAGAATAAACTTCCAACCTGAACAGGAAATTGATCTGGTGGTTCATTGGGTTTAAAGGCATAAAAGCTCATGGTGCTTTTAGAGCTGCACATTTAAGAAACTCGCCGCTTTATTTTCTAACCGCAGTAGCATGCAATGCCACTTCATTTCACTTTGAGAATTATTGACTCCTAGAAGCATGATGGTTTTTAGATTTAATTATTAATTTTTTTTGGAGTGATGGCTCATTACACTTACTTTTCAGATCACACCCATTGGCTGTGTGTTATAACACGGTGATTAGTCAGTGTCATGATTTGCATGATTTTTTAATTTTGCAGACATCTGTTTGCTTTAGACTCTAAAGGTGTGTGTGTGTGTGTGTGTGTGTGTGTGTGTGTGTGTGTGTGTAAACACCATAGTCTGATGCTGTAAAGAAAGCCACTGTGTGTAGTTCTTGCAGATTTGAGAGCTCAGAGTAGGGCAGGATTTGATTTCTGACAAGAATCCAGTTTAACTCTGTGTGATTAAAAAAAAAAAGACTCATCACGCTGTACGAGATCCCAATAAATCCCAGTAGGCTCTCTTAATATCCTCTAACAATAGACTTGCGATTAAGAAAAGCTTACGTCAGTTCAGCATGCAGAAAATGGACTCGCATAAACACAAGTCATCGGTGTAAAAGTGCTGATGTTATGTCACTTCGGTGTCATTCATTCAACAAACCACTCTTCTTTTTTCGTCCTTCTTCTTGGTGGATTTATTAAAAATGCTGGTGTTTGGTCACAGTGGCACTAATTTGTAAAACGAGTGGATCACGTTTTGTGGTCTTAAGTGCAAATTCTTTTCGGAGATGACAAAATCGGTGTAAATGTTTTATGGTACTGGACAAATATATTTCTACATGTTGTATGATTTGATCTGTATCACAGAAACTCAGTGTATTTGCTATTTTTATTACCTTACTATTACTTCATAGAAATGGCGTTTGTTCAGTCTGATGATTGCTTTTATTGTTTTGATGAAATGTCCGTGATTTACAGACAAGTGTTTTGTATCAGATGTTACATGAAGTGAAGTGACGTGAGGTTTTCACATTGTTAATCAGTGTTTGTTGATGATTATATGATAATGACGGATGAAAGAGAGGATGTGTATTTTGTGTAAACGGCTGTTGCTTTTTGAGTGATATGCGGTCTTGCCATGAGCAGATGTTCCTGACTGAACACTGGGATGTAAACCTGCTCCGTAAAGACAACTGGATTTAATATTTACTCAATTATAGCCTCATACACAAAGTATGCAATCCCATCCAGGCACAAAGATTCATTTTGTGTGATGGAGAGCAAACACTGCCTGCCAGTGCGGTTGTTTCGTCAGCCTGAACCAATCCTTTATTCCCCTTTCTGTATGCAGCAAGTGAAAAATGAGAAGTATGCAGCTGTGTCATGGAAGTGCTTAGCTTATATATTCAATACACATATAAAATTCATCTCTCGCTGTGCTAGTTATTTCTAGATAAAACTTTGCCAAACACTTTGGCTTATGATTGTGTGTTCATCCCCTGCTAAAGCTACTCGGTTGGAACAGCTTGTTGCTATGTGCTGGAAGGGTGTGTGTTACTGAGACTCGCTGCTTGTAGCTACTTTTTCATTATCATTATACTAAAAATAACCTTAGCCTTGCATTGTGAGATAGAAACCACTCACTGTGTATTGCTGGACTAATCGAATAGACTCCTTCAGATGCTCAGATTCATCACTGGTCTATTGAAAGCACTTTTCTGACAGGAAGTGGGAATGTTTGTGCTGTTAGAAAGTGATATTCAGCATCTCTGATAGAACCACTGCTTTATTTCACCCTGATGTTCCCGAACTCTGGATTAGGGCTGTGCAACATGGACAGAAATATCATATTAAAATGTGATCACTACGTGTAATGTATTGAAACAAATGTGTTAATGCACAGTTGACATTTTTTTTGTTAAAAATGCCTTCATTTGTTTTATACCTCAGCGCTGTTGGATTCTCAGATCAGAAGGTGTTGATTAATTTTCTATAACAGCAGCTCTGACACTAGTTTCGGCTGTAACAGAAATCACAGGTTTATTTTAATTCGCTCGTTCTGATATGTTATCGTTTCTATAGTAACAGCTCATTCACAGGGGCGTGTACGGTGTACGCTTCACATAATCTAAACCTACTAATAAACAGATTAAACTAAATCTGTGGTGTTGTTTAACAGAAATAAATGTGTGATCACTGATGTGGTGAAGTTTTCTGTAAGGAGATGTTAACGTCTATGGAAGGAGTCTCCAGTGTCAGCACTGTGTAACAGTAAATTTTCCGGACATCTTCAGTTTACGCTTTTTGCAGTTTCTCAGTGACATGACGTGTTTTTGTAGAGAGAGAAAAAACAGAAGCTGGTGAAGGAACGATAGCTTATAGCTGCTGTAACGTAAGCGAGAACAGGAACTAACTTGCCTCACAGACCTTCAGTAACATTAAATAGAAGTAGCTATAACCGGTGTCTTTGCGTCAGGGCGTGTCGCGTCTCTCCGGCGCGGCTTGTTTTTGTACAACAGTACGATCTGTTGCGTGTAATTCCTTACAGAACACTGACAGAAATCTGGACCGTATCTGGAACCTTTCAGAGGTCACAGTCGTTACAGAGCACAATCATATGACACACTTCTGCAACTTCAGAACTGTAACGATGCCAGTATTGCGATAGCGATTAATATTGTAGAGCCCTCATTTCATTTGAAGTTTGTTGCTTTCCTTTTAGCTCATCTTATTATTTTGATTTCACAATATAATATGTCACAGTAACAAGATAATAAGATAATAACTCCAAATAATGAGTTATTAAGTAGAAATAACGACACAACATTTTTTCCGCCACTTGTGGCTCAGTGCCTCTGTGGTTTTGCGAAGACATTTGTGTAGATTCGGCTTCAGTTTATTTGTTCCATGCTTGTAATTCCGTCCCTGGAGCTTCTGATATCTGATGTGTGGTTTTTTTTGGCCACAGGCTTCAGAATGTTGAAGGTTGCAGTCTGATTGGCTTTTGTGCACCAAATTCCAAACACGGTAACATAATGAGCTTCTCTGAATAAGATCTGGTCACTGGATAAGTTCCAGGGATCATGCTTTTAAAAGTTATTGGACAGTTTTGTGATGAAAAGTACCAGACTCCATTGAGTAAGCTAGAACTCTGATCTTCAGGATTGCAGTCGTGTTGATCGCTAAACCCTCCAAAATGTCATCCCGTGAAGTTCGCTAGAGTTGGGAAAGAATTTTAATGGCCACTCAGATGGTGATGGGAATTGCCCCAAAGGGAAGTGGAGGAGGTCAAGCATTAAAAACACTACTGTTTTGTTTTCATGCATTACAGCTGTGGAACTTTTTTTTTTTTTTTTTTTTTTGAGTCATCTGCAATTTGATCTTTTTACGTCTTTTGTTCATCACTATTGTCGTCATCATCAGGAGCAGCACTAGCGCTGTGTCTTTCTTCTCTCTAGCTGAATACATGTCATTGTGCTTTAGGGCTGATCTTTTGCTCTAAGAAGCAGCGAGTCTTCATGAGGAGTGGTGAAAGTGGCTGGACAATAGTGCAGTGTTTTCAGAGCCGGAGAATAGACGAGGAGTGTCTGTGACCTGCCTCATTACACAGCACGGCCTGGCCGGGAGGAACGTGCTTTAAGTTCCACTGTTTGTATTAAAAAAAAAAAAATGCTGCCTTTCTCAGGAAGCTTTAAAGGAGGCTTTAAACTTTTAAGTTTAGTGAGAACCGGCAGGTGAAATCATTTTAGAGAGTAAAGAGTAGACTGTAAAATTATTCAAGTTAAACCAAGTTGTTTCTTCTTCTTCTTCTTCTTTCGGCTTTTCCCTTCAGGGGTCGCCACAGCGAATCATCTCTCTCCACCTCTCCCGATCTTCTGCATCCTCAACACTTGCACCCACTAGAAGTTAAACCAAGTTGTATATGATGCCAAAATGAGTAAAATCAAGCAAAAGGCTTGGAAATTGTTTAATTATTTTATTATATAACTGTGGAATAATAATGAAGAATGCTTTTGTGGAAAAGAGTGTGCTGAGATGTTTTTACTGGACCTGAATAAAGACAGTCGTGCACTTTTGGCAGCCACATCGTTAACTAATGAAACTCTTATTGCTTTTGAATGGAATCTTTTATTTTTTTTTTTTCATCGCTCAGTAGCTGGATACACGTCCCGGGACTGAGATCTGGACTCCTACGTGTGCCCTGAAGTGACCCCGCTTTCATTATGACTCTTATTCAGAGACAGCGCTTCTTACTTTGTTGTTCAGGTCCAGCGTCAGTGTGTTCAGGGTCGTGACTCTTTGAGGTGGAAGCAGTATATGTGGAGTAATTCATGCTGCAGGTGACTGTGTGATGGTAAAGTGGGAAATGATTAGCCAGGGTCATTGACGGACCTGTGGAGGACTCATGCCTTTCACCTTTTTATCAGACAATCCTGTGTGTGAGTCACATGAGGCAGCCGGTCCGCACCTGACCAGGACACACCTTTGCTGTCAGTGTGAATGTGCTGTAGGAAAGACCAGGTACTGAAAATCAGTAGTTGAAAACTTTCTGTTCTACCAAGTGCTGAAAACGGAGCCTTTTTTAATACTTTGGACAAAAAATGACATCCTAAAGCATTATTAAAGATTTAAGAAAGAGGCTGGCTGCCCCTTAATCAGCAATGCTTACAATAATGCTTTGTTTATTGTCACAATTAGAGCAAAGGTATTAAAAAATATTGTTTTGGTATCAGTATCAAATCAAAGGTACTGTCTCGGTACTGATACAGAGCTGATAACAGCCTTAACGAGCACGGGGTGATAGAACGATATCTATATAACATGAAGATTGTGATAAATTCTAAATGAATATGCATATCGTGCATCGTTGAAATGCTTTTAAGTATCGCAATATGATATTTTTGTCATATTGCTCAGCCCTAGCTGTAGCTATAGGTGTTCATAGTGTGCGTGAAAATATTAAACAACAGCTGACATAATTTTTATATATATATATATAAATACATGTAGTAATGAAGTACTGTAAAATCCCAAAAAATCTCGGTTAAAAGAGTTCAGAAAAGACGTCACAGATATTTTTGTGTTTTTTATATTTTTGTATTTTATTTACTGTGAGCTCAGTTTTGAAGTTTTGTAGCTTCTTATTGAAAGGAACAACTCTTTCATTACTTTGTCATGTTCCCTAGCAATTTTTGGTCCAGTGTGTCCACAATTTTGATTTTTTTTGGAACAGACTTTTCATTTTGGTGCATCACTGATAATACAGCGTGTCCCAAAAGTCTTCATACACAGGGGAAATCAACATTCTTCAGCAAAATGTCAACATTTTTCATGCTTTCAGACCAACCGAGAAGTGGACGTCCATGAACATCTGCTGACGAAGACACAACCGACATCGTGCAGGCGTACAGTCCTGCGTGTATGGAGACTTATGAGAAACCCTGTTTTTATGAAAGGAAAGTAGGAAAATTATAAAAAAATAAATATATTCGTTGCAAAAAAAAATTCATGTCTAAAATTAAAAAGTGATCAGTTTTAAAGGCTTATTAAAGACTACACAGAATATGTGTGTTGTATATAATTGGTAGAATCATTTTTCAGCGAGTAGAAGTTTCCGTGTGATGTGTAAAATGGCGTTTTGTCCTTGAACACGGCGCGATGCACTCGTCGTGTGTGTTGCACTTGGTGAAAAACAGCGCAGCGTGAATAAGATAAGCAGAAATGAGAGAGTGAGTGAGTGACCATTCGCATGTCTTTTGTTCACACTTCCTTATTTGTGGTGTACCTTCTTAAAAAGCACGTTTACCACTAAATCCACAGCAGCGTGAGTCAGTTCTGGGCAGATGTACTTTCACAGTCGGGATCAATACCATTTTGTTCTTCTCCTCTAAAGACTTGAGTGAGAAGACCGGAAATAGCAGATGGGCCACCAACGCCTGTTTGATGAATTGGGTCTGTTCTCTCGCTCTTATCCATGATGAGGTCCAGATTAGCGCTATGTGGAGCAGGCGTTTAGCCGACATGCTCAGTTCATCACAGCTCTGGTTCCGGCCATACTGTGTGTGTGTGTGTGTGTGTGTGTGTGTGTGTGTGTGTGTGTGTGTGTGTTAGCTTGTCACTTTTGAAGAAGTGGCCAACTCAAATAAACTGATTTAGAGTGAGAACGCCCGCTAGATCTTAGGCCAGCACTCCTCTGGAAATATCTCGCTTCTTATTTTTTGATTAATCTTCTAACGCTGCCTCCACGTATCAGAGTGAGATGTGGCCAGAATTCAAGCTCGATGCTTAATCTGAGGTAAAATATGAGCAGGATTTGAAGTTGAGCAGGTGATTATTTCTGGCACACAGGAGTGAAACCAAAGATTCTGATGAAGCAGCGCCTCACCCTGATCATCTTCATCATCTGCTTTTAAGGCGAGCTGATGAGCCCCTGTGGAATGCAAGACTCGATGATTATAAGCAGACAAACTAAATCAAGATGAATTGTTAATGATGTGAGACATAAATTTACTCCTTGATGCTTAAGATGGAACTGTTTGCTCAGTGTATTTATTTCGATTGCAGTGAGAAAATAATTCGACTCTGAATAATTCGACTCACTGCAGATAGTGAATCAAACGTGCCGTGGGTTTTGGGTCTGGACGTTTTTCTGTAGACGTGAGCTGCTAAACTGAGCCACAGCACAGAGCTGCAGAAATGTCACATGTTCTGGAGATTTGGACCAACAAAACAAACAAAAAAAAAGAGAATATATGGTGCATGTGACACACAAAATGTTTTAAACTGGATATTTATGTAAGTATCTAACCATTTATTGAGGTGGTGCAGTGTTCTCTGTGCTCAGGTGACTTTTGTGATTTTTTTACGAAGGTTTTTACACTCAATTGGCAAAAGTTTGTTTAAGTCAATTCAATTCAGTTTTGTTTGTATAGAGATTTTAACTATGGCCCAAAAGCAGCTTTACAGAAATATATAAAGTTTACTTTTTTACTCATCACTGTATTTCTGGCAAATGAGTGAAAGAGTTTTATGAGTATAATTTCAGCCCTACATGATCCTCAGGCAACATTTTTTTTTTGGTTTGCTTTTTGGTTCTTTTAATTGCGTACAAAATGGCAAAACGGCAACCAAATCAAAAGTATAACATTTCCGCTCTGATTTGGATTCGCAGGCGTGAAACCCTTAAGCTCTATCGGCTTCTAGTCCTTACTGTAAAGATTCAGCACTTTTCTCGAGTCATGTCGTGCCCTCCCCTGAAGGAACTCTGACTAATCCCGCTCACTCCAGCAGTTATGTTTGTTTGTACACACCCACAATATTTTCTTAGAAATTTGAAATCTAACGAAAGCAGTAACCGTGTCACACAGTGCCGCGTATGTCCAGTGCGCTCCTTGGTTAATGACTGGCCTTTCTTTGTCCCGCGTGGTTCATGTCTGAACACCACGTCCCGTGCAGTGTGTAGATTCCTTGTAGAATGTATTTACACTGCGTAAGTTGTGAATTTGTAATCTAATGGATGCTCTACTCTGAGGAAAGCAACATGTAGACAAGAACGCTGAAAATCTCTAAATCATTTGGAAATCACCCAGAATCATTGGATTTGAAGTTGTGGTTGGTTTGTGCAGGGTTAAATGTGGCAAGAGGAAGTTAAGGATATAATGATATAAAATGGAGGCCAAATTTTATACCACAGGCTAAAAGTGTCCCAAAGTGTACTGAAAGAGCCAGGCCTGCGATTGCTGATAAGACACACTGACTGACTGTGTTCAGGCTTCAGTTCAAGGTTGTCCTCGGAAATTGCACTCACAGGAACATGTGTTAGGAAACTCATCACTCAGTTCCTGGCAGTATTTCATGTTCTAAGATGGGGAAAGAGGAATTGAGAGTAATCTGAAGCCATCGGTGTCACACACTGAAGTCACTTCCTCAGACAGGGTATAGACATTTAGACATTTATGTTTGTAGCGTGATGTAGCCTTGGGTTTGGGTTTGTCATGGCCAGTGCAGCTGCAGCCTGATACACCCCTCTAATCCCTCTGCAGCGTGCAGATAACAATGAGAGCCGCCTTGTACAAAACATGTTAGTTTTCCTGATGAAAAACTTTAGGACGTGAATCTGATCCTAACACACACTATCTGATTAATGGTGCTGTGACCTTGAGTGATGTACTCTTTACATTTCATTGGTAATGAAAAACCCCTGAAAAACAGCACAAGGATGTGCTCACTTGGATTTCAGACAAGGTGTTAACTTGAGCGTGCTGTCATTGGGCTGATTTACAGAGAATAATTGATGCCACTTTCAGATGGGTGGATTGGTGAGACGTATCGAAAAACACAAAATTAATGTGTATAGTTTGAGTGTATGATCTATTCCTAAAGTAGCCTATATGTAAAGAAGACTTTTTCGCTTTAATCGCTTGCTGTCTGTTGTTGTTTTGTGGCTGTGCGCAATAAACCATCTTTGATTACAGACGAGCACATTAGATCCCTAAATCCTGCTTTCTCACGAAAATAGACATGAACACTGTCTATTTTTGTGACTTTGTCACTGTTTTCTATGCAAACAAGAAAAAAGAAATAAGAGGAAAACTGTGGAGGAAGGATTGTGTGTGGAGATACAGGCAGTGAGAATCGTCTGTTCTGCAGAGAGAACTGGAGGTACAGTGAAAAGAAGCATAGCTGTTTTTAAACTGTGCATCTTCAGGAATAATGTGTTTATTTTTGCTTTTCCTAACAACCCTTAGAGTATGACATGCCAAAGCATTTCTTATAACAATTTCTTAAGCGTTATTATTGTGCTTACATTTTGTGCTCATTCTCCCACACTAATAGACAGTTGATAAACCGGGTTCAGGGATCTGCTGCGCAGGACAGGAGATGAATTTGATTTCCTGTTGGACTCTCACTGGATGTTTCTCAGCACTGTTCTTGCTGTGTGTCACAGAGGGGTTCACACTGCGTCATTCATCGCTGAGAACATCACACTGAAAATTTCAAATATCAAATTGCGGCGCTCACAGCGAGTAGTTCCTGAGTCCTAAAATTAGTCTGGGACAGAGAAATCAGGGCTGAAATTGTGTAATGTGCACTAGGTGTAAATGCTATTGGAAGTGCTACGGTTTGAATGTGTGACAAATGTGAAATCAGGTCAACAGCAGTAGTATTACGTCAAAATTCTTGGGAAAGTTTCTCCATATTTAGAGAGACTGAGTCAAAAGGGAAACTTTTTGTTATCAGGTTTTCACACATGAAAGCCATTAGTTAATCAGGGTGTATCTGTAACCATTCACGTGCCTTTTCACTTATTCACTCTTTCTGGCTTTTGATATCCCCTTTGTCATCTTCTTCCATCTCGTTCTCACTTCCCAGGAAACTTGCAGTAATCTTAGTCAGATTTAGTAATAAGGAAGCGTGACTGCTGATTTGACTTTCTTCACCTATAAAGATTTAAACACGGCCGTCTCCTCAGCCCACTCACTGCCGTGGTACATTCCAAGCTTTCCTCGAGCTCAGGGACTGGGCAGGTGTTTGCATGCCCAGACCACACCAGCTCTCAAAATAATGATCTTTTTATGCACAGAGTCACGGATCATGTTCTAGCAAATGTAAGATCAGAGTTCCTGAATCCAGCTACACACAAAGCTAGCACATCTGTATTTACTGGAACATAGAATTTAATAGCTTTACACCATTTGGCATGATAGTATTATATCTTCTGTATGATAATGTACCAGTTATTCCTGCTATTACTAAAATCAGTAGCCTGGGTGCTCGGGACAGCAGATTTCACGTCAGAGTTGCCTTTAGAGCAAGGAGAAAAGAAACCTTACTGCTTATTCCTCCTGCCGTTTGTTTTAATGTTAATCATCACGGCTGAATGGAATTATCTGAGCGCTCTCCTTCCTCATCACCTGCAGTTCTGGATCTGTGTGTTTTGAATTAATCACTGCAGATCTCCCTGAGGTGGGATTTCATTATCTTCTCTGTTGGTAATTAGTGAAGCATCTCCCTGCATGTGTGACTGATGAAAAACAACAACAGATAAGTAGCAAGTAGCATTTTTTCCTTGCATGCCAATTAAGAGATGTTGAAAAACATCCAGTAATCATTTTCCAAAAAATAAGTATATGTACACATTTTCTCATATATAGGACATTCTTCTTCTTCTTCTTATTATTATTATTATTATTATTATTATGAGAAACATTAGATTAGATTAGCATGAACTCATCCACCTGTTTCTGGTCCTGTGTTTACTCTGTTTGCTCTCCATCACAGTGCTCTGGCAAGTCATCATCTTGTAAAAGCGCTCTTTTCTGGTCAGGTGTCACAGCGAGGGCTGAGGCAATGAGCCGAGATCATGAACAGACCCAAACCACACTTTTCTGCTTGAATTGTCCAGCCATCAAAACTATTTTGGATTCTTTTCTAATTTAATGCAAATTTTTTTCCATTACAAATCATCGGCAATACCTCGTGTGAAAATCTTAAAAATGTTAGAATTTTGTTTTACATGAAATTCAGAATTTCTTTAGTATTTGGTTTGTCCTCCTTGTGCTTTCATGACCGCGCGGTGCTTTCGTGCACTCGAGCTCAAGACTCTACAGGTTTGTGTAAAACAACAGAGAACCGTGTTCGATTAACTCCATCACCGTGTCGTCTGAACACGAGCTTCAGTAGAAGAGATGACGCATATTTACTGAAATTGAAGTAGTGATCTAGAAATTGTGTGGAATATACATCGAGTCTGTAATTATATATTGAATATAACATGCTCTTTCTTTGTTTTAAAAATTTTCAAACTTGTAATTCTTTCTGTTTATTTCCAGTTTTTCCTGTTCACCATCACACACGCTGCTGAAGTCGTGCTCTCGGTGTTCGAGAAGGCAAATATCACGTTTTGAATCTGCTTTGCACTTACAACTTCTCTGCCTTGAGTAATGTAGTATATGCCCCGGTATATGCATGTGTGATTCCAGCTCATTTGGTGTTCAAAAATAGAAGAAAAGCTGCAGTTTTGTATTTTCCTGGACTTAACAACTGTATAAAACCGGAGTAAACATAAACAACTTGTCGCTTGGTAGTGTTAATGGAGGGTGACCGCTTGGTCTACATGTGAAGCTCCTTTCAAATTTAGTAAAAATAATGATCAGTAAACTTTGCATGAATGTAAAGTTGCAGTAGTAAAGTGATAGCAGCCACACAGCTTCTCTTTATCATCCGAATATTCTCCTGGCCTCATTTGACTTTTAGTTTTCCAAATTGGTTTTCTGTGCTGCGGGGTGCATTTTTGTGGCTTATATAAGCAAACAACAACAACAAAAATCATTTAACACCACAAAGAAGTCTTCAGATCTGTACAGTGATGATGACTGAATTAGATGCCGCTGCTCTTGCATAAACGGTTCTTTTGAAAAAGTTGCCGTGTGTATTTGGTTTTGCTCGGGCTGCTGTGTCAGCGTCAGTCGAGGCCAAGCTCAGAACACTGAGGAAGAATTCCATCAGCTCAGAGAGCGAGAGAGAGAGAGCGAGAGAGAGAGAGAGAGAGACGAAGTTGTTCTTCTCAGTAATCCTTTTGTCCTGGTTTCTAGGAGACGGTGGCTATGTGGCCAAGCACTGTGGCCATTTTGGGTTTTTGAAAATGGAGAATAGATGTGGTGGACACGGTGAAAGGAAGCACTGAATCGAGGGTGCGGTTGGAAGATGAGAAGCCAGGAGGAACTTTATTTATTTGTCGCTGTGTCTTGTTACTTCAGACCATCGGGCTCTTTAGATAAACGCCGCTGCTGAATGGCCACACACATCGGCTTTCCTCCGCTTTTTATCCCTCTGCAAATACTATTTCACCTCTGAAACACTGGCTTGTTTTCCTCCTGTGAACGTTGTGGCTCATGAAACCTCTGTTTAAAGACACTTCCTGTGACACTTGGGCCTGTGGCTCCTATAGAGGACTTAAAGTCACCCGGTGTGTGTGTGTGTGTGTGTGTGTGTGTGTAAGCTGACGAAAGTATATGAATATGAATTTCGAGTATAGTTTCGTCAGCTTACACACACACACATCGGATGACTTTAAGTCATACATGTCACGTTAAATAAAATTCTTTGTGTTCCTGGGGTGTGTAAATTAATTTTATACACCACTGGAATAAATTGCCAATATTTTTTCTTTGTGATTTGAGATTTGATATTTGAGAAAAACAAAAATTTCAGTTTTAATGTCATACTCAAATCGCAAGTTTTCTACAGAGACATTAAACACTTGACATCCAGCGTAACTGTTTCGGTAACGCTCTAGCTAGCAAGGCCACGCTAATGTTAGCTCGCTGGCAACCATTAGCTTCTTAATAGGAGTTTAGCCATTTCAATAGAACATAAAAACTTTCCTGCACTTACCTCATTACTCCATGTGTCTTCACTTCACTTCATTAACATGACAATGAGAGACTGCTGTGATCGGCTGAATGCTGAGCTCCACCGCTCTGAAAGCTACTTTTTCCTGGGAATCCCTGAGAACATTTTTACATTTTTTACCGCTTTTATTTAAAAGGCAAATTTCTTACCCATAGCGAGTTCAAAACAAATAAAATGAAGACCACCACACCACAGAAAAACACGAATTTTATTTAATGTGATGTGGATATAATTTCAATATACAAAATTCAATTTCATATACTTTTGTCCACTTCCAAACTCCATAGATGGGTGTAAATGAAAAAGAATATAATGCTTTCTATATGTCTGGTTTGACCTCTACACACACACACACACACACACACACACACACACACACACACACACACAATGTCCTCCTGCTGACACAAGCTGATGCAATGAAAGCCAGCTGCTTGCAGAGACAAAGGCTGTGTTTCCAGCACATGGAGCCTTGTTCTCTTTTGTGTAGCAGCACCGAGCCACATTCTCTCTTCCTCTCTTCTGTTTTCTTCCACTAAAATGCTTTTTTTCCCTTCTCTTTCCCTTCTCTTTCCCTCTGCATGTCTGTCACACCACAGTGACATACCAGGGCATATTCACACGTGTAAATAATTAACACGGGAACAGTGGAATCACAGACACCACCCATAACCTGACCATTCTTTTACAAACGCTAAAATGCTAAAACGCTAAAACGTAATATGACACTCATATGATGCTGGGTGAGGCTCTCCACACTGCAAAAACCTCATTTATGAACATTAGAGGAAAACATTGGCATATTTGCCATTATACCAGAAGATATTCTACGGCAACAATATGGCAAATGTGGTCCATAATCATGAAAGAAATCCAGGTGATGCAAGGATCCAAATATCTACTTATTCTCCCTGCATTTGGCAAAAACAGACTTCAGGATTTGGTTATAAAACCCTGACAGGATGATTATCAGTGGGAGGTCATATGGATACCAGTGATATGGATACGGTACCATATGGAACAAAATCTGTCAGTCAAGCAGTACAGCTCTTTATTCCTGGAGGGAGAGAGATTTCTGCTGATCCCTGAACAGCCAGTAAAAACCGTAAGAAGCCACTTAATCATGATGAGTGTTAGGCTTCTGTGATATAACGATGTAATCGTCTTCTCACAATATGGCACTGAATATCCAGTGACGTTTACTCGGATTATATTTGTATTATATTATATTATATTATATTATATTATATTATATCACCAGACCTACCAACCTTTACGCACTGTGCATTCGAGCACCGCAGTTTAACATCAGATTATCACTAGTACGATTTATCACTCAAAAATACACCAAAAAGAGCAGAATATTATTCTCCGGTATTAACTGATGCCGACTGGAAGCTCCACCCACTTGCCCCCATCTCACATGCTCTCGACTGGACTCGCGGCGCGCTCTCGCTTTCTCTCACAGTAAACGGAGGAGGTTTTGAGTTCATTCATGTGAAATAAAATCTATCAGTGTGTGTTCCACTTAGCTAACATTAGAGACAAGTGTATAGTTAACTAAAGGAGCTAGGATTTTATTGCTTGGGGCACAGGGTGGATGGCTGGTGGAAACAAACCCATTACAAATGGCACAAACAAGCGTCACTGTGTCACTGTGAGTCGGAAATTCAGGGGAAAGCAGAGCGGTCATATCCTGCTCTAGCAGCTCGCCATGCCATCGGGTCATATAGTCAGTAGCTCTGGACTGTTTCCCCTGTTGGAGTTGCTGAACACGCAGAGAGGAAGTGTGCCCTCCTATTACACACTTCCTTTCAGCAAAAAAACTAGGAAACCTAGGTGAACACTGGCAGTTGAACACTTGAACACTGGCTAACTTTGACTTTTTTTTTATAAAGTTATGACTACAGAACACAAATATTTTCCATCTTCACACCCCAGCATCCTGAGTGACTTTAAGTGATAAAACACAAATACCAAGGCATCCTCCAAATACAAGGCCTTATTATATAACACAAAATTAAATATAGTTAGTGCTTTGAGTCATTATTTGTGGCAATTAAAAGTGGATAAAAACCTGATGAGTACCTTTAACTGTCCAGTAACTGAGATGGTCAGATCTGTTCAGTCCGTTCATAATCTTCTCAACAATCAGAAGCTCAAGTGCTTTGACAGTTTGAAGAAATACTGGAAGATAACAAGCAGAAACACATAACACCAGCAAGGATGCGGCTGGTTTTTACTTGATGTGTGACCTTGTGTGCACGTGCAGAAACGAGGGCAACGAAAGCAGCATTGTTGCACACACATCTGCGTACTTCATATACATCTGGAAGATTAAAATAATATCCCCTAGAGGGCACATCAGCGCCGAATCATCCCTGTCCGTCAGGTTTCCAAGTCAAACTGTAAAATGTTGAGCGGCTGTAAACACACTCTCCGTCTCTCCTGCTGGCGTCGTCGTGATTGTTGTCATGATCTACATCTCAAATTGAAACCTGTGGCTTTACACGTTCAGAGATATTTTCTACTCTTTTGATTTTTAAGCATCTTGTTCTATCCCGTCACTTTTGTTTACTTCTTTAAGAAATGAAAAATAACATCAACTGCCTTTTTTCTCGATATCTGTGATGTGTGAGCTCATGTGACTGATAACATGAGTACGCTAAGATTAACATGTTCCTCACTGAGTGATGGAACATTTGCATCAGTATTTATAACTGCTGTGGAATTTGAAATGGCCTAAACAGTGACATGTTTATCTCTGAGCAAACTAAGCTTATGAATAGTATGAGGAAGTGATCTGTAACACACACTCTGTACACTGTACCGTTTTTTCATTACGGCTTCTTTGCTTTTAATGACCAGGGCAGGGTCGAGCCTGGCAGCGCTGTTTCCGATTGTTCGGTTGTTGATGTGGTTGTAGAGGCAGTGGTTGTGTTTGGATGGTAAAGCTGCTGACTGAGCTTTGGCTCCTCACTCGTTCTCGTTATGGCTCCAGACTCTTGCGCTGCTGCTGCTGCGGTTCACGTGCTTTACAAAGATCTCTTTCGAACATTGAGCTAAAAAAGTGCTGAAGAGTTCTGTTCGGCTTCTGTCTGGTTTGAGATGGTGATGTTTTCTGTTTGTTTTTAAAACCAGATGAGGATCTAAAGCTTGAACCAAAAATGTGTCCAGAGACACCTACTAATGAGAGTGTGTGACTATATTTCTGTGGTTTGTGATCAGCCATAGTTTAGATTTTACACGTCTGTCACCAGAGATGTATTAGCCTCTCTCTCTCTCTCTCTCTCTCTCTCTCTCTCTCTCTCTCTCTCCCTCTCCCTCTCCCCCTCAGCTGATGTTGAATTATGTGAGGCCTTCAGTCATGTTCCAAGAATCTGTTCTGCAAATATTCTACGAAGTTGTGGACTGTCCAAAGCACATTCCGAGTAATGTTCATGTTATTGCACTATATAGGATTTTATTGCACTAACACTATATAGGATTTGTGAGGTTGATTATTCACCTGTTCCATCACCCTAAAAGCACTCTACAGGTAATGGTGGAAACATTCAGCAATGAGGATGTTGCACCAAATCTGTAGATGCAAGATGGAACTGTGTTATAGCCTGGAACAGGATAAAGATTGTTCCCCATTTTTTGAAGTGAACCAACTGCATCTTTTCACCAAACTGCTGCTCGTGCTGCATCACAGGGCGGTGTAACACCTCTTCTGCTTATATGATCTCATAGACGCTCACGATTGGCTAGTGTTGCTGTGTTTGAGGATTGAGAGGACTGAGGACTGATCTTCTGTTGTGCCAGTCAGGATCCAGAGCGCTCAGGAACAGGAAAGTGTTCATCCTATCACTGGGAGGTTGTAAGTTCGAATCCAGACGATGCTCCAAGGCCGAGGGTCCAAGAGAGCGTTATGGAGTGATGTGCTGTGCAGGGTGTCCTACACAGACTTCCACCTGGACATGAAGTTTAAACAAACAAAGCTGATGGAGCCAGCAATGACTAGAGTCTAATGTTTGCAGTTAGCATGAGATCATGGCAAGCAGTTGCTTGGTTGCTTTAAATTGTTGAACAAAATCATTATTAGCATCAAGGTACTGGTCTGTGATGGTGTTAGTCTGTCAGCTGCTAAGTTTTAGTAGACGATGTGTGTGTATGAGTGACATTGTGTCAGCAGGTTGAGATCAGGAAGCAGAGGACAGTAAAGGAGAAGAATGGTATGGAAATAACGCTGGGACTGCCCCAGTTGCCTGGCCAACAGCTACCGCTTATTTTTAGCGCCCTGTCACTTTTTTCCCTCCTTCCTCTGGCATTCTGACAATCTCAAGTGCCAAAACAAAGTCCGCCTTTGACTGTTGTTGTGCATTTTAGAACAAGCCTCTAGTATTGTAAGAGATGCTTAAAACAACAGACTTGATTAGTTTTGTTGCTGGCTACCCAAGAAGTTCTCTCTCATTCTCTGGATGATCCCTGATTGGTGCCTAAAAGCAAATATGGGAAAAGTGTCTGTGTTGTTATGCTGTTTTGGGAAGTTATAATTGAACAGGGCTGTGTACAATATACATGACTTGTATTTAGTGATATATGGGCGTACAACTGATCCAGCTTTTCTGGTGTGCCTCATGTCAAACCACAGAAACAGCAGATTGTGGATGAAAATATTTGGTGTTATTGTCTTTTCAAGCTTTTTTGCCAGAATCTGGAATATATTGGATGTTGGAATAAACTTTGCACCAAATCGTTTATTTACTTGTAATTAAGTCTTAACTGTCAGTAATGAAAGTATCATTAAACTCTGATAAACTGCACTCCTGTTGGCTTGTTGCTAGCAAACCTAAATGCTAGATGTACAGACGGGTGATGAATGAAATCAAAAACAGCATAAAGTGTCCCTGTAATGTGATTGGCCATCACGAGTCAGAAGAGCTTCAGTGCTCCCTGGTTCTCCTTGGTATGGATTCTACATGTGTGTAGAACTGTACTGGAGCGATGGACACCATTCGAACAAAAGATATCCTCTTGGTTTGTGTTTTGATGATGATGATGATGATGATGATGATGATGGTGGAGAACTGTCTAACCTATCGATCTGGTGACTGTGAAGGCCATCGCATATGCTCGACCTCCTCTGATCACATCCTGCACTGACATTCACCTGAAGAGCAGCCGTTCTTCTGTTTCTCCTTAAGTATCACACGACACGGGCATCTCGGTCATTGTGTGCGTTTTTGATCATAATTTCTTTCCCACGAATCTAAATGCTTGTCACTTTCATAGCTAGAGGGTGGATTTTGGGTTTGAACCCCTAAAATATTTGTGGATGGTAAATAGAACACACATACAGCGCAGCTGAATATGTTTAAAACAACTGCAGTAATAGTGCTATAATGATGTTCATAAAAGGTCAGCGATATCAATTATATTTACACATTTTACGTCACCAGTGTCAGATGAGCTTGTCCCTTAGTTTGTTTAAACAATTTTATTGGCTACCAGCTGCTATGGTGTGGAACAGAATTACCCAGTCAGAGTCATGCATTGTCTGAGGTTAGGAAGGTGGTGGTCTGTGCTGTAAGGGAGGTGAGGCGAGCGCAGGTGGAGAAAAGACGTGCAGATGTGGTTTTATAAGATAAAATATCACTTCCTCTATTACTAACATCTCATTTTCAGTGGAACTGTATTTTTATTAATATGGTGAGATGGATAGTAGATGGTGTCTTAAATGATTAAAACAAAGAAGTCACGTCATCACCGTTCCTACTGCTGAATATGCATAAACTCGTAACGCTTATCTGTTTAACTGTACAGAACACGCTGGAGTTTATTTAGTAGATTTCCTCATCCGAGCCCGAAATGAACTCCTGGCTCCACCCGCGCTTAGAGTCACTGCAGTTAGTGTTACTGAATAATATGCTTTAAGATGAATAACTGAATAATAAGCTCACTGCTCTTATTTTTTGGCAGAGCGTGCTGTAATATGTGACTGCCGTGTCTTGTGGCTTTCAAAGAAAAAACTGATCTTTTGTGTCGTCCAGCTTCCTGCCAAGCTGATTCATATTTATACTCTTTGTATTGGACAGAATTTACACACGGCAAATTGTCCGTGCCCAAAAAGTGTGTTTGATTCTCCTGCGACTATGAGTCACGCGTTGCGTTTTGGCTCGCGTTGCTGTAAGCGATTTCTCTGGGGGCAAGACGAGCATCGATGTCAGAAACCATACTTCATGGAAAGTCTGTTAGAAGGGAGGCGTACGTATTGCCGAAGGGTCAGAGACGAAATGTACTCATGAAATGTTTAAGGCTTTTAAACAACATTGTGTTATACTGCAGGACAGACACACTGCTGCTTTATCTTATTCTGTTTCTGTGTTTCACTGCCTTTTTCTAGCTCAAAAATTCCTCGATCTTTTAACCTCCAGAGTCATCGATCACTCCGGCGTCATTAAGTCATGTCTTTTTATGACTATCCCTCAAAAAAAATGACATTTCTAAGCAATATGGCCAACATCTGGCCTGAACGTTCAGTGCGTTCAGCCCATGTAGAGGTATTCTGTGAATAATGGTACATAGCTTGATTTTATCTTTATCTATTATTTTACTATCTTGTGTACATTTCTAAGCCCTTGGAACTTTGTGTGTTGTGAAAAAAAAAAGAATGATTAAGTCGTATTAGCTTGGAAAAAGAAGACAGCAGACACTTGCATGGTAAACACTTTTAAAGGTTTTATATAAAAGCAAAATCAAAAGCAACAGAAACAGCCAAAATAATCCCAGATTGTCGAGGGCTAAAGCTGTCAACATGAATCTTAATAGCTGAGGTTTTTTTTTTTTTTTTTGGACTGTATTTAGAATTTAAGGACTGAGATACAGGAGAATGCAAACCGTCAGATGAGTTTTTAAAAGCAATGAATAATAAAATACAAGCAGTTTCTAAAGGCAGTAAAGCTAAAACCCCACACGGCTGAGATGCAGATTCTGACCTGCAAGTCTGCGATTTACTTCCAGATTTACTGTCGCGTCTAAGCAATTTATAAGAGATTGCTCGCATTTGTAGCTGTGCACAGATTTCCCACTAGTATTGTCTGCACCAGTGATATTTATTGCCTATTCCATGGTAACTGACTTGTTTTTGCTGAAATCCATTAAAGCCCCAGAGCTCAAGATGAGCTCGTTGTTTGTCTGGAAAGCTGCTGCTGTAAGAGAGACTGTGGAATAAACTTGAATTTTAGCTTCAGCGTCGACGCCAAATCTGAAACGTGGATGGAGATTGGGCGTAGAGGGGCTCGGTTATGGGAAGGTGGAGCGTACGTGTGTCATCTTGTGAATTAAGGCGGTTTTAGAAGTATGCAGCTTTTGGGTAATTGAAACAGCATGATTGCATAAAGATTAGTGCTAATGTGGGTAAATATTCTGTGTAAGATTTGTTTACTTATCTTTTTAAGCCGTGGTAAATTTGATGAGTGTATCAGCGAGCGGGTTCGCTCAGGGTTTGGAACTCGGACAGGCCCAGCCTTGATGACTGGATTTTATTCAGGGTGTGTGTGTGTGTGCGTGTGTGTGTGTGTGTGTGTGTGTGTGTGTGTGCGCAGCATCTGGTTGCTCTCAGCTTGTGTTTGATCTCTGCTCATTGGGCAGTCACTGAGATTGGTGTGAGGTTGTGGGTGATGCGGCTTTGGCCATGAACAGAGCTACAGCTTGGAACATTTTGTGTTGTTTTTGTGTTGCCATGTGCTTTGTAAAATGTATTTGTCGTTCAATTTTCATGTCAGTGACAGAAATTAAAAACTAAAACATGAATGGTTCTTTGATTATTATTTCAGAATCTAGGCAGGAGAAACAAAAACAGGTCATTTTTCAATTTTTATTGTCTTTACTAGCAGATAGAAAATTTCAAAGTGACTTGTGTCATGTTTTATTTTTTTTTAATTCTGTTAATGACATGAAAATACAATGACTAATGACCATCATCCTCATCATCATCATCATCATCATCATTATATTGAGGAAATGCATGACCACTGTGGACAAATGATGAATGATGAAGCTACAGGAAGTCACCAGTCACTTGTTCCAGCAGTTGATGTCCGTAAGAGAACCGGACGTCCCTGTGAAGAGTTGAACTCGAGCGGGTCTTGGACCGGGGTCAGAGGTCATACATTCCCACTCACTATGGTGACGTGCTTCCTGAATGCACCATGCTGATCACTCGGCGTTCAGAGGACGCGGTTCATGTATAACTTCCATCAGACGTGCAGGACAGTGGTGTGTCATGTCCTGCTAGTCCACCATCTTTAACGTACTTCTGTAGAAACGTCACTCAGGAAGCCCTCAGTGTTCAAAGAAATGATGTGGGTGGTGGGAGATATGATGAAAAATATATCACAAATATTGTTAGATTTGCTAACAAACTGCCAGCAATAGAGTTGCATTTAAAAAAATGTTAGAAATAATAATAATAATAAATAATAATAATAATACATGTGTTTATCATTAATAAACATTTTTTGTGGTTTTTTTTATATTTATTTATTAAATTTTTATATGACATTTTTATTTATTTATAATTAACATCGAAGAAGAGAATTTCATTTTTTAGTTTTACAATGTTAAAGATTTAATACAGAATTTTATCATCACATCAACTGCATCCAGTCAGGTTGTAATCACGTAAATGTTAAAATTGTTTTAAAAATATTTATCGCAATATGGATATTTTATCGCATCCCCCAGCTGTAATTCTGACATTAAGACATGATCTTTCATCACATTTCAGAGCTGTAGGAGTGAGTGAATTGAGTTTTGTATAATCGACATGTTACCGTGCACAAGTGTGGATTTTTTTGTGTCACATATCAACACAAAAATGTCAAAACGGACAAGAAGGACTGCTTAAATGTCATGCTGCTATCTGTTCTATCTGTTTCATGGGCTGACTCAGAAGATCAGAAGCGTTAAAGCAGCATTAAAGAGACAGCAGAGGTTTTGGTTTCGAACTGCTTTTCGGAAGCCGTGGAGGGATATGAAACTGTGTTTTTCACACCTCAGTTATAGCTGCATGTGCTTTTCACCCCTTTAGGCGCTGTCTCGTTTAACACCTGCCCTCGTCTCTTTTGCAGATCTGTCTACAGCACAAAGAAAGTTTGCAGAGTCGCTGAATGAATTCAAGTTCCAGTGCATAGGGGACGCCGAAACGGATGACGAGATATGCATTGGTGAGGCAGCACGCTGTCATCATGTACTTCTGCAATTCTGCCATTTTATGGATTATTTTATATTTTTAAAAACAATTTTATACCTTCACACACATTTGTCCATCAGCAACTTCATTCCAGCTGAACGAAGACACAGATCGAAGCAGCCCATGTAACATTCCTGATAATTCACAGATTAAGAAACACACAATCTAAATTATTTGTTTATCTTGGTGGAAAATTCTGCATGATCAGTCAAAAATTCTAATTTTTCCCCCGTCAGTAATGTTGCAGCCTGGGAAACACTGACTGAAGCCTCAGGACAAGCGTTTCTGAAACACACCTCAGTACAAACACAATACAATATATTTTTGTGCTGCAGATTTGCTAACATATTGGAAAGTTTGCTCGAAAAAACTTGCCGATGCAACAATTTGGGGTTTGTAATTTTCTGTAATTTCTCATGGAAAGTCATTTGGTTAAGGCTGAAGTTATTAATGGCAGAAAACGAATCTCTCTTCAGTTGTCAGGTGTAATATGAAACGTGAGGGAAAAGCACTAAAAGCATTCAAGCAGTGTTTCCATGTAGCAGTGCCAAGGGGTCTGTGATTTTTTAAAAATTTAATTACAGTGTTGGAAATTATAACCCATAACCCATAACTATTATTGTAGTTACTGTATGTGTTGTTGAGTTATTAGCCTGTTTAACTAGACCCTTGAATTGAACCTTAATAAGTGAAAAAGAAGTCAGTCTGTAAATAATTGGACGCTACTTGGACCTTAACGTGTTCTGTGGTTCTGTACCACACACAGTTTCCTGGCTAGAGAAAGTTTGAGAACTTCTTCCTGATCTATAACATCAAATATTTTGCATTTCTATCGTATCGCGTTCATTCATTTATCTTCAGTAAGCACTTTATTCTGGTCAGGTCTGTGGAACCCTGGGTGTGAGCTGGGAATACATCCTGGATCAGACACCAGTGTGCAGGGCACGCACAGAAACACGCACACACACACACACACACACACACACGCGCGCACGCACACACACACACAGACACACACACACGCACGCACACACACACTCACACACACACACACACACACACACAGACATACACACACTCACACACACAGACACACACACACGCACGCACACACACACTCACACACACACACATACACACACACACACACACACACACACACACACACACACATACACACACACACACACGCACACACACACACACACACACGCACGCACACACGCACACACACACACACATACACACACACACGCACGCACACACACACACACACACACACACACACACACACATACACACACACCGTGAGGTCATTGTGCATTCAGTGTGTCTGTGGTTCATTGGAAAGCAGCCGACCTCGACGGACGCCTGTCAAGATCTCATCAATACTTAAAGAGTGAAGACGGGTGGGGGGGTTAAAGGGAGGGGGGTGTATAGGGGGTGGGGGGGATTAAGGGGGGGGGTGTATAGGGGGTGGGGGGGATTAAGGGGGGGTGTATAGGGGTCATATAAGAAACGGGGTGGGGGTTATAAAGCCTCACTGATGGACACGCTCTTTTATCAGCCCTGACATCCCCCTTTCCTCCATCCCTCTTTCCTCCATCCCCCTTTCCTCCATCCCTCTTTCCTCCATCCCCCTTTCCTCCATCCCCCTTTCCTCCATCCCTCTTTCCTCCATCCCCCTTTCCTCCATCCCTCTTTCCTCCATCCCCCTCTCCTCAGTGTCGCCCCCCAGGGGCAGAGCAGCCTCGAACCATCCAGGAAAAAATATCTCCAATCCTCCGTAAAACCATGCGGCGAGGCTGAGCGGAGGTCAGTGTGGAGATCTTTACCAGCTTTCAGTCGAAAATAAAAACGTGCGGTGTTTAAACGTGGTTACTTACACACGTGATCGAGAACACATTTCGATTCTGCTGCTTTTCTGGATTCTGGATTCCGATTGGTCAGAAGATCTTCTCGTTAACGTTTTCATAACTCTCTCTAAATCTAGCTAACTAACAGCTTAGCTAAGATTCGCTGAGACACAATTAACATTTGTGAGTTGTTAGGATTGTTAGTGTTTTGGATTTTTATTAGATCAGACTCGTGTTATCAAATTTCTTTTTTGGTGATTAAAAACACAGTTGCAGTAAAAACTTGCTGTTATTTTAAGCACACACGGATGATTTCAGCTCCTTTCTGCCCCCTACTGGCTGTATTCTGAACTGCAGTAACCAACGTAATTCAAATGCTGTCTTATTAAATGATTATAAATGGTTAAAAGTGCTGCTGAATCCTGCGCTCTGATTGGTCAGAAGGTGTTGATTAGTTTTCTATAACAGCAGCTCTGACAGTAGCGCAGGTTTATATTAATGCGCTCGTTCTGATACGTTATCGTTTCCATAGTAACAGCTCGTTCACAGGGACGTGTCCAGCGGACGCTCCACTGATGATGATAATCAGATTTTTAAAAATCGTTGATACAGTGAAGTTTTCTGTAAGAAGAAGTTTATGTAAGACTGATGGAAGGAGTCTCCAGTATCAGCGCTTTATAACAGGTGAAGCTGTGACTTTAGGTTTAATCTTTTACATTACAATTACATTTTAATGAGCAGAAATTAAGCAATACGTCTAACGTATTTGAAATGTACGTCGTATTGTATGTGTGTAAAACAGCAGGAGTGTGAGCTCTGATCACGCAGCACGATGTGCGTTAAGCTGAATACCGACTGAATAAAATCTCCAGCGAAATCATCCATCATCATCGCAGGCCACATTCAACACCAGCGAGCAGAGAATAATGGAGAAAATGGTTATTACTCTAAATTACTCAGAGTCGATACCCGGACGTGACCGGAATGACGGAGCGTAATGCGAGAGACTCGCTATGATCCGACTCGATCTGCTCTTTTTCTCCCGGTGTAATTTAGCAAGGGGAAGAAGTGCATGATGGGATGTTTTAAATGACAGCAGCCGAGCTGGAGAAGGTCAGAGCAATTTCGCCCAGAAGGAACAAATATCAGAGTCTTATTGTTGATCTGATTGTGAAGAGGTCAGGCGGACTCGCGGGTGGAAAGTGATTTCCTCTGGAAATAGATTCTCACTGCGAGGAGGGACGATAAATCAGACAGATGATACATCATGATAATAAAGAAAAACGGAAGTAGTTCCACCTTTATTCGCTTAAACACAGAGAAGTACAGATTGTCTTCCTCGCTCATGTCACGGTGGAATTTTTCTACCAGAGAGGACAAAATTCCAAAAGTCTAAGCACGATTTATGAAAAAATAAATAATAAACAGAAACAGTTTGGATTTTTTAAAACATATTTTAAAATAATGTTTTGTTTAATTTGCTTTACTTGGTCCTTAAAATAAGTTTGTTCGCACTGTAATATGTGATAAACCCGATCATCCCGTTTACAGCCGGTCGCTTTGTATCTGGTTTGAATCCTGATCGGATTTTAATCACGTGAATTTACTCTTGCAGTCTGATTCCCTTCTGATTACACGTCTCTCAAATCCGACTGGTGCGTCACGTGTAGAAATTAGAGATGACACGACTGTGATACCCGGTTTCAGCAAATACACGGTGGATCGGACATCAGAGAAAACATATCGGATATCAGATCCTGTGGATTTGGGAAAGAAATGTACTTTCGGAACGGGAAGTGTTGACACATAAAGAGTCCTGACTGGATTTTCCTCTGTTACGATCGATTTGATCATATTTATACTTTACACTTTATTATATGTATTATATTTACAACGTAAGCGATTTCGTGTGAAAGATGTTAACCGTGAAGTGCTTGAGTTTCAAAAAAAAAAAAGAAAGCTTAGTAGTTTTAAAAGAAAACAATATGAAGCGGTAGCGTGTCGTCTCTAGTAAATCTGCAAATGATGTTAAAACCACAAACTTCCTGCTGCATTTCCTCATTTTTCAGTGACACGGAAAAAAACCCAGCCGCATCACTGGCTACGTTTACATACACATCAATATTCCGATATTAATTCGGGAATTTGGCGATATTCGAATTAGTATTGAGTCGTGCATGTAAACGCCGCAATCCGATTGGCCGATTCATCAGAATAAGACAATATCCTGATTCCCCAAAAATCAGGCAAACTCACAACAACCAAACCACGTATACAGGAACATTCCGATGTTTAAACGGAATTCGATGTGCGTGTAAACGCAGCCATTGTGAATGTAAATCTGCATGTTTTCATGTGTGTTATGATGTAATACAGTGGGAGGAGTTTAGTTTATTAGTTAGTTATTTATATAACGTGGTTTGAGCGATGATCGGAGTTAAGCGTTACTTAATTTGTTTTCTTGAACTCCGCTACGAAGATTCCATCACCGTAATTTCCTGACAGGGTGAATATTACTCGATATTGACATTTTTTTAAATACAGATGTCGTGTTATTCGTGTCAGCAGTTGTTGCTAAGATTAACTACAGTGTAATTTTAGTGAATTTCCAGCAGGTTCGAGGGAAACGTTGATGTTCCTGATGGTTCTGTTTCATTTCCATTCTCGCTCTCTGCATGACAGACATACTAGTTACGTGCTAGCTAGCTCAGTCATTAGCTAGCTTTTACTTGGCATCCAGTTGCCTAGCAACAGTGTGCTCCTGATTATCTTCTTCAGTACAGCGGGTGTATCACGTATCCCCTTCCGATCTTTCACATTTAGGATTGTTGGTCAAACTGATTGTTTCAGAAAGGATTGTGATTGGTCAGAAAGGGTTGATTAATTTTCTATAAAAGCAGTATAATACGATATGGTTTCTATAGTAACAGCTCGTTCACAGGGATGTGTACAGCGGACGCTCCGCTAATAATAAACAGATTAAAAAATAATTGTAGATATGGTGAAGTTTTCCTGAAGCAAGCGGGTTTTTATGTAACATTTATGGAAGGAGTCTCCAGTGTCAGTGCTTTGTAACAGTCAGAGGTAAAGCTGTAATTTTAAGTTTCCCGCTTCTTTGCGGTTTCTCGGTAACATGCGTAACAAGCTGCGTTTTTGTCTTATTAACTTGAAGAGAAAGAATAAAGAGAGGCTGGTGAGGGAACGAGTGTTTATAGCTGCTATAACGTAAGCGACAACAGGAACTCACTCGCTTCATGGATGTTCCACAATGTAACTATAAAGGGATAAAAATTGTAACTGAGCTTTCTTCATCTTGGGGAAAATAAAACTGTCTTAACAGTATTGAAAACAAAAGTCGTCTAATAACATCCACAAGAACACGGATAGTGGCGTAAAAAACAACAAGTCAGGTGTGATTCTTTAATGAACGAAAAAATTGTAATTGTTGGTGAATTGCTGAGGTATAAGAGGAATAAAACACTTGGCTACATGCTGTTATGGGAAATCAATCAACTTCAGAGTGTTAACAGTAACTCCACTCCATCACACTTGGAATATGTTACAGGATTTAGTTGTGTTTTTTTAACACAAAGTGCTTCTATCGTTTCACCTCTAAATGATTACTTCTGTTTTGTTCTTTGCCAAATTGCTTTTTAACAACCTGCTCATTAAAAATCTGTCTAATGAGTCTAATAAAATCGCCGAGGACTTTTCTAGGTTAATATAATAATTCAGTGACTAAAACTTTCCACTGGAGATTTAAAAAAAAAAAAGCTGTAAAAGATCCAAATTCTCTTGCTTGTGACCCAAGAAACCGGCTGCATCCATCTCTGTCTCCGTCTCCGTCTCTGTCTCTGTTTCTCATTCAAGCGTTTAATGACACACTTCTTGCATCAGATTGTGACCTTGAGGCACTTTTTGTGTTGCTTCAATGAAACCGCAACCTGAATTTTAAGAGACTGGAGCGTGACGGAAAGATACTGGACTTAAAGGAGCATGTGTACTTGTAAATATGCAAAATAAATAAATAAATAAAGCTCTTTAAAGGAGTGCTGAAGCACTGAAGATGCTAGCATGACTAATCTCTTTGCATGTCGGAAAACAGACTTAATAATTAGAATTTTTGTCTTATTGAAAGTTGTCTTTAAGGCCGCGGTTCTCAGATTTGTGTTCTCCATCTTGACTTGTCGGTTCTCTGTTCATTTAGTGTGTTGTTTTTTTTTTATCTGCAAAAAATGTTGGCTATGTAGCGTCCAGTGACAGCACCGATGCTTTGCTCGGAGAGTCTGTCAGGCTTCACGACGTTCATCTCGACTCGTATCCGAGTGTTGTGCTCTGTTCTGGAGTCCCACAAGATTCAGACCAAAAAACAAGCTCACTGCTGTCACGTGTATTTAAAAATAAATAAATAAATAAAAAAGTATTCTTATTCTGTACACACAGCAAAGGATTATATTTGAAATCTTGAAGATTTTTGAACAGTTTTTGAATAAAGTTTAAATAAAACAGTGACATTGTTTACATGCAAAAATAATGAGCTCATATTATATGATATTTTCTCTTTAATATGTAATCAAACTCCTCGGTGTCGGAAAACTTCAAGTTACAGCTTCACCTCTGACTGTTACAAAGCGCTGACACTGGAGACTCCTTCCATAAACGGTTAATAGACTCCTTCCATAAATGTTACAGAAACATCTCCTTACTTGAAGGAACCTTCAAGAAAAATCGATGATTTTTAAAATCTGTTTATTATCAGTGGAGCGTCCGCTGTACACGTGCCTGCGGATGAGCTGTTACTATAGAAACGATAACGATAACGAGAACGAGCGCACTGATCAAACGTTCTGACCAATCAGAATCCAGCACTGTGTATTATTGTGTTTAAGACGCAATTATTCAGACGCAGAGAGTAAATGAATATTGGCACAATAACAGCACGGAGTTCCTCACGTACACATTTCTGCAGGGTGAAAAGAAACGATTAAATCCACCGTTAACTGAAACTCTGAGAGCGTGAGGAGGAACACGGCCAGAGGCAGAGAAACGTAATGAAGTCAAACCCAATATTACAGTATTCATTTTTAGCTGGCTGTCCTTCAAGACCCCGTGTTTTATCCCATCATCCTCCTGCTGACTGCATTATTGATTTCAGTATATGAGGTTGTGTTTGTTATTGATTTCATTATAACCACGTTCTGCCACTCAGCTCACACAACGTTCTCGTCTGTATTTGCTTTTTTCTATTAAAGTTTGTTGAAATTGTAGTTCTGCCCTTCCTCTCTCTTACCCTCTCTCTTTCTCTCCCCTTTTTCCTCCCCTTTTTCCTCTCTCTTTCTCTCTCCCCTGTTTCCTCTCTCTTTCTCTTTTCCTCTCTCTTTTTCCCTCTGTCCTGGGTCATTTGAAAACATCATGGACGTGAAACTGAGCTGTATGTGAAAACGCTAATTTAAAAAATGACAGGGTGGAACTGAAGAACATGGAATGTGACAGGGTGGATCTTAAGAAGGTGGAACGTGACAGTGGATCTTAAGAAGGTGGAACGTGACAGGGTGGAACTTAACGTGGAACGTGACAGGGTGGAACTTAACGTGGAACGTGACAGGGTGGAACTGAAGAATGTTGTATGTGACAGGGTGGAACTGAAGAACGTAGAACGTGACAAGATGGAACTGAAGAACGTGGAACATGACAGGGTGGATCTTAAGAAGGTGGAACGTGACAGTGGATCTTAAGAAGGTGGAACATGACAAGATGGAACTGAAGAACGTGGAACATGACAGGGTGGATCTTAAGAAGGTGGAACGTGACAGTGGATCTTAAGAATGTGGAACGTGACAGGGTGGATCTTAAGAAGGTGGAACGTGACAGTGGATCTTAAGAATGTGGAACGTGACTGGGTGGATCTTAAGAACGTGGAACGTGACAGGGTGGAACTGAAGAAGGTGGAATATTATGGGACAGAACTTAAGAGGGTGGAAGGTGAGAAGGCAAATTTTTCACTTTCACTTTTCACAGAATGGCATCTTTTTTTCAACCAGGAATTTGTCCATTTACGCAGCTATTGTCGGCGCGTACGAGAAACATGGCGCTGTTCTGATGACATCACAGCTCGTTAGCCGGGTGCGTGATGGCCGTGGATCGTGACTGGATGCCAGATATTTAATTTTAATACTGGTTAAGAACATCTACTAACTCGAGGCCCCGAGTTTGAGAAACACTACCTGAGATGATGCTGATGATGCCAAATTTATCTGCAAAATCCAGTTTAAGTGTCATGGCGAGATGTTACGTGAGTTCACGCAAAATTTATTTCATTGCTTTAAAATTGACGAGAGTCAGCGTTAGACTGTGCGTGAGTTGTCATCAGGACTGAATATAGTTTCCCCACTGCACTGCATTTCACTTTCATCAGTGTGTTGCCGTTGTGTCACACTGAAACGCAACCACGGTCCAATCACAGCTCCAAGCTGTACTCGGGGGCGTGGTATAATCGGACTGTTTTCCAGGAGGAATTACTGTCCATATAAGGGAATCTGTTTAATACTTTCTTTATGGATTCTTTATTCCTACTGCACCCTTCATCACCAGGCTTTTCAGAATTTTCACTAAAACATGATAAAATGTTAATGTGACTAAAAAGATGGTCAAGATCATAGCAGAACAAAGAATTCATGTTAATATGCTAATGCAAAGCAATTCTGTGTGTGTGTGTGTGTGTGTGTATTGTATTTCATGTTTTCTCACTGGTGAGACTGCATTTCACACTGGCATATTCATAATGAGACTTTGGGGTTTAATTAAAGAAAAAAAAAGAAAAGAAAGATCTAGTCTCTGTAGGAAATAAAAAGAAATCCATTTTGATGTCATTTTAATTCCTCTAAGTTAGAGATTTTGAATCGTGTCTAGCGATTGGCTATATTTCATCTATAATCAAAAATATCAGGACTTTAAAATAAACATTGCATTGCTCATTTAAACAGCTTTTGAAAATGAAGCTACATCAGATTGACGCAATGAATTCTGGGGAAATTGTGCTACTGAAGTTCACAGTGAAGTTCCTCATCTAATGAACGTCACTTGATCGCACGAATCTCAGCATCAGGGCACTTACAGATGTAGTAGTATTCGTGTCCGGGGCGGAACTCGAAGCCGAGAGAGAATGGCGTAAAGAGCTGGAATTTTTCGGAGAAGCGTAGCGGCCCGTCGACGTTCTGCGGCCTGTTACACTCCCAGCGTTTAAAACCCCTCATGCGGTGTTCGCAGGTCACGTAGCCGTCGTGGTTAACCATGAACAGGATGTAGCGCTCCATCCTGCTCGGCGGCTGCGGCTCCTCGTAGTACGGACAGTACACGTCCAGATAGTCGTTGATGTTCACGGCTACGGTGTACTCTCCGTGCCAAAACCTGTTGAGAGGACGAGAAACATGAGGTCAGTTCTCTGCATGTTAATGTGAAGCGGTTGTCGTATTGTTTTATTCGTTTTATTAAAGTGTTTCAGACATCTTGCATCATTCACAGAGCCGTGCATCAACAACATGAAAGGAGGAGCAGTGTCGTCTACGACCAGCGTGATGAAATATGGCTCTTATTTATATTTCTATTTTAACGTAAAATAACAGATACTAATACCAGATCCCATCACAAGCTGATCAACTTCCTGTGTCACCTGTATCACAGCTCGGAGCGCGCGTGTCGCATGCGTCATGTTTAAATAATAAAATACACGATTCAGTGAATCAGCTCAGAAAACCCATCAAACCTGATCCGTGTTAAACTCATCAGCCTCACACTCATCATCAGTACGTCCTGAACTGGAACTGAAATCTCGCTTGGTGCAAGTGATAAAAATTCAGAAAATGAAAGTGTAATTGGTCGTGTTAACATTAAATAAGTGGCACGGTCTACACTCAGAAACAGTGCGACAGGGTGTTGTGTTTATTCCACTCTGTTAGGAAGCACAGCGCTGACGGGGTGGAACGTGAAGAGCGTGGAACGTAATGGGGTAAGACATAACGGGCTGGAACATGACTGAAGAGGAAAGATTATAGAACATGACGGTGTGGAAACGTACAGAACGTATAAAACATAACGTAAAAGAACAGGGGGACGTAACGGGGTGAAACATGAAAAAGACTGGAAGGAACATGAGTGGGGCATAACGGAACGGGGCATAACGGAGTGGGGCATAATAGTGTGGGGTATAATGGAGTGGGGCATGACAGTGTGGGGTATAATGGAGTGGGGCATAATGGAGTGGGGCATAATGGAGTGGGGCATAACGGAGTGGGGTATAATGGAGTGGGGCATAACAGTGTGGGGTATAACAGTGTGGGGTATAATGGAGTGGGGTATAATGGAGTGGGGTATAATGGAGGGGGTATAATGGAGTGGGGTATAATGGAGGGGGTATAACGGAGTGGGGTATAATGGAGGGGGTATAACGGAGTGGGGTATAATGGAGGGGGTATAATAGAGTGGGGTATAATGGAGGGGGTATAATAGAGTGGGGTATAATGGAGGGGGTATAACGGAGTGGGGTATAATGGAGGGGGTATAATAGAGGGGGTCAAAACACAAAATACGGAGGCAAGATTAGTGAAGGTTTTGTTAAATTAGTGGCTGCAGTAGTGCTCCGGTTGACGTTGATCGTGTTTTTAAATAGCAAGATCTCATCTCCAAAAACGATCTTCTGCCTCACAGAGTGGATTCCTGAGTGAGGGGATCGTGTGGAGGGTCACAGTAAAAGATCAAAAATATCAAAAATGAAGAGCACCGTTAGGAGCAGATCATATACGCGAGGAACGACACGCTGACAGACCGCGCTAAACCCCTCCGCCCTGAACACCTTCCTGAGCTGGGAAACTTTGTTACAAAGCGCTGACACTGGAGACTCCTTCCATAAGTGTTATAAATAAATGTTTCCTAACCAATAAAAATCACCACATCAACAATTACATGTTTTTACTTTGTTAAAAACAGCAACACGTTTTTAATTTCACTTTATTACTACTCTAAGATCACGTGAAGCGTCCTCTGTACTCGTCCCTGTGAATCAGCTGTTGCTATAGAAACAATAACGTATTAGAACGAGCGCATTGATATAAACCTTTCTTTTACGTTATAGCTGGAGCTACTGTCCGAGCCGCGCTACACAGAGAAGTAACGCACACCTTCTGACCAATCAGATTCAAGCATTCAGCCACGTAAATTACGGGAATTATTATTACAGTGTACTTTATCGTGGATATTGTGATATCTGTTTACAATTTTTTTTTCTGTTTTTCAATTTAATTACGGATGGAAGCAGCCGATGTGGTGTTTTATTAATTTATTTATTTCTACAGCATTTTGTGAACTTCTGCAGATTGACTAGAAAGTGCACATGATGTTCCCTAGACAGTGCGAGTGCGTAGAACAGAGCGGCATCATGCTAATGCGAGGAACACTTTAGTCAGTCTGTCAGTCTTTTCAAAATGCAAAATGAGGACATTTCATATTTTTTGCGAAACCATGACAACGGTGTATTTATTTTTTGTGTGTGATTGAATGGATGCGTCAGTCATGTGGAGCAGATGAACATGTTCTTTGTTCTCGCCACTTTGGAAACACACAAAACAAACGAGGCTGAAATCATGGATCAGATTTTACTCTGTTTTTGGAGAGTCGTTTATTCTGCTGCTCTTTTCAGGCTGAGAGTACGCCTGTCTCTCTCTCTCTCTCTCTCTCTCTCTCTCTCTCTCTCTCTCTCTTTATCTCCACCACTCTGCATAATCATGACCCAGATACAGGCGTGTGGAGCGAGTGAGCAAACCTTTTTCTCCCGCTGTCGCTTTCTGTTCGTCTGCTTTTGTGTTTCTGAACACGACGCTGCAGCACAGCTGTGAGATGAGTCGAGAGATAACATGGAATAAAGAAAATCAGGAATCCATTGTGTGTGTGTGTGTGTGTGTGTGTGTGTAGGTGTTGTGATGTTGCGCTCACGTCTGTTCTGAATATGAATAGAAGAAAAAGCCTGAAAGTAAAACACAAAATAAATGACAACGTGTTACAAAGTAATAAAAAGCGTTTGTTAGTCGAACCTAAACATTTTTATATAAATTTAAATTTCCTAAATTCTCGATTTCATATTTTTATTTCTGTGTTTCTCAATTTGCAAAATCAATCGTTTTTCTATAACAGCACAACAGTGTTTTATTTCTTACTAGGCAACAGCACTCATGAGTCAAGTCTGATGTTAGTGACCTTTGAGAGAGTGGATTTTGTGGGTGGAGTTTCGGGAGAGTGGATTTTGTGGGAGGAGTTTCGGGAGAGTGGATTTTGTGGGTGGAGTTTCGGGAGAGTGGATTTTGTGGGTGGAGTTTCGGGAGAGTGGATTTTGTGGGAGGAGTTTCGGGAGAGTGGATTTTGTGGGAGGAGTTTCGGGAGAGTGGATTTTGTGGGTGGAGTTTCGGGAGAGTGGA
>CM074988.1:470580-486673 GCA_037576825.1 Pangasius krempfi
TGAAGGTTGGAGTGGAAGAACTCGAGTGTCCTGCACAGAGCCCTGAACTTACTCAACCCCACTGAACACCTTTGGGATGAACTGGAACTGGAGATTCCTTACCCAACATCAGAGCCTGATCTCACTAATGCTCTTGTAGCTGAATGAACACAAATCTCCACAGCCCACACTCCAACATCTAGTGGAAAGCTTCCCAGAAGAGTGGAGCTCATTATAACTGCAAAGGGGGAATAAATCTGGAATGAGATGTTCAACAAACACATATGGGTGTGATGTTCAGGGGTGCACAAACATTTGGCTGTAGAGTGTATGTACATGACAAGTGAAGGTTCAAAGGAAGCAGGTTTTGAGGTAAAAGAGGATGAGAGTTGGCTAAACCCTCGGCTGTGGAGGACAGGATACCTGTAGCTGCTGAGCAGAAAGCTCCATATTGTGGTCTGACGTGTACGAGTCTAGAAGAAGAAATCAAAAGGTCTTGACATTCTGTGTCTTTGTCTGTTTTTTGTGTTTAATAGCCAGATCACTCCAGGAGTTTGCTGGCGTTCTTCAGAACCTGGAGGACGAGAGGACACGGATGGTGGGTGAACCCAGAGGCTTAATCATTCTCAGTCCTCTGCATCATCACTGACAAATTTTGGGGAAACTAACTGCATTTGTTTTTCTTCAGATTGATAACGCAAACGATGTTCTGATTACACCACTGGAACGGTTCAGGAAAGAACAGATTGGAGTTGCCAAGGTAAGAAATTCTTCTTCTTCTCGATTAAAATGTTTTGGCCTATCAGTAAAATAAAATGTTTAAATAAAATGGGTATTGATATCAGACATTTGTAGCTACAAGAACTCCACGTCAAGCATAAGAAATCTGTGAGAAATCTCGATTCCTGAGAATTTTAAAAGCACTCCTGAGCTGAGCTCCGAAAATGTAATCAATCTCACTTGGCAATTAATTAATGTAGAATATAAAACCATAATTTAAACAGGTAGGTTTTATGTAACAGTCTGTTTTCTGATCAGTAATATCCGATGCAGTGTGCTACTAGTGACACTAAAAAGATGAGCAATTTGGTATCGCCGCTGCGTTATTTCTGAGAATTTGTGTTAAATTTGCATTTTTAAACTTCAACACTGATTGCGGAGTAAAAAAAAAAAGGTGATGAATAATACACAGAATTTACAAAGTGCTGTCAATGTGTAGTTTATTATTTTTAAGACTTTTTTTGCCAGAAATCTTTATTAGTTATGTGAGTAAACATAAGTGTAGGTTAATTTCAGAGCATAAATTGATCTTAATTTTGTCTAATCCTTGTATTTGGGAAGCAAAACTCTGGATTTTTGATTAATTTAATTTTATGTTATCATGATAACTCACAAATAACTGCTTTCTGGACTCGCAAGATTCCTCTGCTTGCACGACTAGCGTCATTGCTTATTGTACCACACTGCCATCTGGTGGTGTTATGTATAAATTGTATTTTTAAAATGACACATTTTTAGTTTCATTCATTCATCTTCAGTAATCACTTCATCCTGAGCAAAATAGCCGTGGATCTGAAGCCAATTCCAGCATCAGTGAGCAGTGAGTGCAAAGCGAGAAAATCAACCCCATATGAGATGTTATTGCTTTGGCTCTATGATACAGAGCTCACGGCAGGACTGAGGACAATATTTTGTCCCTGAGTGCTAAACAGTAGACGTTTATTTGCCAGTGCGTCACTGAAAATCAGTTCAATTCAGTTTTATTTGGATGCGGCTGTAGATTTGTAATGAGGTGATGGTGGTGAGATCAAACTCTCTGATCTGGAATAATTAAAGTGGAAGTGGTCATTTATTTAAAAAAAAAGAAAAAAAGACAAAGTACAAAAAGCATTGGAAATATACAGAACACATGAGCTTGAGATGGAAAAACTGAATTGAATAGATGAGTTTGTGGGAGGTGCAGGTCTCGTTTCTGAGGTGACCAGGTGAGCTGTGTGTGAAATGACTGTAGCATGGCGTTACGTTCTTTGGCCATCTACTCTGTTATTCAGCTTATTTCACACGCACACGCACACACACACACACACGCACACCCACACACACACACCCTTATCCCCTCAGGTCAGTTTATAACCATTCCAGTGGACAGGCCTGTATTTGTTGGACACGTGCAGAAGAAAGAGAACAATTACTGCTTTTTCACCACTGCTCTACAAATCCCATAATGAAGTGAATGTCCAGAAGGGTTCGAGCGCTCTGCAGTTCCTTCCAAATTCTGACACCTAATTTACATCGGTGGCGTCCAGAGAATTTCATACTTTGTGCTTTAAGCTATTTTGCTCCGGAAATGGATGACACACTGCAGCACCATGAAGCATCACGCGATGAACAGAGTAGACTTGTGATGTCTGAGATGGGATCGTCTTTCTCTAAATGTGTATAGGGGAATTTACATTTAATTCACACGTGTATTAGTGACGCACAGAAAATGTAGCACACTGAAAAGCAAAACCTTCGTTGTATTCATGTCACTTCAACTCTTTTTTTTTTTAAGAAAAACAATTAACACGGGGTCACGTAATAAGGATTAAATGCAGAACTTGTGTGCGATGTGATTCCCCCTTTAAAAGCGATCCAAGCCGCTGTTAGGGTACAAAAAGCAATTTGAAAGAAAAAACAAGAAAAAACACAAATGGTATTGCTTTACATTAGTCACACACAGAAAACGTGCCGCACTGAAAAGCAAAGCGTCACCAGCGAGAGAGAATAACGCTGACTTTGTGTCTGAAGTGATCGTAGTTCCCTGTTGCATTGCATTTTTCTTTCATAAGTGTGTTGAAGTCACACAACACTGAAATGTAATCACTGTCCAATCAGAGTCCTTAGCAGGACTCAGGGGGCGTGGTTATAATCACAGAAGGGGATAAGATTCAAACATCCTTTTTCTGTTGATTTAAGAGACGTTTTAACCAGCTGTAAGATTTAATATTTTAAATTCATTTTATTTATTTGCCCACTGTAACATTTTCTCATCACTGTTTAAATTGATCTTACGTTTTTTCCCAGTAAATAAAATCTAACTTTTTCTAGTTATCGGAAGTCACTTCCTGTTCACTTCGTTTGTGCCGCAGGAAATGCACGACCGTTATAAAGCGTTTCGTGAGTACAGTGTAATGTAGTGAACATCGCCTAGCTGTGGCATCATCACTGGATTCCTTTAAGGCTAATTTTTCGATGGTTTGTTTTTACCAAACTTTTAGGAGGCAAAGAAGAAGTATGACAAGGAGACGGAGAAATACTGCGCTGTACTGGAGAAGCACCTCAGCTTATCCGCAAAGAAGAAGGAGGCACACCTTCATGAAGTATGCATCTCAGCGACGTGTGTTTGAAATCAGACACTCAGTAGGAACATAATCATGGTTGATGCAGACGGAGGCCATGATTTTTTTTTTTTACTTTGCGTTAGTTTTAAAAAAAAATACATTTCTACAAACTTTTCACACATTGCGATAATAATGCCAGTAATAAGAGCAATAATTAATAATAGCAAATTGCCATCAAAGGTGGCTGTAAAAATTTCATTTGTTTTACTTTTTACTCGAACACAAATTGTCAGAATACTAATAAAATCATGACTCTAAATTATTTATTTGTTAATTTTGATCCATGCCTCTTTTATGTTAATTTACTTGACTTGAAAGAACGTGTTTGTGTCCCAGTGCTCAGTGCTCGCAGAACTGAAGTGCTCTCACGTGACGTTTTTTTTTCCTGCACGTTCATGAATAACTTCGTGCGCACAATTCACGGCACTTAGCGTGGTCGTTTTTAATGACAACACTCGCTGATGCTGTATCGCGTGCTCATGTTGTCCATCCAAGTGCACGAAGCCCCGCCCCCTAAATTCTTTCAACCAGTGCAGCTCATCAGCCGTGTTTCAAGAATAATCGTCTGTGCTTGGTAAAATAAATGTGGAAGTAGAACATCACAGCATCCAGCATGCTCAAAGATTAATTTATGCTCACGTGTGGGAGTACTCATGTCTAGTTATGATTTGCATAAAATAAACGGATAAATGAACTTTTTTTTAACCAGTTATAAACAAACTGTTTCCATGGTAACTTCGTTAACAGCCACCAGGCACAGCCCTAACCCTCACTACACTGTACTATTGTCTAGGTGCTCTTATGTGTTATCATGTATTCTAAGGAATAGCAAACATCCTGACATGGCTAACAATTAACGTAGCTAACTATTCGTGTGCTTATTGTTATAATTTTTGTGTAATGCTAATTGGCAACTTTTTGCTTTCATTTGCTGTCACCCAGGCAGACAATCAGGTGGATCATGTAAGGCAGCATTTCTACGAGGTGTCACTGGAGTATGTGTTTAAAGTGCAGGAAGTCCAGGAGAGGAAGATGTTTGAGTTTGTGGAGCCGGTAAATACAGAGACTTTTTTTTTTTCCATAGTCACATTGCGTACTTTACATCTAAATGCATATAAATATAAAAGCGTTTGCATGTTTCGTGTCGCTTAGGGGAAACTTTTCCTGTAGTTTTTGCAATGTTTGTTTGTTGCAGTGTAATGAATGGAATTAAGATGCAGGATGCTCATGTTTCTCCCTCTGTTTTTTTGTTCGTAGCTGCTGGCTTTTCTACAGGGGCTGTTCACATACTATCACCACGGGTATGAGCTGGCCAAAGACTTCAACCACTTCAAGACAGATCTCACTATCAGCATCCAAAATGTAAGTGACCTTCAAAAAGGCGTGGCTGATTTTTCTCTGCTTCTTTGCGATTTACCATTAAATTATCGATTTAATCATTCAAAACTGATAGACTTAAACAAGACAAAAAAAACGATCATTTCCACCATTTCAGGTGTAAGGAGAGTAGGGAGGAGTAATAATATTACCAGCTGTGTGGTCGGGAACTGCTTACCAGGCAGAGACAATCACAAAAACCTGCTGGATGCTGGATTTCTAGGTGATTCTGCAGTAATGTCAGAATGCATGTTGGAATAATGGACTTGACCGGGTTTGTGTTCTCAGACTCGGAACCGTTTTGAGAGCACACGGTCAGAGGTGGAGAGTCTGATGAGGAAGATGAAGGAGAATCCGCATGAGCACAAGAACATCAGTCCTCACACTATGGAGGGTTACCTGTTTGTCTTGGAGAAACGTAAGCATCGATCCTCTGTCTGTGCAAACAACGAGGACTTAATGCACATAATAACATACAGAAGGAATACATTTTTTTTATAAACAAAAAAAATCCCGATAAAAAATTTTTTTTAAGAAAATAATCAGCTGTCACATGATGTGCTAAATGCCTGAAAGTGGTTTTATTTCCCAACAATTTGCCAATGATTACAATATTTTACTTGCTAAAGAGTATCAAACTGTGCTTTTTTTACCCATTTATAGTTACATTTAATGTTGTGAAACGTCGAGAATTTAAGTTCGTTATAACAGCTATAAACATTTATGTTCATTTATGCTTTTGTTATAGAAAATTAATCAACACCTTCTGACCAATCAGATTTGAGAATTCACCTGCACTGTGGTATACAGTAATAAGACATTTCTGTTCCTTGATGTGTTTCAGGCTCCTTTGTGTCCACGTGGGTGAAGTACTACTGCACTTACCAGCGTGAGTCCAAACGACTCACTGTTGTGCTCTTCGACCAGAAATCTGGAGGAAAAACTGTAAGCAGCCTCTCTAACCCATGCATCTGTCTAAATCTGAGCGCACGCTACCCGATCTTAGCCCTGATTTTCCAGCCGCAGTTCCAGTACTCGCTTTGTGCCCCAGCAGCGACCGCTCGTGTAGTGTGAACGGTTCATTGATGTGGTTTTGTCAATATTTTCAAGCACGCTCGATTCTCCTGGTGATGTGAACCACCTCTGTGACACACAGCAAGGACAGCTCTAAGAAAAAGAGTCTGAGGGGAAATCAAATTAATCTCCTGTCACCTGCAGCAGATCTGTTAGTGTAGGAGTGAGAGGGCAAAAAAAAAAAAATCACTATACCTCCGGTTCTCTTTGCAGAACAGTCCTCGCTGCCTGCATTTCCACAATCTTTCACCACATTTTTCTCTTATTTCTCTTTTTTCTTGTTTCTGAACAAAATAGTGATATGATAGACAGCACTTGCATTAATTTTTGTGCAAAAGTAGAATTTGGGGACTTCTCCAGATGAACGATGGTGTGCATTCTGCTCTTCTCTTCTCTTCTCTTCTCTTCTCTTCTCTGCCATTTCTTCCCCCCTCCCAAGCAGAGACACTCTTTCTCTCTTGATACCTTTCTCCTCTCTCTTGTTGGCACTGAGTGTTTATTGTGTGTGTACCCTTCCTCCGCCAGTGAGGCGGCTAGGAAGCGTCGATGCTGAAAGAGCCGGCTGGAAGCAGGGCCTGGCACCGTGTTCTCTCTCCCGAGCCAAGAGTGGGTCATTAACACTTTAGAAAGACAGAAATTCTGCCTGGCTGCGTTCTCGTTCTAGCGTACACAACTAAACCATCCCTAAACGCTCACATTCCCCAATCGGCTCATACACATTATAATTCATCAGACGTTGCTAAAGAGTTAAATATATAACATGTACTGCTATTAAACGCCTTTCGTTTTCTTAACTAAGCACAGCAGTGAGTGACAGTGGATAGCTTATAAGGGATTCAAAGTCTAATCGGATCTTTTAGAGGCGTGTCTTACAGGAAATAAACACAGGAAGTGCCTTGTCTTATCCTGATGGTGCATGGACACAACAAAACATTGGACAAAACTTTATTAGAAACAGCTTTAGATAGACATTCTTTCAATGCCTTTATTAACAATCCTAATTCATATAGCTTTGAATCCACATTTTCTTTCCAGAAGTCAACAACAGACCATAGACTGCTACAGAGGCAGTAGATAATATTTAGCTAGAATATTTAGGTAAATAATATAGATAGATGTTCCTTTCAGAGATCTCTTTTAATGAGAAGCACTGCTAGGGCGATATTTATGCATTTGTGCCATAAATCCTTTGGTAAAGATAATAATGTGTATTTAACTGATATTATATTTTTCATTATTACACTTTATCAGTATTGTTACATGTGTTCAAAGATACAGCATGTAAATAATACAGTACACAGGTGAGCGTGTAGGTTATGCCAGCTTTTGGATTTACACACGTGTATGTAGACACTCGCACAGGCAGAGCTCTCATCTCATCAGCTCTCAAGTGGTGTTTTCAAGTCTTTTTTTTATTTTCTCCAAGCTCTCATTGTCTGTTTGTAGTCCCTACCGGTATGTAGTGCACTTCACCTGTCTCACTTCCCCTGGGATTATGGGCTGCTGCGTATACAGATCTGAAGAGCGAGGATTAGAGGGCTACCTGAGCACAAGACGGATGGAAGTAGGCAAAGAACTGCTGCAAACGGGGCTTTTCCATTCTGCCTCCTAGTGTTCTGTGTGAGAATGACTAAAAGAATTCATGGCCTGCTAGTGGACTTCAATGTATGTGTGTGTGTGTGTGTGTGTGTGTGTGTGTGTGTGTGTGTGTGTGTGTTTTATTGTGCGAGCTAAGGGAATGACTAAGAGTATGTCATTGTTTTCACTCTCTTCCTTTTTAATCATTGAGACACGGTTATGCTCTCATTAAAGCGAACACTGATTACTTTTGAACTCATTTGCAGCTGACTTACTGATTACTTACCATCTTCATCGTTAGTAAGCCTTACTGAGAACTTGTAAACATCCTTATAATATTTATTTTAGGGAGAGGAGGAGAGCTTCATCCTGAAGTCCTGCATCCGAAGGAAAACAGACTCCATTGAGAAGAGATTCTGCTTCGACGTGGAGGCCGTGGATCGGTAAGTTGTAGTTCTTCGTAAGTGCCACCGGATGACGCTGCAGTCCACAGAAGAACACACACCCTGGGTTTAGCACAGCCGACTTGGCAGAGATGTTAAACTCACAGACTGACACACACGGTGCCAATACACAGCTAATTGCTTTGGCTCGTCACGCGACTGTAAATGAGAGCGGAGAGGAAGTCTGAGGACCTCGCCATTGCGTGGCCTGTAGTGGGTGGAGGAGCTGAGGACGTAGCTGCACATTTAGTTGAAGTGTGTGTTATGTAATGTACATGTGTTTGAAATGTCGAAAATGGTTTGATGTTATCTGATGTAGAATTACCTCGAATTACCTCGACTCACTGACCTGGAAATAAACGCACCCTCTGATATTGACATCTCTGTGAAGATGTTGATCTCATTGTGGTTGCTTTTCTACAGATGGACAATGACAGAGAGGAAGAGATAAAGATAGGAAGGACGAGAGAGAGAGAAAGAGAGAGAGAGAGAGCGATTCATGCGATGTGGTGTAAACTTCACAAGTATGTTTACCATTAGTGATTTATTATCATTGAGCCAAACTTTTTCCTCCTCCTCCTCCTCCTAGAGAGTTCATCAGATTCATAACAAATTTAATCAGCATGATATCAAGATAGCTCAAAAGGTGATCCTTCCCTTCCTTTTTGTGTGGTGATGTGATTAACGTTAACAAACAGGAAGTGTTGCATAATTCCACAGTGCATCAAGCAATGTGGCCCAAAGCTCACGTGTACGTTCATAATAAAATCCACATGGCCATACTCGCTCATGAAACAGACACTGCTGCTTCCTTGGTGCTTGGGCCCGCAAGGCGCTGCTTGCAGCTATATTTTGTATTATGTACGCACATACAAGCAAACACACACACACACACACACACACACAAACACTGTGTCATAGCTCTGTTAGGCTGACGGCTGAGGATTAGTGATTGTGCCTTTGCAGCTCTGTAGAATAAGAGTTACGGCAGCAGTGCAGTGGAAATGGAGCTTCAGGATGAAAGACAGTGCAGTGGATGGAACGTTACTGAAGGTGGAAAAATGAATACAAGAAGGGAGATATATGTGCTTGTGTACATAGTAGTGTGTGTGTGTGTGTGTGTGTGTGTGTGTGTGTGTGTGTTTCAGGCCTGGAGTGATGATAACCATGCAGGCCCTCTCAGAAGAGGACCGAAGGTTGTGGATGGAGGCTATGGATGGGAGAGAGCCGGTACGTTCATTTATCTCTCCACATCCCATGGCTACATTCCTCTGCCTCAGCATCATGTGACGTGTCAGACAACATAATTTATTTGTTTGACATATAAATATATGCCACTGCATGGTGGTGAAATTCTTGAATCAGAAGGAGTTGATTAATTTTCTAGCTGCAGCTCTGACAGCTGTAACATCAGTCACAGGTTCATATTAATGCGCTGTCCTTTCTACTGTTACGGCTCATTCACGGGGACTTGTACAGATAACGTTCCAGCCGGATAATAAATAACAGTCAGAGTCAAAGCTGTAGCTTTACGTTTTCGACATCTTCAGGACAGAGGAGTTTACGCTTCTTTGCGGTTTCTCGGTAACATGACAAACTGCGATTTTTTGCTTATTAACTTCAAGAGAGAGAAGAGAGAGAGAGGCTGGTGAGGAAATGACTATTTATAGAGAGAACAGGAAATAACTTCTCGTAGACGTTCCACAACATTAAATGTAACTATAAACAGTTAAAAAAGCTCGATGTGTCGTTCATTAATAAATGGAAAAACGGTAATCATTAGAAAAATCTCTGTGGTATAAGAAGAATATCACACTATGGTTTGGATTGTGTGTGAAAGTAATTCATTTTAGGTCGGGTTGTATCACACCACCCTGGCATTATTCTTTACATAGACAACTCCAGAAGTACTGGCACCCTTCTTGAAAATCAAGTATAATAAATAACATGGCAAATTGGCCTTAGCATACCATTTGGCATACCATTTTTTTTTAGTTAACACTATTTTCATACACGTAAAATTAATACTATAAAATGTAAAACGGATTTTTAAATGATCAGAACTCTCACAGTTAATATTAAGTGAATCTTCCCCTGGAGAGAATAACAGCACTGAGTCTCTTCCTGTAATTTCTGTAATAAGGCTGTAGAACATTCCATAAGCTCCTTTATTAACTGCTTACAAACCTGCAACCATTTCTGTGTTGATCTGGGGTCATTATTTTGTTAAAAGGTCTACCTAAGGCCAAGTCTTCACCTCCTGGCAGAGGCAACCTCTCTTTAGCTAAAATATCCTGGTACGTTGCAGATTTCATGAAGCCACCAGTTCTCATAAGAGCGACAAAACAGTGCCACAGATTTAAAAAAATCCACCACTGTACTGTGTTTTTCTATAAGTGCTTGTCCTCATATGGCCCCTGTATGAATTCAAAAACGACGTTTTTCAGGCAAAAACAGTTTTGCTTCCTCCAGTGTCAGCATGTTTTGCACAATCTTGTCCACACTTTACATTTTAAAATTATTCTCGACCCATCTAAAGACCTAAAACCACTTTGAAGGACCCATAAAAGGTGAAAAGCACTGATTTGAGACATGCACACATCTGCTGCTCACCAGCTAAACCTCCAAGCTTTTAGTCTGATTATGTGTGTGAAAAGGTATTTGCTCAGAGACTGCACATTTACAATGGAGGTAATCTTATCTAGTACTACAGCTTATTTGTGATAGGTGTGGTCTTTTAATAAGCTCTGTACTCAGCTGCAGGGTTTGTTTGCTGTTGCTTGGTGACATCATTTTTTATAGTATGTTTCTGTGAATGCAAATGTCTTTTCTGTTGCAGGTGTACAACTTGAATCGAGACAGCCAGAACGAAGCCAGTAAGTTTTATAGAAATAAAACTCCTAATTCACCTTCCATTACAGTTGGACGTTTTTTTTGTTTTTTTTTTGCATACACACAGCTTACTTTTGTGCAAACACATACGCTAATAACTTATAAAACCTATCAAAGCATCTCTGTTTGTTGTTCTGATCTTTCTCGCCTCGCCTCAGTGGCCCAGCTAGACGTGATCGGCTTCAACATCATCAAGAAGTTCATCTATGCCATAGAGACAAGAGGTACGACTTCTTCATGGCCTCACTTGTGGGTCCTGCTCCAGTGTTAGCCACGTTAAAAACACATTACAGTGCTTCCCACACGTAGGTGATACTCGGGCTTGAAGGAAAATAGCATAGAGAAGAAATCACGAGTCTATAACTCGGCTCTCTGCCTCTTGTTACCTTCAGTAAATTTATTAATTTAATTGATGTTATCAAAACCCTGATGATGTGTTTCATGTAAATTTCTCATCGCGATAACGATAAAAAAATCACATCATTACATCATTCAGCCCTATTTTAATATCCGGTATATTTAAAATATCTGTAAAAATATGTGCAAAACCCATCATTTCATCAGAGTACATTTCAGATCTGTGGGGAACGCGGTATTAGTGAGTATGTGTGTATTTGTGTCTAATGCTGTGTCTTGATGTTATCAGGTATCGATGAGCAGGGGTTGTACAGAATAGTCGGCGTCAGCTCAAGAGTGCAAAAGCTGCTGAGTCTCGCCATGGGTAAGACGCCACTCACCCATGTTCAGCTATTAGCGTCCAGCCGCTCTAGCCAGACAGAAGCTGAGTAGCGAAACATCGGTGTGAGCCCTTATTCCCCTTTTACATCAAGCAGGATAAAGTGAGAGTTGGACTACAATCAGATTTTTAATTCTTCTTCTTCATGACACAAAAAGTCTGCATAGTGCTGCAAATCACAGTCTTAAACATCAGAAAAAAAGTTTCATGGCCATGATTGCTGTTAAAAATGAATTCCTTCTACAAGACGGAGGTGAAAATCACCAAAACAAACCCAAATCTCACCTCCTGATCTACAGCGCTTGGGAGATGTTCCTGGGTGAGATTCTGTTAATAATGAACACGCTAGAAATAATAGTTTCTAAATAACAATGCTTCGGCTGGATAAAAATGTAAATTAACTATTTATTTTTTTATTTAAATATTATTGCAATTTCACATTATATAATAGCGTTCTAATGAAGATGAATTCCCTCTTTTGTGTGTCCTGACTGTCTAAAGGAATCCACGCTGTTTATATATCTGACTACACCCCGGACATTTTGTCAGACAGAAGAACGCAGGTGCAGGTGTTTGTTTTTTAATTAAAAAAAAAATTCCAGGCAAACAATCAGAGGAATAAAGCAATGCTCAATAACAGACAACAGACAGAGAGTCAGGAGAGCAGACGGGAGCTGTGAGACTAAACAGACAAAAGGTGAACACAAAGCGAGGTCCAAACCCTGAATTAGGCAAACAACAGGGAAAGACTTAGTAATGTCACAGAAAAGCATCCAGAGCAAGACTTCACTAGGAGCAGCTGAGGGTCCTGTGACGGTGTGTCATGGCGTTTGGCTGAGGATCATGGGTACTGTAGTCTTTTTGGCTGTTTGGTTTGCGGTTTTGGGAGCAGGTGTTGATGTTAAAGTTCTGCATGGTGTTAATCAGACTGATTTCTGAATCAACCAAGAATCCAAACTAAAACAAGAGCTTAAACTAGAAAGAAACAAAAAAAATCCAGGCATCATTGAGGAAGACGCTTGACCAGGAAGCAACGTAAAGCAAATTCACTTGATCTTTATTTGGCAAATTGGTGATTAACTTCTGAAGCTCCTGGATGGTCGGCATTAACGAACACCTGATGGCGCTCCAGTGTAACACACCACCTTTGTTACAGTAAACACTTACTAAAAAGCAGTTATCAAGCATGTGTGTGGGCTCACGGTTATACACGTGAGCTCCTGCACTAGTTTAGTAGTCTATGATAAAAAAAAAAAAATCTCTAAAAGGAGAGTAAATTAATAACTGTGTAAAAAGTGAATCTTTGTGCATTTTTAAATGACAGTTAGAGCCTTTATCAAGTCAAAGCTGGCTGCATTTCTCGCATAGACCATGTGACAGTTCTGACAGTGAAGAGGGCGGTTGTTTGTCGATATTATTATTTTTCCGTGTTCTGGAAGTGCATTCAGTGTTGACTGTGACAAACTCGTGCACATGACGCGGTGGTGTGTTTGTCATGTACATAACAGAATAACAACAGAATGTCATCTTACTCATCAGATCCTAAAACATGTGCTGATGTGGAACTGGAGAGCTCTGAGTGGGAGATCAAGACCATCACCAGCGCCATCAAGCACTATCTCAGGTACACCAGGGTGCAGCACACACTGACTCTGTGTGTGTGTGTGTGTGTGTGTGTGTGTGTGTGTGTTGAGCTTGTTCTCTGTGTATGAGGTGCTGAGTGTGTTATCTTTGACTTTAAAAGCTCGCCAATCATCTGCTGTATCTATCACTGTGTCTCTCCTCATCTCTCTCTTTCTGTGCATTTATTTTATTCCGTCCTCTCTGCTGCAGGATGCTACCAGCACCACTGATGACCTACCAGTACCAAAGAAGCTTCATCAAAGCTGCCAGTGAGTGCAGGAGTGCTTAATTCCTTTCCTTTCTTTTCCTTTCTTTTCCTTTTGGTTCATTTTTTCCCTTTCATTTCATTTCTTTTCCTTCTGGTTCCTTTCCTTTCTTTTAATTTCCTTTGCTTTTGTTTCCTTCCCTTCCCTTCATCTCTCTTTCTGTTTACGTTGGTATTTGTCGTTTTGTATTTGGAAAGCTGCATGTTTACCGTCCTGCTTCCTCCGTCCGTCCTATAAGTGCGCCACACGTGCTGAAGTAACGGTTTCTCCATCCAGTGCAGTGCATTATGTGTTGAAATTGAGAGCCAGTTTGGAGAAGGTTCTGTGAATGACTGTCATGTGACCTGAATCATGTGTGTTTTATACTTTTTATGTGCAGTTTATAATCACTACTGATCATACTTTATTTAACTATTAACCAAAGACAACGTCAGATACGAGTTGGTCGATGTTTTCTTACTTAGAAAAAGAAAAGTTATTGACAAGTGGAGCGGAAAACACAAATGTGGAATGTCAGTTTTTAACCACAGTAATGAACATAGTTTAAAACGATGTTTAATTATGAAATTATGAGAATATTATTGTGTTTGAGGGTGGTTTTGAGAATTAATGTTCAAGTATTCTTTCTCTTCAGGCCAGTCTTACTGTGAGTGTACAGTCTGAATTTCCTCAGTCTGTATTCACATAAAGCAGATTCCTCAGTCTGTCTTAATGTGACCCAGTTCTCCTCAGGAAAACCAGGAAGTCCAGGGTCTGTCGTCCCACAGGGAACAGGAAGTGAATTTTTACACCGCGCCCTTCACTGTATCAGCTGCTGTTTACGGATCTTTTGTCGTCTATCTCTCACTGTCCATTTTCTCTCAAATCTTCTAATGGTTTTCTTTGTGTCCTCTTCTGGTGTCCAGTTTCCACATTGTCATGTCACTTCGTCAAATTCATTTCATACTTATTCTCTCTCTCTCTCTCTCTCTCTCTCTCTCTCTTTCTCATTCTCTCATCCCCTTTTTCATTCCTCCTCCGGGGTGACGTGAGGATCTTGTCCTCATATGAACTTTTCACGAGGCCACGACTTCTTCCTTTCACTCCTCATTCCTTTTTCTTTCTTTTTTCCCCTCCCTCTCATAGTTATGTAAAAACGGGCCTGGTGCCACCTGGAGCCTGTATGTTATCTGAGAGAGAGAGAGAGAGACACAGAGAGAGAGAGAGAGAGAGAGAGACAGAGAGCAAGTTGCGAGTGGAGTTTGGAATGTCTGTGTGAGAGAGTTTTGCATGTGTGCGTGAGAGGAGAAGAGCATCTGGAGTCAGGTTGTTCAAAAAAAATTCAAAAGACTTCATACAAACAAGACAAAAATATCTGAGCGTGTGTATGTGTGTGTATGTGTGTGTATGTGTGTGTATGTGTGTGTATGTGTGTGTATGTGTGTGTGTGTGTGATCTTCACCATTGCTCTACATCCCACTTCTGCCAAACGTCTGCTCTATATTTAACTCCTCAAGCCCCCGATATAACCGACACTTCACACCTCAACCATCTCGTGTGCGCACTAACATTGCATCATGTTCTGATCCCATTTTGTTCTCTGTCTCTCTTTATAAGAAAGTCTATTCTTCTCATCACCTCTGTGCTCTACAGGAGAGGATCGAGGTGGACGTGCCAGACTTGGCTCATGACCTTTAGGAGAGAAAAACACGACTTATTTCTTGTCTTGTCGCAGTAGTCAGTGTCACTACAGCTTTAGCTACCTAGAGGTGCTGAGTCTGTGTGTTTTGGGTTTTTGGTCAGGGAAAGTGGGGGAAAATTGGACAAAAATGGCACACACATGGGAGTTTCACTCACACATGTTTTAATGTGGATGTTTCAGGGTGTGGACTATGACGGAAGCTGAGCTCACACTTGGAGAAAGAAAGCATAGTTATCAGACAGGATCATATGAGCCTATCCAGTCGTGTGTGTGTGTGTGTGTGTGTGTGTGTGTGTGTGTGTGTGTGTGTACAGGTGTGCACTGGAATACATGAGCTTAGTTATGACTTGATGTATGTGCTTGTTCATAATCCGTGTTCATTCTGGAGCAGTCAGTGGTGAACAAATCATCCATTCAGCCCATGAGGTTGCCTACATGTAAAATACCTTTATCATCAATTACCACTGAAAAGCCAAAAAAACATTTAACTCTTAAAGAGACAGGATGGTCGACCTGCACAAAGTCACTGAATGGATATAAAAATACAAAAAACACAGTGACACACAATTCAAACCATAATAAGAAACAGTTTGAAACTTTCATCTATGGTCAGATGAGACCATCGACTAGTTTAGTGAAAAAGAGCTACATGCAAGGAAGAGCACCTGATACCCAGGGTCAAATATGAAGATGGCTGCCTCTGTCAGGAGGTTAAAGCTCGTCTGTGAATCTTTCAGTAACAATCATCAGAATGTCTGATTTGACAAAAATATCAAATCATGATATTTCAAGATATTTCTATGATACAATACGATATCTACATCATTCACTTCAATTTCAATTCAGTTTTATTTGTATAGCGCTTTTAACAATTGACAAAGCAGCTTTACAGAAATAAATGGATTAACAAAAAATATATTATAAATACTTGAATTTATCACTGTGAATTTATCCCTAATGAGCGAGCCAGTGGTGATGGTGGTGAGGAAAAACTCCCTGAGATGATATGAGGAAGAAACCTTGAGAGGAACCAGACTCAAAACGGAACCCATCCTCATCTG
>CM074988.1:556627-570090 GCA_037576825.1 Pangasius krempfi
CTTTCTGTACTGTACCCCTGCTGTTGCTAAATGCAATTTCCCCACTGCGGGACAAATAAAGGAATATCTTACTCTTAAACAAGCACTTATCACGTTTCATCATGGCCTCTGGGAAGAGCTCCAGACCGAAATAGCCTGCCATGACAAATCCCTAATGCTTGGCCAGAGGTCATTTCCGGTTGGACAATTTGCTTTGCAAATGAGCCGATAAAAAAGTTGGATGAGAAATATTGACCCCAGAAGAAAAACAGCACAGTTTGAGGCTATTTGCTTCACCAGAGTGATTCACCTCATATTAGTGCACATACTGTATGCTCAGGTACTGCCTACCTTTCAAGTATCATGTAATAAGAAGCTGCTCATAGCTTTATCACATGGTATCAGGTCAGCAAGGTAAACATCTATTTAGAGTACACCAACCTGATGGAGGTTTTCAGCAAAGAGCCACGGAGTTACCACCACATCACCCTTTGGACTGTGCCATAGAACTACTACCAGGAGCTACGTCACCATACTTCAGAGTCTACCCCTTGTCTATGAAGGACACAACTCCAATGGAGGAATACAACACTGAGGCTCTAAGATGGGTTCATCTGACCGCCCATCATTCTCCACAGTGTCTTCTTCATGGAGAAGAAAGGAAAAGGCTAATGACTAATGCCCTGTCTGTGTTTCAGTCTTTGGTCATCAAGTTTCTCAGTGACATGCAAAGGTATGGTCTTTCTCCTCAGGTTTTTTCCATTGAAGAATACCAAGTGAAATCTGCGCTAGAGTGGCCATGACCTAAACCCACCAAGAAGGAGCTGTAATGATTCTTGGGATTTGCTAGCCTCTATTGTCGCTTCATTCAAAAGCATGCTTGCATCCCCTCTCACTCTGCTCTTCTCAGTTGCTCCATGTAGGCTCTCTTGGTCAGCAGTTTCCCACGAGGTATTGTGCAATCTCAAAAATGCATTCACCATTGCCCCATGCTACATCAATGTAATCCTGAGTCACCTTTCACCTTACACCAGCTAAGAGAAACCATGATGTTGGCAACTAAGACATCCTTGCCATGAAACTGTCCATGGAAGAGTGGAGACATTGGTCAAAGGAACCCACCATGCCTTTGTTCTGTACATGTATTACATGTATGGTAATCTGAAATCCAAATGTTGTGCCCAACACCTCACCACCTCACCAAGAAAGTTGGGCTCTTCACTACACTAGATTTCATTTCACCATGACCACCAAATTTCACCATACAGAACTGGTTCTAAGAATATCAGAACTGATGTTTTGTAGGAGTGCGGACCACAAGTCACAACTCTGGCATCATACACACCTTACAACTCTTATCTCCTAATGATTGATAGCTAGAAATACACAATGACATACATACAGTATGTGCCTAGATCAAGACATCTTGTCAGCTCTCTGCTGGAACTCTGGAGCCTTTATCCACCCCTCAGTGCCCCTGAATTTTTATCCACAACTATTCAATTCCCAACTATTCAACTACCACTTTCAGTAAATGAGAACAAACTCTTTAGACTTGTATTAGTGAAAAATGATGCAGACTACAAATGCACACAGCTCCAGCTCCCAGCTCCCAGCTCCCAGCTCTAGGGGCTGGGGTTTGATTTCATGTCCACGTGAGTTTTCTCCAGGTATCTCTCACCTCACAGAATTGTACCTGGGTGTGAATGAGTGTGTGAATGTTTGTGTGACGACAGCGGTGTTCCCATGCTATAAATAAAGCAGATACTGAAATTACCGAATATGTTAGTTTTTGATGAAAGATGAAATCCAATTCATTCATGGTAGCAGACTCTGTCTTAGGAGAAGGTGTGCCAGGGCCCTGACGACTAATCACTTATTTAACCCCACACGTTATCTAGATATGCTGCTGGGTGCATATATCAGTATCAGCAGTTTGCTTTGCATAGCTTACACTGATTGTATCTTTTCCTCTAGCATGTCCCTAGCCTGCCATGTTGAATGTGGCTGAAAATCCCAGCACTTAACTGTTCAACGCTTGATGCACTGATTGCACTTTACATAGCGTGGTATATTGGACCTCCTGTATTGTCTGTATTGTGCGTGTGACATGTTGATTGTAACAATTATCCTGACTTTAGCATGTTTAGTGTTGGAGTAAGTGAGAGTACAACAATGTTCAGCTGTGATCATCTCTATATCTTTGTGTGAGTTGTGTGTTGGTGTGCTGAGTGTGCCTCTCTTTTCGTTCTTATTAAATACCTCTCGTGCCTGTTTTTGATCAGATGGTGTTAATCTTCACCGTTGGTTCCTATGCCAGCCTTAAACTTGTGCTGCCTGTAAACCTCGCAAAATAAACGAATGTAGATATGAATCTGTAACAGTCAGTTCACTGTTGATAAGACGTTAATATCATAGCAACTGTTTCTGGCTGTTTTTCACTTGCCAGCTCAAGTTCTTTCTAAGAAGAAGTTCAGCACCTAAAATATCTCCACAACAAAGGAAAGTTTTTCAATCTACTATTTACACCTACTAACTGAGAGGTTAAAAAAACTTGTTTGTTCTCACTCAAACCACAGATATGAGCAACCTGAGTTGAGGCGATGGCTTATGCAGAAAAAAAAATTCCCCACCACAACCAAGTTGGGTACACACCATGTAGGACAAAGTTCTTACTCCATCTGAAGAAAAGTGTTGAAAATTTCCACTGCTAAGAAAGAAATAGAACAACAGTTACAGAAACCTGGCTCTTTATGTCAAATTTATCATAATGTCTCTGAATCCACTGATTTGCCCTTTTGCTCATACAATGACAATGGTTTATACAATGCATACATAAGCTAATTTGCACAATATGCATTGTGATAACTGTGATTTAAAGCAATTAATTAAATGACTAGCTGGATAAAGCCATTTGCTTGGTAAAGGTGTTACATAAGCAAGGACTGGCAAAAATATATGATTATATTTTTCTTATGCAAGAGCTTAGCGTAGCTGTCTGCTAGCTAGCAACCAGATCTATAGCTAGAGAAGAGTACGACACATTACACAGCTTTACCGATCATGTGAAATGTTTTTTTTCCTCTCATTTTCTTTCAGATTTTACTCCTTTGGCTCCTGGCCACAGATGGCTGTAGCATCTTCAGGATTCAAACTTGTGATATCCTGCTGATAGGAAGAATGCTTTTCTATTGCATCACTCAGTGAGCACTCGTGAAATCTTTTAAACAGTTATTAAGCATCTGATTAAACAGTCATGGATATAGCAGCTTCACCGACTTTGTCAGGGTGGATCCAAAGTGTATCCGTGAGGTGGGAATACACTCTGGATGGGACACACGTCCACTGCAGATCACCACACACACACACACACACACACACACACACACACACACACACACTTATTCATACCTAGGGGCAATTTATCATAGGCAGTCCCCTTACATGCTTTTGGGAGTAGACCAGAGAACCCAGAGGAAACACAAAAAGACATGGCAAGAACATGCGAATCTCCACACAGCCTGTAACTGAGCTCAGGACCGAACCAGGGACCCTGGAGCTGAGAAGTGGCAACACTAAGTGTACGCCGTACAACCAGGGGTTAAAAATAAGTCAGTCAACATATTGGTACATCCACTTTTCCGACCTGATAGACCCAGGGATTCGGAAGCTGCTACACTGGTATTTAGCTGTTCACAATTGGAACATGTTCTCTTTCAAACATCTTTGAATGAATCTCCTAAAATTGCTAAATAACAATCCAGGATGAATCAGTTAATAAAAAAAAAAACAGAGTGTTAATATCTTGTCTGCAGCCATAAACTGATTCATTTGCTGTGTGCATTGTGCTGTAATTGAGCACAGTGTGCATTACTCTCTACTGATCTGATTCATTCACCACTGCAAGTTCATCAGCAAACAATGTGTACTTTAGCCACAATGACGTGTCGAATTCACGTCATTGTATCTTATTAAATGGAAGGCTGAAATGGGCTTCACCAACACACACTTGACCCTGGGGAGAGACTTTACAACACTGTTGTGCACAGGATGGAGGATGTGTATGTCCAAACCACAGCTGTACTCCAAACCTGCCTGGAAGTCAGACAGCGTTTGACTTTTATTGTTAAATTAAACGCAATAGCAGACTTTCCTGTACACGTACAGTATTTCTCCGCTGGTTTATTTTTGCATTACATTTCCAACTTACCCCATATGAATACATGGGTCTGGCTTCAAAATACAAATAAACAAATGTCAGGAGGCTGCTTCCTGCTTCATGTAGAGCAGCCTACTTTCATGGTTATTGTGAGCCAAAATTAGTTCACTAGATGAAATGACGAGGCAGAGAAAAACTCAATCAAGAGAAAAAAGGCAATCAAGAACTGCTTTAACTTTATTTCTGGAACAGGAGCTTTTTAAGAACAATTACAGAAAACAGCCATATGAAATGTACGGTGTCACATCCAGTGAATATTCCTGCCTCGCACCCAACGTTCCCGGGATTCACTACAATCCTCTTCAGGATAAAGCACTTAGTGAAGACGAATGAATGAATGAACCGATATAAAATGAACTCTCACCTATTCTTCAAGCGATTCTATAAATAGTTTTATTTCTACTTAAAACCACAAATAAGAATATGGGTAAGTGTAGAATTTCTTAACTGAATAAATATGCACCTTTGTTAATTAAATGACTGTGCTGCATTGTGGGATGCACTGCACCACATACACTGATGTACGCTGAGTTGTATGTCATCTGGAAATGGGTATTTTTACTTACTGGAAATATTCATGTTGTTTACTGATTGCGTACTACACACTGCTTGGGAGGGGGTTTTGTAAGAGTGGTAGTATCATAGCATAGCCCTTACTAAAGCCTGTGCATGCCAGTGTTCGCTAAGGCCTCTGGACGACAAAGCGTGAAAAAAGTCAGTTTCTGCAATAAATGAGTCATAATGGCGTGGGTATACATGTGTGAAAGACAGTGCTATGGATTACATCATACAACTCTATGACTGTTAGCTATAGCGGAAGTGGTTTTGGAGCAACAGTGGTGAAGTTTTATATATATATATATATATCTCAAGTTTAACAAGAAGTTTAATCCTTATATAAGCTTTTACACTGTGTTTAGAAGTACGGCCTGATTACATGACCCTGAACAAATTGATTTTGCTGGTGGGAGTCGGGGAAACTAGATAAGCAAGGCACAGACAGGCCGGAGGACAAGATCAGCTTCTTTATGACCTGTTTAGATGCTGCACAGCAATCGTCTTCTTCCCTTTCCCTGCACATTGTCTGCATCACGTCTCTCTCCATCTCACCTTCAGGCTCATTCAGTTTAATATGTTAACCAGCAGTTAACCAGCGGCGCAGTATTAGTCACGGGTTCCTTTGATGCCGAGACCTATTGTTCAATGCTGTGAGAAAGGCAACCGTTCACCATCTGACCCGGAATATTGTATTAGCAACATAAACAATAGCTATGGATGTAGATACACAAAAACCATAAGGCAATGAAAGGAAAAGCTTCTGTTGGCCTCCCACAGAGAAGGAAACTGAAGAATCCTTTAGCATGCTAGACAGAACCTTTTTTTGAGTGTTGATTTGAGGTTTCTAAAGACAGAAATGAAGTTACTGAAAATGAAGTTGCTTATACACACACATTACTAATGATCACTGATCTACTGAGCACCACATTTATATCTATAAATATATCTGAATATAGTAAATGTTTAAATATCCAACATCCAGAGAATTATACAGCACTATAACAGCACAAAGATGTCCATACTATGTTACACAAAAATTTTTAAAGCATAACAATTTCCCCCCACAAACATTCATGTCATTACCTTTGTACTACCCGTAATAGAATTCATGTTTATTTGTCTCTGCAATTTGATGTCTTTATTAGAGATTATTAAGAGCAGGCTGTGTTAATTGTGTATTAGAATGCAACCTAGTCCATGTTCTCTTCCCCATTCTCTTATGGACACAGCTGCTCTGAAAGCCACGTTCAAATTAACAAATTTCGCTCATTTAAGCTAAGTCGCTAACATGGGATCAGTAGAGATAGACCGAGGCCACGGCCCAGACCAAATATTAGCAGAGATGCAAACAGGCTGGCAGTGAGAGACAGCATTAAGTCCTCATTAGAGAAACCAATAAGCACGTGGCCCAGAGCTTTCTCCAGAAATTAGGCTTTGAGATTGCATGATCAGGTGGATTACAGGCCAAAGCTGGGTTTCTCTAATGTTTAAAAAGAGGTAAGAAAAGCGATTAAATATTTACATATGCACTGGGTATAATAATAAAACAATTCTACAAGAATAAAATTTTTAAATATAGGAAAAAATCTCGATGATCTCAGTGACTGACCGCGGCATGGGTGTTGGTTTGAGTATTTCAGAAACTGCTGATCTCCTGGGATTTTCACACACACCAATCTCTAGAGTTTACACAGAGTGGTGCAAAAAACAAAATATGAAATTATAAAAACATCACCTGGTCTTTTTTCAATCTCCATCTGTCCTCCAGCAGATGTTGTACACTGAAAACAAGTTCACTGGCCTCAATTGATTGAGTAAACTCATTCCCTCAAATTAACTGAGTAATGGTTTCTCCCAAACTTGTATATTTAAGTTCACTTAACTTGGTGCTCATGTCAGGTGTACTTAAATACAGGGAGTCCCAAAAGTCTCCATACAGGGACATTTTAGCAAAATGTAACTTTATTTACAGAATCTCCTCTACATGATTGTCATTTCTTTGTAAACACACATGTCTCTCCTACTCATGATCATCGCTAGAACTTCACTACACCAGCACCAGCACCAGCAACAGACGGATGAACAGGACCGCCTTCTGCAGTTATCTACCAATCAGAGCGTTAGTTCTCTTGTTGCCAGGCGGAAATCCTCAGATCAGAAAGATCAGAGTGAGCTATTTTAATGAATCATGATTCTGAGTTCATCACACTTCAAATCTTCAGTTTATGTATTTTGTAGTTAAATAAGTTAAACAAACTTAGATTTTTGATTTTTGAGTATAAAACACAACATTCTAAGAAATGTTTAGTCATGATTACTTGACTGTTTAAGAAAAGGCGCCTTTAGGCTTTCCAGTGTAAATAGTGATGATCTGACTTACCATTACAGCTCTGTCCGTTCTCCTCTGACTCTCTCTCATCAACCCGGCGTTTCGGTCTGCAGAACTGACGCTCACTGGATGTTTTTTGGTTTTCGCACCACTGTGTGTAAACTCCAGAGACTGTTTTGTGTGAAAATCCCAGCAGGAGATCAGCAGTTTCTGAAATACTCAAACCAACAACCATGCCACAGTCAGATCACGGAAGCTCTTGACTTGGATCTGCATGATAGTATACATTGTGCTGCTGCCACATGATAGTCTGATTTTAATGATTGCATGAATTATGGTGTGCCAACTCTTTATGCGCTTTGATTGACAGTGTTCTTGATGTTTTGTTAGAACAGTTTATTTTGAGGTGTGTTTGGGGAGTTTTCTTTGTTGTAATGCATTCTGGTAGTGATCTTTTGGAAACTGTTAATGTTTCCCAGCACTTACCAGCTGGCAAAGACAGTCTACCAGTTGGACCAGTTCTGCCTGTATATTGGCAGATGGTATCTGTTAATCCAACCTTGTAGAGAATTTACTTTCATTTGGTACAATCCGCCCATAGTGTAATTGCTTTAGGTTCAGGTCATGCTTTTAATACCTGAACCAAGTTCTAAATTTGTCTCTCTGCCAAACATTTAAAATCCATAGTGTTAAAGAGAAAAAAAATGAGACAGACAAAATTACAAAAGTTATTACCTGCCTGCTATGTTCCTTTCATCCTTTCTGAACACTTAGTACTCACTCATATAGAATAAGAATGGAGTAGACTCTTTATTGGCCATTTATCTGGGACATAAGAACTTGTCTCTTTACACACAGGTCGGTGCAGAGCTTTTTGGATGTCCGTAGAGCAGTTCAGGGTTGAGGGACTTGCTCAAATGCTAAACTGTTGCATGGCAGCACAGAGGAACTGGTACGACTTCGGATGCAGGTAGGTACTTCTGACCACAAGCTTTAACCACTGGGCATGGCACATTTCTGCAAATAAAAACCTCTCATCATTCTGCACAGTGTCTTGTTCGTCAGCTAAGTAAACAGAGAAGCTGCTTAACTGAAGAATGGGACATGCTGTTTGTTTTAAATGTGAACAAATACTTGACAGAATAGTGAAAATGATAATGACTTCATATTTATTCAAAAGTCAAAGCATGGCGATCCCAAGGGATCAGTTCAACCGTCTGATTTTCTTCAGGTTCTGGAAACATTTACTTGTGGGCTCTCATTTCACTGTTACGTAAATCTGTCTCCATCCCTCTCCCTGATGAGTACTCAAATGCACTTCAGAACATCTGGCTGCCTCTGAAGGAAGCACATCCAGAGGAGAAAGAGTGTGCTGCTTTGAGCTCTGGCTTTTCCATGTTGGAATGAACTTCATGTCTGCTCAGTGTAAAAGCAATGACAGCTTCTGCAGCATAAACACCTCTCTTCACATGATGCTGAGGATGATGTTCTTTGTATTGTGCATTACCTATGTAACCTGCTCCACTTTCTGCTTGCTGAAATTTTTGTTAAGCTTCTTTAGTTGTTTGTGCTTATTAGGAGTTCTGTCTGATGACACCACATTATAACTTGGACTGCAACTCTATTCACGTTGGACAAGCAGCTGTAATTATATAAGTATAACTAAATAAGAAGATGAATAGGCACCAGTAAGGTATAAGAATAACAGAACACAAGCTCAAAATAATGGGGAAATTTATGAGTGTATGTGAAGGTAAAAACCACATTTACCCTTCTGTACTTGTATTGCCTGCTAATATTTCCTTCTTTAATAACTTTGTTATACATTTCTCATAAGGGCCAAATGCTAGGCCACATACTACCATCATCTAAAGACACATATCACAGTTAAATTTAACAAATGAAGCAGTTTCTATATGAGTCTTATTAATTAAGCACTGACAAAGTTAGTCTCAGAATGATGCTAATATTTACTGCTATTTTCCAATGAAACAAGGCAACACCAAATAATCTTTATTAGCAACAGACAAGCTATCATTTTTTGCTTCAAGGAAAAGCAGATGAGTCAGTGTCTGGTGGTTATGATTAATTTCTAAGGTTTGCTTGTCAGGTCAACTGGAGTGCATTTAGTTTGCTATGAGTTTAAAAGGCCCACAGTGTGACACTTGCATGCTGTTGCAAGGTATTTATGGTTGGTTTTTGTTTTTTTGGCTCCTTAATGGTGATTCCTACCACTTACCACATGTCAGGATGTATGTGATTCATCTCATGCTCAGAATTTTTTTTAAAGGACTACAATGTGATTTATTAATTATTTGAGCTTGTCACAATGCAGAAGCAAAACTGAAGGTTAAAAAAAAAAAGCCACAACATTGATGAATCATGGCCATTGAAGAAAGCAGAACCTTCCCACTAACTCTGTGTTTCAAGCTACAGAGTAAAAACTACCGTACCATTTCAATACATCCTCTAACACAGTAACAGAGAAACAACCAAGGGGACATGGAGAACTCTGAAAGAGCTGAAGAGATCCACAGATCAGATGGAACAAGCTGTTCATAGGACACCACCACCACCCTGAATGTGAAGCATGGTGTTGGTAGCATCATACTGTGGGGATGCTGTTCATCAGCAGGGAAATTGGTCAGGGATGAAGGTGATATGGATGGAGCCAAATACCCAACAATCCTGATCCATTCTGTAAGAGACGTGAGACTGGGGGCGGAGCTTCTCCTTCGAACAGGGCAGTGATCCTAAGCATAAAAATTATAGTGTCTTTGCCTAAGCAACACTACAATCTGGTATGTAGCACGTAGTGACATGGTTTCATACATTTAAAACAAAAAACTTAGCAAAGCTGCATCAAGAAAAACTGACATTTTCCTCTCACATCCTACTCTCAAGTTTATTTTGTTTTTTTCTGTTGTTTCTGTCTGCATTACGGATTTGGACACCACTCTGTTTATCTAATGATGAATGATAACAGGAAAAATAAATGATGGTGATGAAAAAATAATTAAATATTAATGTTACACATTGACACGGTTCATGAAATGTCAATGTCCATCATGCACTACAGAGACCTATTAAACTCCTTCACTAAATAAACAGTGGTGTAGTTATTGAGCAGTTTAAGGTGAGTGTTTCATCATAATGTGATTCTCACACACTGACATTTTATACGCAGAAAGGAAATAAACTGTGCACAAGAAGTGACAGACATCCATTTTACACTACAGACACTATGAGTGAGAGCAAATGAGAAATGAAAGCCTTGGAGAAATGAGCAGCTTTGCAATTAAAAACAACTGAACAATGTGAAGCCTGACAGTGTTACAGAAGCAAATTGGCCATGAGCAGACTGATCCACATGATCCTCTGAGGCTGAGAAGTCTGAAGTACATGCTAATAGTGTCAAGGGCCTCTCCACTGACAGGTTAACCTTATTAATGTGTTTTGCATTTTATTGACCATCTGAAAGCCAAGCCTGGTGCTGCATTCATGTGTTGGCTGTGTATGTATATTGTGTATTGAGAGTTTTTTTTTGTGTTTCATGTAGGTTTATAAATGTTTTGATCCTCCTTGAGGAGGTCTGGTCTCTCTGCTCATCACTGGTCACTCAGGGGCGCTCTGCCTACAAAAGCCGGGCTGAAAAGGAGCTAGATGGGAGATGGTGGTTAGGGTCAATGGGTCATGGTGTCCGAGAGGTTTGCGTTTTTACTGGAATGGAGCACTGATGGAAAGGAAATGAAGAGGATTCGGGAAGGGAGCTTGATTTGTCTGACAGAAATACTGAAAAAATATCAATCTGGATTTCGTGGAAAACCGCAAAGCTTAAAGAAAGAAGATATAGTGACAAAGACTCTAGTGAGACTTTAGAGTGCTAAAGGACAAAGAAAAACAGCGTTTAAGGTAACATTAAAATTTATTCATGAATTTTCTGGAAGAAAACCATTAAACTGACAAAGGAGCTGAAATTCTTAGTGCCAGAACTTCCCAGAACAGGATGATTAGCAGGATGTAAAGATAAGAAACAGCAAGAGTCCACAATGCAGGATATTTCATTAGTAGTGGAATTAGCACTGAAATCCCAAAAAACATGTCAGTTGAAATCATTAAGGATAGTACCTTGGGGGCTAAAATGGTGGAAATGTGAAAGGACAATTGAGAAAATAGCCTTTTAGTGTTACTGCAGTCTGATAAAGACATCTGGTTAGACCATACGTCGATACACACCACCATCGATTAAATGCTTTATAGTATAAAGCCTATTAAAGCCCATAAAAAATGCAGGTAAAGTGTAAAAGGTTGCACAGGGACTTTCATATACAATACTGTAAGAAAGATTCCTCAAAAGACACAGCTGCACAGATCACTGGGAAGAGAGTCTTCGGTTCAAGTGTCATTAAAAATTACAAAGCAAACAATTTACTTGCAGTAGATAAAATCCGATTTCTTGCATTTTGTCAGATGTAGTAAAAAGCGCAGAAACAAACAGATAGAAGGACAGAATGAATGAAAGTCATAATAAAGGCAGCATGGTTTGACTGGGTGATAGAATGAATGGAATTCTAATGAACCAGTCACATGTGGAAAGCTTGACAGAAGCTGAATAGCATGAGTGAGAGAGTGGAAGAAGGAGGAATGACTGGATTGCAGTTTATTTTATCAGGATCTGAGTAAACTGTAATCCAGTCATTACTCCTTCTTCCACTCTCTACCTCCACTACCTCCACTACCTCCCACACACTGGTCACCTCACTGACAGCTCGAGGACACTCAGGGACAAACTCTTCACACGTTTCTGTCGCTTTTGTGCATTTTTACAACCTTAATGCCGCTAGGGACTAAATCCTTTCTCTGTGCAATAGATCGAACATATTTATTACACGCTACACATACTGCTGTATCTGATTTAATGGTATTTTTTAAAATTTATTTTTAAATACTACATTGTACTGCTGCTTCATCTGCTTTTTATACTCTCGTATGTCTCTAGAGGACTGCTCAGACACTACAACTGCACACAGCTCCTATTTATTTTACACTTTTTTACAATTTTGCACTTTTGTTCACATACTGTGACTGAACATATTCCAGTGTTTACAGTCAGGATCTGCACTTTACTTACCTACTAACTAAGCACACATACCATACATACATACTAATATATTCTGCATATTTTGTGTATATATATATATATGTATTGTATTTGTAAATAATCTCTTTCCCCCTCTTTCCTCCCCCTTTATATTCTGATGTATATAAATATATATATATTTTTAATATTTATAGAGTACCTGAGCCTCACAACAAGCATGTTGATGTACAACTGTCACTGCCATTTTGTGCACATGACGAATAAACTTGAAACTTAATAGCTAATGGACAGGAAGTCCAGAAGTTAATTGGCGTATGCCAATTAGGAGACATGACTTAAACCACAGTTATATTTTTTTAATACAAGGTTAAGAAGCGGTGAGGAGAGACAGAAAGACAAGGCATGGGGGAGTGGTGGCTACATTGGCTAAAGAGTAAGTACACACTTGACGTTTGTTAGTACGCAGCCTCTCTGGCAATCAAATGAATAAAGCTTTATGCTAATAACGGACAATGGCACCGGAGAAAGAGACGCATCACAGAGTAGTTTCACAACGGAGAGATCATTTAAAGTAAACTCTCCCCCAGAATCTGACGATAATGACCAGCTGGATGAGTAAACAGTCGGCTCAGTGCCTTATCAGTTTGAGCCTCTGGCTGAGGGAGCACATGCTGCTCTGGAGATATAGATATTGAAGAGAAACACAGAGTCAGCAGATGGTACACACCATGAGCTGTCCTTAGCTTAGCTGTTTATATAGTAATAAAATAATTAAAAGAAATAAATAAAAGAATTGGCCCACGTCTCTGGTGATATCGTTAATAGTTATAGCGTCCCTAACCTTAATAACGAGGAAAGCTTAGTTATTACAGGACAAAGAAAAACTGAAACTAGGGATAGAAGATCAAAACATTCTTCAGAAGTTCTTTAAAGACTTCATTAGATATAGTTTTTACATCAAAATCTCTATCAAAACTTCCCCAGGTAGAGAATATTTTTGCTTTGATATGATTAAATATTTGTCCGAAAGGTCAGTACAAAGTAGTCGTTGTAGCTGTATTTGACATGGTTTGCAAAGAGGCGCTCTTAATTAAACTGGATTCTGTGGAAATTGGTGGGAAAATAAACCATATGGCCAAAAGTATGTGCACCCCTGACCATCACACCCATATGTGGTTCTTCTCCAAACTGATACCACAGAGTCTGAAGCACACAGTTGTACAGAGCGTCTCTGTGTGCTGTAGCTTTACAGTTTCCCTTCACTGGAACTCAGAGGC
>CM074988.1:582633-594129 GCA_037576825.1 Pangasius krempfi
CACACACACACACACACACACACACACACACACACACACACACACACACACACACACACACACACACACACGGATTCAGGCATCTTGGTGTACGATGTGCACTACTCACAGTTTACCGGGGTGCTATACCTCACAGCAGAATCGGTTCCGTACATCAAACACACGCTTACACTCTGCCTTTATTTGCCGCAGCCTACATTTTCCCAACGTTGATTCGAGTTTAACTCCGATGACTTGCTTTAAATGAAGGAACGAAGTGGTAGGAACCTTGTACCAAGAACAGCCCGATTCGGTGTAAAAACGGTCAACCTGGCAACGCTGTAGTTTACTGTTTGTTTTTGTTTACCATGTGATATTGATATACGGTGCAAAGACCAAATCAACAAGAAATTTTCACCTGTCCAGATGTTACTTCACCGTCACGAGTAAGAAAACCGGGCAAATAGCACAGCAGAAGATATTAACAGTCGGACGATCAACATTACGTCAGTCCAAAAGTTTGCGTCCCCCTTTCTGACTGTGCCTAATACCCTATAATTTCTAACAACATGTATCGTGACCTCGACGCACGTTCTACAGACTGATTTGGATCGTCGTGGTTGGACTCGACTCGCTTACTCGATATCTGGATATCTGAAATTGAGGGAAAAACTTTTTTTCCCTGGTGACAAAAATACAGCAATGATAAACAAAACAATAATAGTTGTAACTTATGAGCTACTAAACGTTTTAGAAACATGGGGATTTTTCCTGTTGAGGGTCTTGTTCACTCCACATATCCTGAGTACAGAGAGACATACACAGGGCTGAGTGTGTATGACGATAAAATCTCTCTTCTGAGACGTTGTGGACATCTTCGTATTCTTTAAATTTTTTAAAAAATAATTACAAACTCAGTGGAAGCAGCTGACGTGATGGAGATCATCTTTAAAATGGTATCTGATTGGTCAGAAGGTGTGTATTATTTCTGTATAACAGCAGCTCGGACAGTCGTTCCGGCTTTAACGTGAACGACAGGTTTGTATCGTTCTAATACGTTACGGTTACTATAGCAACAGCTCATTCACAGGGACGTGTACAGCAGAAGCTCCACATGATCTAAGACCAACAACAAACTGACTTTAAAATACGTGTTGTTGTTTTTAACAATGTGAAATATACAGTCGTTGTTGTGGTGATGTTTTTTGTTAGGAGGTGTTTATTAAACGTTTATGGAAGGAGTCTCCAGTGTCAGAGCTTTGTAAGAGTCGCAGTGTTCAGGACAGAGGCGTTTACGAGAGAGAGGGAGTGGGAGAGAGAGGGGGAGAGAGGGATGGAGGAAGATAGAGGGACAGAGAGGGAGAGGGGGAGGGAGAGAGAGGGAGAGAGAAAGGGAGAGAGGGTGAGAGAAAGAAAGAGAGAGGGAGAGAGGTCGAGAGAGAGGGGGAGAAAGAAAGAGAGAGAGATGGAGGGAGAGAGAAAGAAAGAGAGAGAGGGGGAGAGAGAGAGAGGGAGAGAGAGGGGCGGAGAGACAGGGAGAGAGAAGGAGAGAGAAAGAAAGAGAGAGGGGGAGAGGGAGAGAGAGGGGGAGGAAGAGAGGGAGAAAGAAAGAGACAGAGATGGAGGGAGAGAGACAGGGAGAGTGAAAGAGTGAGAGAGTGTGTGAGAGAGAGAGTGGTATAAGAGGAATAAAACACTGCAGATCGTGCTGTTATATGAGAAAAACACACTCTGAGGCAGAAACAGTCCGCTGCACGTTGTGCCACATCACACCACCCCGTCGTTTATGATTTTCATACAACCGAACCGTGTCGTATGCTATTCCTTACATATTTATAAATAAAAAAAGTTAGCTATTAAAAGTAAAACAACTATTATACAATTGATTAATAGTAATAATAATAATAATAATAATAATAATAATAATAGAAATAAACACATTTATTATGATTTATAACCATTTTGAATGTAGAACTACCTTATTGCTGGTGGTTTGGGAGTAAATCTTGTGCGGTATCGTGATATTTAATGTGCTGTAGTTATTACGTCAGAGCTGCAGTTATTACGTCAGAGCTGCAGTTATTACATCTTATGTGATGATTCTGGAAAACAACTCGCTAATGTCACAGTGCATACATCAACTAGTGACTAATAAATCTGTTAACTAACCTAATTCACTTAATGCGACATCAGGAAGACACAGAGCTAACGATAAACCAGACGTTCAGGAAAATGTCAGGACTGTAATTTAAAAAATAATATTTACCCCCGCAATAAAACTTACTTTTAAGAGAAAAGCTAACATTGCTGAGTGTCTGGCTAAGTTACCGTTATTGCTTCACAATCACAACATCAGCGAGTTCCGAGAGGAATTTAATAAAACCTATTTAAAAAATATAACATATAAACATACACTTAAACATCATTTAAATGTTTACCTTTAGCAGTTGGTGTACACAGCACTGAAGAACACAGCCAGCTCTGCTAGCTACCTACGTGTCAAGACAGATATTATTCACTTCCGGGTCATGCGGCTGTTTAAGGAACTGAAGGCGGAACAAAATGGCGGTTTTAAGGGGACGTGCGCCCTCTGTATGTGTGAGCGCTTTACAACAAAAGCTAAATTAAAGAGGTGAAATTCAGATCCTGGGGGTTTAATACACGTTTTCCCTTTTCTAAAACAACAAATTCATACCATAATATAATAATAAAGTAATAAAGTCATTAGGGAGTGTGTAAATAAATCATTTGAATCATCCACAGTCATCTGACACAATACAAAATAAATGTAGTGAAGTAAACAAACAAACAGTTGCTGCTGAGCTCAGTCTCACTCTGCAGCTCACAGGAGACAATGTCTTCACCAGAGAAAGAACAGCTTTATGAAATCAATGATTTTTTATGATAAATTATGAACTACTACTTAAATTGAGCTGTAACTATAGCAAGTAGGTGGCCAACAGGTCAGTTTATTTAATAATTCGTGGACATTAGGGGTGTAACACAATACACATATTCGATTCAAGTCAATTTATTTATATAGTGCTTTTAACAATGGACATCATGACCACACAGCTTTACAGAAATCCGGATATAGATTTAAATTTGCCCTAATGAGCAAGCCAAAGATGACGATGGTAAGGAAACAGTCCCTGAGATGATCTGAGGAAGAAACCTTGAGAGGAACTGTATTTGGATTTCTAACCCGGAATAGGGTTAGCATAAACTGGAATTTTCCCATTTAAAATGAAATATGAGCCCTTAAATATGAGCCTCTACCCACAAAACACTGTAAAACACTAGAAAGATGTAGAAATGTAGAAATGTGGTGTCAGCATGGTGTGTGAATTCTGGCTCCACGATTTCAGCTACATCACTCAAAAGTAATCCTGCTGGCACAGTTATTATTTTTGTCTGTACCTGACTGTGATATTTCCTAACAAATTTGCCAAAATGTAAAAAGACTAGTAGTAGAATTCAAACCACCGTGACCCTGACCAGGCAGTTACTAAGGATGAATGAATGAATGAATGCTGTATTTTATGCATGTTAATCAACGTGGTTGTCATGGTTAATGCTGAAATTGGAGCTTGACTTTATTACCCATCATCCCCTGCATGTCACATGACCTTGTCACCTGTCTCACTGAGCGCTCACACCTGTTCTGTATTATCAGCACCCCTACTTTATTCCTGGTCTCTGTGTGTTTCATTGTCAAGCTTTTGTCGTTGTTGTGCGTTGTGTGTGTTGTCATGTGTTCCACAGCCTTGATCATAGTCCACCTGTTTTTGCTTTGTATCCAGTGTTTACGTTTACGGTTCTTGTTTCACAGCTTTGGTTGTTTGTGTTACACTTTTTCAATAAAATCTGCACTTGCATCCGCTGCCTCTACAAAATCCCAGACAGTGGTCTTTGCTTGTCCTGAGAGCTTCATAACTGACCTCTGGCTCATGGACATAAAAATTCCTGCTTTGGTGACTTTTTTTTTAATCCCAGTCTTGATGCACTCCTTTAGTCTCAACCAGACACCCTGTAAAACAAACAAACAAACAAACAAAACCCAATACTGCACATTCTATTCATCTCCGTATTGGTATCCGTTAACACATCATCTCTTCATTCCAAATAATGTATCTGTATTTGGTTACATCCCTAATGGATATGTTTCCTGTGTTCTTCAGAAGAGAGTACAAAGTAATTAGAACTGAAAATACCAAATGGAGAGCATGGACTACATTGTTTCATGACCTAAATTTAGTATCTTGTGGCCACATTAAACTCAACTGTGCATACAATTCAGTAAATTCTGTTCCAGAAGGAGAATAATCACATAGTGCACTTCAGCTGTTTTTCTTCCCTCTCTAAGCCTTACACTTTTATGTGCAGTGTGTCCAGTGTGCTCAGACTAGATCTCTGTGGTCAGCACTTTTAGCTCATGGTGCTTTGGGCTTCAGTTCTGCTTCTCCATTAGTGTTAGGAACTGCTGCATACTACTGTGTTCATAGATGATTTTACACTTTTTTACGGTGAGACATATAGTGATATCGTATACATGACCACTAGGGTGGCGTCCCATCCAGGGTCTATTCCTGCTTCACACCGAGTCTTCTCGGGATTGGCTCCGGATCCACCGTGACCCAGACCAGGATGAAGTGCTTAGTCAAAGTGACTGAGTCAGTGTAAGACCTGAATAAGCCTCTAATGGGTTTATTTTCCATTGTAAAGTTTGAGGCTTGTTTTTTCTCAAGTCTTTGCAGAAAATTACTTAGCAAGTAAAAATATCTTGAATATAGGCAAATTCAACAAATATGTCCCTTTTTTTTTAGATTGTTTTTAAACTAATATAAGATTATTAATCCTATTTTTAGATTGTATTTCCTCATTTCAAGCATGAAATTGTCTTCTGTTGGCAGATGATTTAGTTTTTTTTAAGCGTTTAGTTCTAGAAAGAAACAAAATTATCAGCCACTAGAATATGTTAAGCTTGAAATGAGTAAATAAGTCTAGAAATAGTTTTTATATGGTCTTATATTTCTTATATAATAATCTCATAGTGAGAAATTTCCTTTCCTAAGATTTCAATTTTTTTGCTGTGTGCATGAAGAAAACATCCTGGTGTGGAAAACACTTTAAAATGGATCTAATCAATAATAAAAGTGTGTTGTGTTATGCACAGCATGCTAATAATGTAATACCCAGAGGTTTATATATTCCTGTTGTTTTCATTCAACACATGACAGAACCTGCTGTAATTACGGTAAGGACCTTTAATGCATTCCTATAGAACGTATACATATGGGAGATCTCACACGACATGTGGTTAGTTATTTATAGGCTGCATAACAAAGCAGAGACAGCAAGAATACACACGAAGCGAAGCTGCAGGTAACAACACAAAGGCGATGACAGCAGCGGCACAGATCTGTTTCTGATAAAAACAGTTTGCAGAGAGAGAGATTGTGTCTTTACAAAGAGAATGAGGACAAATTTAAAGAAAGAGCACTCATCCGCCTGTGAGCTTGTTTTTATGGAGGCTTGTTGTGTGTGAGGACTAATATATGAGTAAATTTTAAACATCATCTAATAATGATAACAAATATGTATATGTGATATTACCTATGGCCATTTAAACATACATTTAAAATAAAGCAAATGCATATAGATCTATGTGTATGAAGCATTAGCCATGCACAACTGCATGACAGACTAATCTCTCAGTGACAAGAAAAGAGAAATTATATGGCTATGGTCATGCATTCTTCCTGAAAATACCCTTTACTAATCCTTGCAATCCAATTCATTCTAAGTTCGACGTAAACCCAGCTCAAGCTCTTTATCTGCTTTAATTAAGGAGAATTGAAAAATAGAGCGCTGTCCGAATCCAGGTTGATGAATTCTCTGCGCAGGATAAATTACCTTCCAGAAAAAAGTGTTTGCTTTAATCTGATGTTGTTGCATTAGACACCATTCCCTCTTCGAGTTCAGGTTAGACTGTAGATTAGATCGTTTAAATAGTTTTGTTCTCTGACACAGATAGCCTTACACTCAAAATCAAATAAATATTTGGGGGGGAAAAAATGTTTTTTGCCATCTTTCCTGTAAGCACTGCTGCATTATCATATTTTGATGTATTGGTTATAGGTAATAAATTCATTAGACTCCACGGCAGGAGTGTTAAACACATTTTAGGTAAAAGGTCACATTACACATAATAATAATATATAGAGTGGACCAAAAAAAAAAAAAAAACAGTTTTCTGCATTTATCTGAAAGGAACATTCTGTATTTTATGCACAAACAGATTAAACATATATCATTGTACACAACATGCACACACACACACACACACACACACACACACACACTGTAATTCTTTACAAAAAACATTTCAAATGTTTTTTTTCAAATGTACACTTCCTCAGATTGCTCAGGAAAAACAACCTGGAGTGCAAGCTGCTGGTGGCCTTTTACCGCTCCACCACCGAAAGCCTGCTAGTATACAGCATTTCAGTGTGGTACTCCAGCTGCACTCCAACAGACAAGAGAGCCGTCCAAAGGATAATCAACACAGCCCAAAAAATCACTGGCCGCTCACTACCCTCCCTGGAAGACACTGCCTGCTCCCGCTATCTCACTAGGGCCAAAAACATCATCAAGGACACATCACACTCAGGCCACCACCTGTTCGGGCAGGTGGCACAGATCCTAAAGAACAAGGACCACTCGCTTTCAGGACCCTTTTTTCCCCAAATGCTATCAGGACTATAAACTCACAAATGCACTAAACGTAAAATGTCAATGTGCAGCACTGCCTCTGATCACTGTGTCCAACTACAGTGACTTATTTCAACAATCTCTACTTTTGTCTACACTTGCTGTTTAATACCATATGGAGAATGTCAATGTGCAATACTATCACCTGCTCACTTTATTCATCAGGACTCTAAACTCTTAAATGCACTAAATGCAGAATGTAAGTGTCCAATTACTATCTCTGGTCACTTCCTCAGCTACGGTCACTTATTCCATTTCAGTCTGTACTCTGTGTGTTTATACTAAACTGTTTGCACCAGTGTAGAGGGTTAATGTGCAATTCTATTACTGGTCACTTATTCAGAATGTTCTGAATGTTCAATGTGCGATATTATGACTCGGTCACTTGCTGTATAAACTTTATACTGTATACTTGTTGTACATACATACAAACTTCTATACTATATGATATACTCACTTTATAGTCTATTTATTGTCTGATGTTTTACGTTTGTTTTTTAAAACACCAGTCAGAAGCAGTGCTCCTAATTCCCTTGTATACAGAGATATACAATGACAATAAAGGCTTTCATTCATTCATTCATTTTTTCAGTAGCTGAGTTTATCGCTCTATTTCACCCCCTAGTGGATTAACAGAGACTCTTTATTTCTAATCTTTCAATTCAAGATGATAAAACACTGATTCTAGACTCATTCGATGGTCTGGATTGCAACCTTTATTGGGTCGGATCCGGTCCGTATGTTTGAAACCACTGCACCACGGATTTAAACTCACTTACAGTTTGCTGTATGTGTTCATGTGTCCAGTTTTATTTTTGCCCTCGTGTGTTTATGTATGCATTGAGATATATTTGTACAAAGCATGTGACTCTAACCTAATAGGAGAATGTTTGATATTTTGTTGAGTGACATTTTGCTGATGAGGAATGATGTGTGTGTGTGTGTGTGTGTGTGTGTGTGTGTGCTAACCAAACAATTAACTCTCATTTTGTGCCAAATGGCAAAAGCAGTGCCTAAGAGGAACAGCACGCCTACACCCCTGGAAATGAAAAACCCATGCTGTGGGATATGGCACTAAACCACACGCCCACAGTGGAGGAGTGCCAGTCAGAACCGAGTGTGTGTGTGTGTGTGTGTGTGTGTGTGTGTGTGTGTGTGATAAAAATGAGAAATCATGAGGACAGTGTTCCACAGAGGCATGGCAGCTTCTAATGGAATCACAGCTGGCAGGAGCAGAAGCCCTTAGCGCCTCATACTCTGACTCAATTATACACACAGCCCATGCAACATGGAGGCTTCCCGCAGCCTCTTCGTACAAATTATTTATTTTCAACTTTGCTCAAAAGAACCCGGTTAGATGAAAAGGGAAAATGGGATTCCGAGATCCTAGCATGCAATTCTCAATATACAGCACCATAAAAGATTCTTTTATGGAATATAGTAGACTATAAAAATAGCTACCACATGCCCCAAACTAAGGCTTAAAAAGAAAAAAAGGAAAAGGCTGAAAGTACATTCTAGAAAATCATGCGTTATGCGTTATACGTTTAGTATACATATATACATATATATATATATACATATATACATACATACATATACGTTTAGTGTTTGGTAGTTATACTGCATTTGTGTTCCAGGCAACATATTCTTCAGCATACAGAATGAAATGGAAGTGTGTTATTATACATTATAGACATAAGAGGAGGAACGTTTTTTTTTCTCACACTTGCGCTTGGTATGTCCCGATTCATTGTTCCCTTTGTTTGAATGAAATGCTGCTGCTAAGATCCCACAGCAACAGTTAAAAAGTACTGCAGTAGGTTTATCAGGGTCAGGAACGAAATGACTGCGAGAAGAAGACAAAAACAAGGCTGGAGCTGTTGGCAGTAAATCCCCATGGAGGTCAGGTTGAACATGGCACCTCCCCGTGCTCGAGTCGAGACGGTGCTTGGCAACGTTTCCTCCCTGCAACAGGCCTGAAGAATCATCATTCATATCAAAACAAACTTTCAAACCTTCAGAGCGGCTTTATTGAAAATGAAGGTTGTTTATGCTGCGAGTGGAGATGACGAGGGCAGCTCCATCCCTGCATGCACCTGGAGAGAAAGTTCTGGAATAACCCAAACATTCAAAGTCTGGACTCCTTCAGATTTGTGATAGACAGGTTGGAAAATATTCATGCAGTGGCTGGAAGTCTCAGGCAGGGACTGCATGTTTTAGAGGGCTTGGTTATGGTGAGGCAATAGATTTAAAACTTATTTGGAAATAAAATGATCTCAGCTACATCACGCCGTGAGCCACATGATGATCAAAATATAACTTTGGCTTAACTTTCACATTAGCTGTGTTTAATTAACCAGAAATTCCATATTTATTTTATTTGGGTGACCTTTCTGTGGTGTAGAAAAATATTGTACTTGAACGAGTATGATGTAATACATGACTTGTGTTTTCTTTTCCCACTTTTGAAACATAGTGTGTTATTCTTTGTGTTAATACACAGCACAGTCTGGCAGGTCTGAACGCTGAATGCTCTGGAACATGGTGCCTGACCCTGCTGTATACACCATGTGCTGCTGTGATTGTTATTAGTCCTTAATGGCTCATAAACGAACAGCAGTTAGGGGTATACATGCTCTTTGTTTCCATTTCTGCCAAATGGTGCACTGCTCCAGCATTAACAAAGCATGCAATAATGCAATAATGTACTTCTGGCCTATTTAAACAGAAAGAGAGAGGTAGATGAAGAGATAGATAGATAGATAGATAGAGAGAGAGAGAGAGAGAGAGAGAGAGAGAGAGAGAGAGGCTTAGTCAGCTGCAGAGAAACTTCATTTGGACAAGCCTCAGCTAGACCCCTTAATGCACAACAGTGTTTTGTGCACAAGCTGACACTCTCACGGGAGCCTTGTGGATCTCTCTGTGTGTGTGTGTGTGTGTGTGTGTGTGTGTGTGTGTGTGTGTGTGTGTGTGTGCGTGTGTGTGTTCAAGAACAGCACCAGTGATGCAGGGCTGGAAATTATGGTGATACACAACTTGCTGAGGTGAAAGAAAACTTCACGCTACTACATGACTGATATAATGAAAAAACCCTGCCAGCATGAATGAGTGTAGATTAGACGCTGGTCCAATCATATTGGGTGGAGAGTCCAACTTTAATTTTGCCAAAGCACAAATGACTTTCACTCTGACCTTCAGTCGAATTCAATATGAAGCCAGCACTGACAGTTGTACATATCCACATATATTTTATTCACTCACTGGAACACTTGGAGATTTATGATGATGAAAACTAATTGTGAAAACCTGATGTGGTCTTCTGCTGTTGTAGCTCATCTGACTCAAGGTTTGATCTGTGGTAGCATTCTGAGATGCTTTTCTGCTCAGCATGGTCGTAAAGTCTGGCTATTTCTATGCTCAAGTCTCATTCATTATACAGTGGATAAATTCATCAGGATATTATAGACTTAAAGGTAAAACTCTACTGAACTCAAAAAGTGACTCTGATGCTTATACTGAACATCTTTCCAACACACTTAGCACTACTTGACTCTACAGTACACAGTTATAGAAGAATAATGATTTATAATCGCACTATCCGGTGTCACCCAGATGAGGAGGTGCTCCCTTTGTAGTCTGGTTCCTCTCAAGGTTTCTTCCTCAGATCATCTCAGGGAGTTTTTCTTCACCACCATCACCTCTGGCTTGTTCCTTATGGGATAAATCTAAGTTTATATCTAAATCTGGATATCTGTAAAGCTGTTTTGTGACAATGTCCATTGTCCACTATGTAAATAAAATTTAATTGGATTGAAATTATTTGAGTTAGCGTAGTCTTCCCATCAGCACCAATGAGTCAGGCCAATCTCCTCTGACCTCTCTGACTTGAACATTAACTGAAGCTCTTGAGCTGTAGCTGCAAATTTTATGAATTGCATAAAAACTGCTGTCACGTGATTGGCTGATTGGACAATTGCATGAATAAGCAATAAGCTCCTAATAAAGTGGCCAGTGAGTATTCAACTGTGTTCGATACAGCAGGTGTGTTTCCCGTCGTCAGCACAGTGCATGCAGAAGAGCTAATGATTCAACAGGGTCGTCAGGTTTTAGCAAAATTTCCAGCCAAACTCTGTCTCACAAACCACATAAAAGATCTGGAACTAGTAAAAAAAAAAAAAATTGGGCATTGGAAAAGGGAGACACACTGCTTGGAGAAACAAGATCACCGCATTTCTGATGTACGAACATTAACCACTCCATAATTTACAATTGATCTTACATTAGAAATGGTGCTGTGCTTCATACACACACTGCCTGCACTTTGTGTCTTTGTTTGTAGAAATATATTAGATTTAATTCTGATTATTTGCTATAAAACAAGATCTTGGTGGCCTCGGAGCATATTAAACTAGCTCAATTTGGCATAAAACCAAATCAACCCTGTCATTAACTGTCCTGTCCGCTGCTTACCACATAGTGACATTTTTTAAATTGTTGGTCAGTCAAAAGAGGTAATTAATATTTCACCTGACTTAAAAATGTATGGAGTTGTGAGTGAAGACTTTATGAAGATTAATGATGAAATACAGTACTGTGCAAAAGTTTTTTTAGTATAAACTTTGTTACAGATGTTTATTTTCTGACTTCTACATTATTGATTCTACATTTTAGACTCCAGACATTAGTTTTCCGGCACAGAATGAAACGCTACAGAAAAATGTTTGTGTGTCAGTAAAGAAA
>CM074988.1:608545-658299 GCA_037576825.1 Pangasius krempfi
ATCAAATACCCCTACAGCTCAGGAGATACACATACCCCTCATCAAATACCCCTACAGCTCAGGAGATACACATACCCCTCATCAAATACCCCTACAGCTCAGGAGATACACATACCCCTCATCAAATCAATCCATCAGCTCATGAAAGTACCCATAGCCCTCAGCAAGTAACAATGCCCTTCATCAAATACCCGTACCCATCAGCAAATACACTTGCCCCTCAGCAAATACCCCTATCCTTCATAAAATACCCAAGTGCTCAGCAAATACCCACACACCTCAGCAATAAGACATACCCTTTGGCAAATACTGGAGTCTCAGTGGTGCTATAGAATATTATGCGAATTATCCTTAACCATCTGTTGTATTCTCCTTAAACTGCCTTCATTTACTAAGAGGCAAATTGAAGAGCTGCACAGAACCGATCACACTAACTTCACTGAAGAGTTATTTAATGAGAAGGTGATTCACGCTAGGTTTTTGATATCTGTTCGCTAAATTGATCAATACATTGGCTCCAGAAATATAAGTATATCTGATTTGAAGGGAAACAGTGTTAGTAAGAATCCGTGTTAATGATCCTACGTAAATTTAGCTTTAGTCATTAAAATCAGGTAAAATGCTAACATTCGCAGCTGTTAGCAGGGCAGTTTCTGAAATGTTATAAATAGCAAAGAGTAAATGAGCCACATTACATTAACAGTGGCCACAAGTGTAGCTTCTTTTCTTTTCTTCAGTGAAAGCACTACATATATTTAAAATGGGACAAGTGGAAGTCTTGGGATTACAGAATGAACAGCCCAAATATAAGAAAATATAACAGAAACCACACTGAGGGCCAGTTGGGCCAATACCACTGCCTCTAAATTGCACTCTGCTTGAAATGCATAATTTAAAAGCCACTGTGAAATGGAGGAAATGGTTACAGAGCTATCAAAAGTGCTGGACTATTGAGGAAATGCATATATCTGTAAATAAACAAAGTTGTTTCACTGCAGAATATGCCAGAAAGAATTCATTCAATTCAGTTTTGGAAAGAGTAATATGAAAATGTTTATATTATTACATACACTCACCATCCACTATATTAGGAACACTTTATAACACTCAGGGTAATTTGGGCCAAATGGGTCCTATTTGTACCCGAAACCAGCCTTATTTGGTGCCGATAGTCCACCTGTATTTGATAAAAGAACTTGTCAAGAAATGTGATGCAGTCAACGATAATAAACCTGACTTTTCCCCCTAGATAATGATTTCAAGACATTAATTTTTTAGTTAATGTCTTTAGTCATTTCACCTGAAATGTGCATCTGTAATGAGCAGCACAAGTTCTTGTTTTGCTTAAGCTAAAAGGTGTAACAAATTGAAACCCAGAAACATATTTAAAAATACTTTTGATGGCCCACCAATCATCTGTTTCAAGTTCTGGTGGAAAGATTTGAGCTAAACTGTTCGTCTTCTCACCTACAGACCATTAGGAGAGAGCCGCTTCCCCGTTTCAAATGGCATTCTTAGTCTAATCACATTTGAAAGTCTATGGAGGCAGCTGTATTTCCCTCACTGTGATTTACAACTTTAAAGCGCAGGAAAGTTTCAGTTTCAGAGAGTACAGTGTGCTTATGCATGGAAACTTGAAGTTTCTTCTCAAGACGAGTGAATAAATCAAGCTTCATGTAAGGAAATATTAGGGGTGTATCAATCCCATGATTTAGATCAATGCAATCGATTTAAATGGCAACAACTGACGTTACCCAGTGTAACAGTCATGAATTGATGATTATCCAAAAATAACAAACTACTGGTGTGTTGAAAATAATCATATTTTACACCGATGTTTATCAAATTGCTGCAAAATCGTATCGTATCTCATGGAAGCCTGAGGCAGGAAGCATGTTCAATCGCAAAGTGTCAACGTGAACATGTCTTGTCTGATAGGCTTTTGCTTTCTTTGTCTCTGTAATTCTTGCAAACCAGCCTAGTAAACTGAAAGGTTGTTATAATGAAAATAGCAGAAATAATGACACAGAGGATTATAATTTGCATATTGCATAAATAGGACATGATTGTGTGGACATGGTTGAATGCCTCAGAGGCTGGGCAACTGTACAGAGTCTTACAAACAGACACAGTACTGCTTTAGGAGACTGAACTGCCATAATGTGGCTTCACAGCTCAAAAGGCTGAAATGTCTTGATGTTTAAAAAAAAAAAACATGGCTAGATTACGCACATGAACCCTCTTATCAGTTATTACCAGTCAGTATTTCACTGAGCCTGAACCCCTCATCCAGAGGACACTTTAGCAAGCTCCCTAAAGGCATAACACTACCATTTTAAAAAATAAACAGCGTCTCATACTTGCTCTGAACATACTTCTGAAGTATAATTCCTTTATACTAGAAATTTACCTGTATTGAACTCGACTCTTAGTCCACCGCATGCCAGGGCCGAGTCATAGTTATGTTCTGAGTTTGTGAATTTCAGTTTCTTAAACATTTAAACTATTTTCATTAGATTTTACTCTTTACTCTTCTGGAAGCAGTTATTCTTGGGACATTTTCTCACTTATTAGTCCATTTGACTAACAGAGTCAACTTTTGGTTCAGTTCACAAATTTAAGCTGAGAAAAGAGCAACATTTGCTAAAGGGTATGTGGGGGGATGAAGGGCCGTGACAGAGCAAATGTTTATTTATTGGTCAGAAATATGGCAAAATATAGTGTAAACAAATCATGTAAGTGTGCTTAGAAATCACTGAAATCAACCAATCCATTAAATACTGACAGAAATATTTGTTTCCAGCATTTCAGGATATTTTCAAGAACACATAGAATACATAGCATGGTACATTTTGAATCAATATTAGGCACAATTGGGCTTTTTGGAAGTAAACAAGGACCAGTTCTTGTAGCTAGTCATTTTGGTCCATTAGTACTGAAGCCTGGTGTGTTCACCTCCTTGGTGCTGTTCCTTTTGAGGTGAAGTGAGTATCGAAACAGTTTGTAAGGCAGGTTGTGAAGCTTCGTTTTCAAGTGAACACTGTATGTGGAACGTAGTGGAACTTTTTTCTGGTCTGATTACATTTTTGCAATATAAAAGTGAATTGGACTGAACAGAAAATGAATCAGTCTGACTCCTACTTGGACCAGGCAAACCGATTAATAGGTAAGACCTCAAAGAAATCAAGAATGATGAAACAGTCTGTAAACAGCTGTCTAAAACACATAGCGGTCGCTTCAGGAAATCTATAGTGCAGACCTGAGTAGTCTTGAGTTACTCTCTCTCTCTCGCTCTCTCTCTCGCTCTCTCTCTCTCTCGCTCTCTCTCTCTCTCTCTCTCTCTCTCTCGCTCTCTCGCGCTTTCATGTGTGGATTTGTCACAATAAAAGTAGACAGTGGAATAGATTCACACTTGAAAGTCTCCGTTCTTTAAGCCCCCAGATGTGCGTACCAGGCCTTAAAGCAGGCTTCCTTATTTCCTGCATTAGTCGCTTTTAAAAATAGCATTTTCGCTGACTGGAGACAGATTTCCATTACCTTAAACAGTAAAGCAATATTCTCGATTGCTCGTGAATTTTTTCTTGGAATGAACCTGCTTAATTTGTCTTCAGGATTAACCCTGAATTAAGCAAATGGAACAACAAGCTACATTTTATTTAATGGATGAATGTTTATAATGTAATTAATCTAATCATGTAAAGACTTGTTTAGTGACTATGCTATAGGCACCGACCTGATAATCAGAGTCGGCATCTGCAAAAATACCAGCAAAGAAAATGGTATCAGATCCTGTAACAAATGGCCAGGTTTGAAATTGATTTGGAAAAGAAATGTATTAAATGTTAAATATAAAGAGACTTGACTGTTCTTTCTTTGGTTAGGATTGATTTTATTATATTTATACGTTATACTTTATTATGTTTATTATATTTGCAGTATAGGTATTGTTTATGTGAAAGAGTTTATTTTTAAAGCTGAGTAGTTTTTAAAGAAAATAATATTGGATGGCTATCGGTATTGGCTGATACTAGAGGTTTCAGTATTGCTGGCGGAAAAGAAAAAGTGGACTCTTGCCATCTCTAACGCTAAACAAGTCTATCCCTGTGCATTCAGCTCAGGCTGAGAGTCTGCCAAATTGCATGTGTAACTGCCTTTTATATGCACAACCTTTTTTGCAATAGATATAAGTATACAGTAGTTGATCGGAGATATCAGCACTGTGTTGGTTAGATCTGGAGCCGGCTGACAGGAAACGTCTTCCACCCCAACTGTGTTCCTGACACCTGACAAACGTCTCATCACACTGAAGTTCAGCAAGAGCATAATTTCACATTCAGCATTTAATTCAGCCGAGGTAATTACAGAACAACTAATCTTATCAGCTGGATGTGTCGTCGCCTCTGGAGCAAGCTGAAGACTTTAGTTTGTACTGTAGAAGATTAATGAAAACATGTGCTCATGAATGAAAAGCAGCATTTCTTTATTGTGTCATTGGGGATTAAAGAGTGCAGGTAATGTTGAGCTCAGTGAATTATGCAAGTAGATATAATGTCAATAAATCAAATGCAGAGACAGAGACAATGCAATGTTCAATCAACAGGGTTTAGCATGACAAGGTGCCAGTTTTACAATAAATGAGCAACTTTATAGAATTTAGCTGGTTACTGACTTTTTTTTTTTTTACGTAGGTCTCGTCTGTTTGTGTCTCAAAATGCATAATTATTCTCTCTCTCTCTCTCTCTCTCTCTCTCTCTCTTTTTTACAATTCAGTAACCTAACCACTCTAGACTTTGGCATCAGCACCCTCTTGTCATATCTTTCTTTTTATCAGATGTAGTCCCTGGAGCTTGCCATTTTTTTTATTAGTGCCAAAATCTGACCAGACATTTCAGCTGTGTACAGACTATCAAAAACTGAAAGCAATCACAGTCTCCGACTCTTTTCCATTACCGAGGACAGACGATCGTGTTTAGAACACATGTTAGATTTTTTTAAAGGTTACTGAGAGGTTCCACTGACCCCTAGGGCTCAGAGTTTTCATCTTTTGCTTCACCCGACTCATTTCTTCAGTATACCGTGATGCCGTTTTGGCCTTAAATATGCACCTCCTTCTTTTCAAAGGTCACTTCTGTTTTTGTATAGAATGTACCTAATTTTACAGCTTTTTAGACAATCTTGTAGTTTACTAAATGGACTGAGACAACCATTTGGAGTCTCTAAGATCTGTTTTTAGTTGAATAGCTCAAGCCAAGTTGTCTTTGAACCTATCAAAATGTGAATTTGCTCAAGCTACAGGTAGGACACGTTGCCGCTCTTCAGGAGAATTTAATACTCTTGTGCGGTTTCCAGCTCAGAAACAGAGACCTGAGTTACAGGAATTCTTGATTATGGTTGAATATTGCCACAGTTTTTACAGGAATTTTTCCATGGTAGCTGAAGCCCTTACTGCTTTGCACTGAAATGTTGCATGTATTAATAACTGAATAACTGTGCATCCAGGGAAGCTAAACCAATCTCACTAAAAAGCCCTGTATTTATGCATGTGCTGTGAAAATATTCCTCTGCAGGGAGTAATGGTGGATATGCTGTTTTACTGCTTAAGCATGCAGCATATTGTTAGAGGGTGAAATGTTTGTGCCATTACGATCCTGATATGTGATTTGATTTATGAAATATTGCTCTTACAACACTTAGTGAGTTAGAGGTCCTGGACATTGCCTAAGATAATTTGATAATAAAGTTGGAAGTGACTCAATCGGAGCTCAAACACTGACTCTGAACCATTGCTTAAGTCTAGCGATAATTCTATCAGCTATTCTGATAACTCCTGCCTTTTTTCTTTCTTTTTTTTTCTTTTTCGCTCCAGAGAGTCACATTCCTCTAGGAACGATCACTGATGTTAATGTTAATGTTCCAGCGCTGGAGGTTATAGCAGTTTATATCCGTTCTCCTGGTAGGACTGACAGAGAGAACAGATTTTCCCCCACAATGATGCTTTCCATCTCCTTCTTTCTTGATAATTTACATCAAAAAGAATGTTTTGCAGATTGAATGAAGTGTGAATGAAGATTTTTGTCAGTGTGAATCTAGAAGTATGTCGAACCTGATTAGTGTTGCCTTTCACTTTGTCTTCTGTACCATTTCTAATTCCTATAAAATACCTTTCACATACCTATAAGAGTATTCTCTTGCTGAGTGCTTGGTAGCCAGGAGTATTTTTAAATGTTGGCACCACCTGTCCTTGCTAAAAGGGATCTGGTAACAGAGTGGAGGAGGAGTGCTGCCATGAAGACCGCAAATATTCCTGGGTGGGTGGATTCACTCTATTTATACCTAGTATGAATGTGTGGCCTGTATTAAAGCACTGGAATGATCACTGACTTGTGAACTTGAAGTGATATAGAAGTTTCATTCAGTGTTCGGATGTTCTGGGACCACCAGTATCATAGTAACTTGATTGTGCTCTGTTTTGTGCTCATTTACAATGTTTGCATTTAATCCACTTATTATCTATGACTGCTTAGAGATACATTTACATACACCTGAGGCATCTACATAGGTACGTTTAGAAGAGAATAGAGGTGTTAAATAGTCCTAAATCGGCATGGCGGCTTGGTCGTTAGCACGTCTGCCTTACACTTACGGATTGGGGGTTTGAATCTCGCCTCTGCCCTGTGTGCACGGAGTTTGCATGTTCTCCCTGTGCTTTGGGGGTTTCCTCCAGGTACTCTGGTTTCCTCCTCCAGTCCAAAGACATGCGTTGTAGGCTGATCGGCATGTCCAAATTGCATGTAGAGTGTGTGATTGTGCCCTGCGATGGGTCGGCGCCCCGTCCAAGGTGTCCCCCTTTGTTCCCTGCGATAGGCTCCCCCATGACCCTGCGTATGATAAGCAGTATGGATGGATGGATGGATGGATGGATGGATAGTCCAAAAACCACCAGTATCAGAGATTACAGTCAGGAGGAAGAACCTCACATTTAGCAACTTGCCGTGGCTTTTTGACCTCCCTTGTTAGTAATTAAATATATATGGTGTAGGTTCAGATGGTTTCCAAGTGTTCCTCATTTTGCTCTCTAACAATACCACTCTCGGCTAAGCACTAAGATTAAGTGCAATAACACTGTCAGCACTTAGTTAAGGTGTTCGTGTTAAATCACAACAGTAATATGGGGGAAAAAGATACAACACGACTTGCTCCCAGGACCTCTACTCCACTCACAAAGTCATGAAAAAAACCTTATTTGCATTTGTAAGGAAACAGTGTTTGAAGAGGCATTTTGGAGTAGTTTGCGGAGGAGGTGGCTGGGGTCACCTAAACACAACAAAAAATCTGCCCTACCCTGCTCTTATTGGAGTTAATGCAGCCTGTTAACATGTTCCTCACTTCACTAACTCCAAAAGATGATCTACAGTGGATGAAAAAGGGCCAGCTTTTGGTTGTTGTTTTTTCTTCTTTTGCACTCAACACTTTTGTTTCTTTTAAATTCGAAGCTATTATGGGATTTTTCATGAGGTGCAGAGCAAAAGGGAGCAGCACTCGAACGCTAGCGTGATGATGCTAATAGAGGCAATTATACATGCGGCCATGGCCTCATTTGGCACCGACTGTCGTCCTCCTCCCCTGCTGTCTATCATTATTTATTTCCACCTACTCTTCTTCAGTTGCTGCCCCCTCCTTTTCACCATCATACACTGCTGCTACCCGTTTTCCTTTTCTCCATCCATCTGTCTCTCCTTAATGTTGTGCTCACATGCAGTGAGGAAAGATTGCTAGCAGCCTGCTACTTGTCTGCTGCAGCCACAGGTGTGTAGAGATGCACTATGGAGAAATCAGTGGTGTGAAGGCTAAATGGCCTGAAGGTTGTGTTTGCTGTCAGTGGTAACATCTTAGCTATAGCAAATAGTGTGATGTTGATGTATTTCCCAGATTTCAATATGTAAGGAAGTAATAATCTTTACTGTACAACCCTTAACCTTGTTAAGAGAAGACAGAGAAGAAAGAGAGTGGTTTAAGGTCATATATAGACTATAGGGTAGTCACTGTCACGTATAGGTACCACTTGCTGCTAGTTCCCTTGGATCTAGAGCATGTACAGTATGCTCAGTTCTTTACCAAGTTGGGCCTGAAAAGTGAATCTGAGTAGGAGATGAATGGAAGACAGTGCAAAGACACTACAAATACCTAGTGATGAGTTATGGACTGGTCAATGCCCTTTCTGTATTCCAGGCCTTAGTTACTGACATACCATGGGAATTAGTGAATTTGTTATAGCTCATATTGACAATATCACACACGATGTTTGTCAAGTTCTATCGAAGCTCCTTGCGAGCAAACTCTAAGCCAAACTGGAAAAATGTAAGTTCCAACAGCCCAACATTTATAGATTTATCCAGGGCTTTAGATCCATGCTATCCATTTGTTTCCTGGTCCTAAAAAACTGAACTCAGTGGAAAGAAATTATAAAATGGGAGACAAAGAGCTCCTTGCCACCTTGAGTAACGGAGACACTGTCTAGAGGGTGCTGAGAACCCATTCCTCATTCTTATAAGAATACTGAGCATGTCAAATGTTAAATCCCGTGACAAAGCTGCCAGGCTCTGTTCTATATGCTTACCTAGTGAAAAATCAAGCTCCAAAAACCAGTCAAGTGAATTCACTCTAAACAAGGTATATCAGGGTACCATCACCAGCCTAATGAGCAAGTCAAACACCTCAACCAGGAGATCTGCTGGACTTACAGTACCAGCCTGGAGAGCTGGTTGGGTGGCCTGTCTGAGGTCTGGGTCTGGCACACCCCCAGCCTCCCAGCCAGCAAAAATCTCTACTAAAGTCTCAACTAATGAACAGCATAGAACTTTCTGGTATTCTGTCTTGGCTCCTTTGGCTACTGGGATATACTCTGTCCTTTTAGTGTATCTTGGAAATTCTTGCCAAACCGAGCATACGCCAGAGTTCTTAGCCTCTGTGATTCATCTTGGCATAACTGTGTACCTGACCAGTTTGACTTCTGTTTTTGGTTTGTCCCTGTACCTTTTTTTTTTGTTTTTACCTGATTACCCGAGTCTTTCGTGTTTTGATCCTTACCTGGTTTCTGTATATAAACTTTCAATAACGTTTTGAGTTTTGTCAACCTGGACAACTGGATTCCACACTTAACTCCTGAGTCTGACCCAGTGCTACAGAAATATTGTCAGGGCCATTTAGCTTTTTTGTTTTGTCTTCAGGTAACTTAAGAAAGTAAAAAGACATCCAGTGTGCCATCAGCATATGAAAATGCCAAATTATAGCACACAGGAAAAGCGTATAAATTGGAAAAAAAGGACCGAGGCATTGCTAACTGAGACACCCAACAGACACACACAGTTTTCTTTTAGATAAATAACATGAAACCAATTCAGTCACTGAAATACAGTTCTATTAATTAAGATGGAAGTTAGTCAGTTGTATCAATGTTTACACTGAAATCTAGAAATTTCAAGTAGAAACATCTCCATAATCAATGTGCATTATGATGGCATTTAATCTCTTCGAAGAGCAGTCTTGCTGTTATGTTTTTTAATCATTTTAATCAACAGCATGACCACCTTCTAGCCCAATGAGGCTTGGGGACTTAAACGTTTTTTTTTTTCCTTGTTTGTTTTCCTTCGGTTTAAGACAAGTATCAGTTAAAAAAAATAAGCGTACATATTCAGAACCAGCTTGGAAACATACACATGGTGTATGTGTGAAATGAAGATTGCCCTGATTATTTCCTGCATTTATTTAAAAAAAATTGCTTCACCAGTTGAAAACATGAAGATATTGCATGTCTGAATCATCGAAGCAAAGCCATGCGTACCAGTCCTCGAGATAATGCGGTGCAATGAACCGGCATTGAAATGCGGCTCCAACAGGCTGGGACCTCGGGGCGATAATGGCTGCCACCTGCAGAACCTCTTCAGCTGAACGTGAGCTGCCCATCTTTTCCCAAGTTCCCTGCATTGTCTGCATTTAATAATAGTTTAATTAATAGTTTGATAGCACCAGAGGAGAGGGGAAAAGGCTGTTTTACATCATATTCACATAACTGAAATTCATGTAGAGCTAAATATCTTCTTCTTCTTCTTTCGGCTTTTCCCTTCAGGGGTCTCCACAGCGAATCATCACTCTCCACCTATCCCTATCTTCTGCATCCTCAATGTAGAGCTAAATATATATACGTTAAATGTAGCTAAATTGGTTTCAATCAAGATTATTAGTAGAATCAGACAGACACATTACCTGCTTGACATCCTTGGATATATATACACTTTATTCTTTTCAGCTATTTATAGATGTCCTTTAGAAAGGCTCTGCCTATGTGACTCAGGGTGCTAATAGCGTGAGTGTGTGATTAGGGGGCATTATCAGCTTCTCCATCAATGTCACACCATTTATGCCCTCATCCATCTGCCACTAAGTTAACCGTACCTAGACTCTGATCTCTAGGTTCAGCCTTATGCATCTGTACATCTCTGGACACTGGGTCATGCCCAGCGTGCGGAATCAGACAGTTGTTATTCTGCTCACATGGCTAGTGTGATGTGACTGAAAACACAATTTCAAGCTGTAAATTTAAATGTAAGACACATCGATAATCCCAGTTTAGTGACACTTGAGGTTATCACAGTGTCAAATAAACAGTATGATGTTGAAATCAAAGTACTTGGTTTTATATCCATCATACGGTATAATGAGCTTAAAGTGTTTTATCATTCGGTTGGACATTCCTAGTGGTAGTGTGAGAAAATGTTTTGAGAGGGATGACAATTACAGTGTATACAATTGCTCATTGAACTTAGTGTTTGTGTCTGGTGTCCGATTTTCATCCAAATGGAACTTTTATAATGCTACGATCAAGTAGCAAATAAATCAAGCATTTAACTCTCTGACATAGTCTTACATTTACAGTGTTATGGTTTTTGCACCAACAGAAACGTTGTGGTCCACTGGGCTGAAGGTCCACGCAGATGTATGTCCCATCAAGTACAGAACCACTGTATGTAAAGAATAAAAACTCCAAAATGTTTGGATTCTCTCATCTGGTTAATTTATTTTGGTTCTCACGTCCGTGTTCTGTGGGTAATGTTGCTCAAGATACATAGTGGCGCTTAACGTTACCACTCTTAACCATCGCCACTATCTCGTTGCAAATTAAGCACGTAGGTTTGGTGCTTCCTTCAGGGAGGATAAACGCGTACTTGTCTGTCCAGTCGACTTTAAACACACGGTTTTCACTGTCAACCTTCTGTTTCTTCGGATCTGACGATTTGGAACATGCCATTTTCGCCAAAACAAATCAGCTACCTGGCAAACGTCAAACGTTGAAATGTTGTTATGTTAGGACCGGAGAGTGTTTAAATACAGCGTTGTCATAGTGATGCCATTACGCTGCTCTGATTGGACTTTGCTGTCACATACCAACAGTTAAGAATAGAAGGAGCGTGTAAGTACTAAAGGACTGGCTGTACTTTTGCTTGTTCATCAATCCGGACCGGAGTCCACCTCTTGAGTACCTCTGCCCTAACCCTTAAGTCATTTTAGCAGCTTTGAAGAAAACGTAATATCTGAAATGCTGCTTATTAAGCCATATTATTCACCATTTACCATTCCAGCAAAGGAGGAAAACTCCAGTTAATCAAGTATAGTGTATGAGTGTAATGTTTAATGGTGATGAAGGAATTGGAAAAGCAGGCTATATGAACACAGAACATGTGAGGAGCTTCTGTTCAAGGCTGTGGCATTTGTGGAATGACATGAAAGATGGTAGTAATTATACACAGGTCACTAGATGAAGTCTAGATGGAGAGATGGAGTTGACATAGCACTCTCGTAAACTACTCTTGCTCACATTCATGTTTTCCTCTTGCTTTTGGGGAATGTTCCACTCCACTGAACATTAGCAATATAGCAGTGTCAAAGTTCATTAAATTATTAATGCACACTGACGTTCCTGTTTCTATTTAAAGAATATCGAGGAAGTGCAGTTTCTGTCTGGCTTGTCTTTTGGCTCTGTTCATTTACAGCTTGATTTCAGTTTTATTTGTATTCAAAACAATAGACATTGTCACAAAGCAGCATTACATAAATCTAGGTGCAGATTTAGATCCCTCATGAGGAAGCCAGAGGCGACAGTGGGGAGGAAAAAACTCCCTGAGATGATGATGAGGAGAAACCTTGGAAACAGACACCGGGCTGGGAGTTGTTCTGTCTCAGGCGGTGGAGTGGGAGGACCGCCTGGTGCTGTGATTAATTCGGAAATAAAAATGAACATCAACAAGGTGTGTCTGGCCATCATGTGTCTGTTACTACTTATGCGGTGCTCTTTCAGCCTCTGTTCAATCCACACTCAGACTTTCTGTGTCTTCAGAAGGGGGAGTTAGTTGCATGTCGGGTAGTGGGGTTTGTAGCAGGTGAGGGTGTGGTTTAGCATGGAGCAGAGCAGTGAGCTGAGTGAGTGTGTGTGTGTGTGGCCATAAATAAAGCCAAATCCGAGCAGAAAACAGCAAGTGAGTTGGAACGCTGCAACACTACTTGGACGTTTTACATTACTGACTGATTATATGCGTTCATGTGCGTTCCTACTGAGCAGCTGCTGCTCCTCTTAGAGGCGTACTGCCCAGGTACAAACTCCTTCTAGCATCAGCACACCATTTATTCTCTGCTCCATCTGTCAGATAATGGTGCTGATCATTTACCAATTACCGGAAATTAAAGTTCTCACTCTGCTGGCCATCTTCTGGGTATTCTGGTCTGTTAAGAAGCTAAAGAATCCCACTGTGCTTAATATTTCAAGTACAACATCTGCTTGTAGAGTAAAAGGGAGGTTTCAGCTACAAGCTATAAATCTCAGTGTGGCTAAAATACAGCATAACCTTGACATTTAGTCTAAAACCATTTGTCTATTTCTGTGTGAGCAACATCACATATTTATGATATGGCAACATCTGTTAGAAGCGCTTAGCTTCTGAAAAGGGATTTGATCATTCTTGAAGGACTGCTTGAGTTTGCAAATGGAAAGATATAAAACTACAGAAGAGATGATCTCATGCCCGTAAACCTGATGGATTCATTCTGTTGTTACGTGAACAACAGTTCAGTAGTACATACTATATGTGCTTAAGGCTAATCTAGTCAAGATCAGAGTGTGTATGGACTGGAATTAAGACGGTGTGCACACATATGCTTGCAAATGTCTAAGAGAAGAACGAGGGAATGAGGTGAGTATAGTAGAAGATGTGAAGCTGTAATCGTGTAAGATCTTGTACTGCATCTTGACACATAAAATAATGTATAAATCTGCAAGAATTTATTGGAAATCTGATTTTGCTGAGTCGGTATAGCCGGACGCTTTGCCGACTCACAGCTCCAGAGACTGCAGTTCGATCCTGAGCTCAGATTACTGTCTGTGCAGTTTCACATGTTCTCTCTATGTCCATGTGAGTTTCCTCAGGGTTCTCCGGTGTCCTCCCACCTCCACATAACAAGCTAATAGATGTATTGGCTACACTAAGGTGTGAACGTGTGTGTGTCCCACCTCACGCCCAGGATCGTCTGGGATAGACTCTGCATCCACTGTGATCCTGATCAGGATTACTAAAGATGATGATTAAATGAATGAATTGCTAAAAAAAAAAAAAAAAAATCAAGTATGGCTCAAGTGTAGGCTGCGGATCATGACAAGTGTTACAAGGTGAGAGCAGTGAAAAGCGGCCACTTTGTGAGAACTTCTGAAAGTTCTGCTCAGTCAAGGAGAGCCGTGGTACGTTGTACTAAATGACCTGCTGCATACTGTGTTCCAGTCCTGACAGAAATGCAGCAGATATATCAGTCCCAATAACCGTGTTTCCAAGAATCTCTGTGCCTTAGAGAGCAGATATTCCAAGACTTTTCTTATTATAGATGTCATATTTTTAGAGAGCATAGACTTTCCTAAGAAAAAAAAGTGTCTAATAAATAATATTTTAGTAGGAAATGACTTGAGTTTATACGTTTTACATTTTGTCCTTGGACACTATAAATAATTCATTTCAAAAATGTCATATTATCTTTAAAAACGGTAGTATCCTGGGTTAGTGAAAACTATTTGCGTGTGCAAAACAGTAACTTCTGCTCGCAGGCATGAGAATGTCACGGCTGTTCAATTTCTCTAACCATAATTGCATTTTTTTTTAAAAATCGGAGCCCATTATATTCCGACTCAACAGTCTTGCCTAAAAGCGTTTTCCTCTTTAGAGACGTAAATGAGGATACAGAATGCAAATGTATGCAGACATTCCCAATAAAATTAGATCCGATGTTAATTTCATAACTGCATTGCACTCAACCTATAATTGTAGGAATTTTTGTTTCTTTTAAAAACAACCTAACCGCAGTCATTGCTGAGACTTGAATTATAAAAACTTTTTTTTTTTTTATATACAAGTTTATAAAAATTAGCATTTTGCTTGTGTATTTTGAAGCCTGTCTCAGAGCATGCGTGTGGAAGTTTTGGATTCTTCTGTCACTTTTAATGAGTCCCAGAGGAACTATGATATGATTTCTCAGTGGTTCCTGCTACCTTTTAAAGACAAGGCTTAAGAAAATAGAGGAAGGGGGGAAAAAAAAAAAGCTCTGTGCTAATCCACTCACTAACGAATATGAATACAACAAGCCTTTCAGAGTAGGGTTAGTTTGTTGGTCATGGTTAGCTAAATAAGTGCGACGTGTTTCTTCAGTGCCAGAAAAGCAACAAGGAAGGCACGAGATTTATCAGTAAATGTGTTTGTTCTGCAATAATAAACGCCTTGTTTCTGTTTAAGTGAATTTATCAAATATACTCTGAAGCAAATGGAACAGAGTGGGTTTAATGATGCAAAGTAAAGTAGAATAAATATCTCTGAATTATATGTAAATTTAAACAACAATACAAACACAAGAGAACAGTATCTTGCAGATTCAAAACAAATCCATACATTATTGAGAGACAGACTTTAAATCAGCATCCTAGGCCTTAATTGCACCCATGTCTTTTTAGGTACTGAAGGTTTTCAGAAGCTTAAGGCTATAAACAAAGATACAAACACAAAATATGGCTCCTGTTTCATAGCTGGAAAATAGATAAGCCTAATCAAGACAACTTCACAACAGAGAAACACACAGCAGGGCTCTCTGAAGGCTGGCATATGGCACAGCAGTAAAGTCAGTCTTGCTTCAGCTAAGCGTGGAGAATGGCACGATGCTCAGTAGGAACGAGAGAAGCCACAGTCGTGCGATAACAAAAAATCTCCAAAATCTCCTTCACTGATCGAATGTTAGCTGACAGCACAAAAAAAAGTTCTTCATGCCGTGGCTCACAAATCACACGAGTTAAGAACTGTCATTACTCATAACCTCATAACCTGTAGAAATCAGTGCAGTAGACTGTTTATTACGCTCAGACGCTCAGACACAAGCGTAAAGTCTTTCAATAAGGAATCCATAAGCCGTATTTCTTTTAAATACCATTCACCTTCATGAAAGATTTCCAGTCACAGTGGCACATAACAAGCATTTATTCTGATTCTACCCTATAATCCAGCATTTCTACAGGCATTTCCTGGAAGCTTATCATTCGGAAAATACTGGAACTGTCTGAGATTTACTAGTTCCTGTATCTGTACGTAGACAAAGTCTATTAATTATGGCCTCTGTTTAAAAAATTAGATCGAGGATTTTGAGAATAAAGTCATAGTATATGCTATTACAAGAAAAAAGTCAGAATATTTTGAGAAAAAGTCATAACACTATGACACAGTGGTGTGTATCAGAGCAACGAAACTAAATAAATACTTTACAAATAAAGTAATACTTAATTTTCTGGTACATGAGCAGCAGATTATTCTTATTATTAGTATTAGAACGTTGAAATGAACTCTGCGAGAAATTGTGTTTATTTAGAAGAACCACACAAACATCTGCGGCGTAACATCTGGAACTCCGGTGCACTCAGTGCAGCAATCAGGTCCACAATGCGTTATGGAATATAGACTCTCCATAAGGCTTCAGTTTATCGTACATATGAGTCCATATGACTTAACACATTGGGGCCTCGGAGTGTGCCGGAGTTCCACTCCTTCAGGATCGATCATCTCGATTATCGTTGCTCTACATACCTTCACTGAATGACACACAGATGTGACCGTCGATATCCTTGAAAGTGTCCACTGCCTGCGATTTCTTCTTCAAACCATAACTTCGTCCCTTTTTTCCTCGAAAAAGTACATTCCTTCGTACTTTCGTCATAGTACGTATTACTTACAGATTGAAAGGAGAGGTGTGGGACGTTTCTGACAGTTGCTAAAGACACATTATGTTAAATGCAGGACTTTCCATCAGCTCAACAACACAGTGCGCCTCACTGACACACAACATCCATTTACTCATCTTCAGTAACGGCGCTGGATCGATCGCAGAGTCTATCCCTTGACACAAGGTTGAACGTACAAGACCTGCACAAAGCACAGTAGAAATACTTGAAGCAGGAAATGATGAGGAGATAATTAGCTGAAGTATGACAGCAGATGAGATGCAGAAGGTGGGGCGCTGAAAGGAAATAACATGGAGCGCTTTCTGTTTGTGGGCTATTAATGTGTTTCAGTAGTGCTCCTAAATAATACTCAAGTATCATCTGAGAAGAAAATGTCAGAAGAATATCAGAAATATCAGGCCGCTTCGCCCGATCACACCACTCTGAGCAGCACAATAGTCCACTTTTGAACTTATGTATGCTGATGTATGCACACAACAATCTCATTAACACACCACTGGGAAATATATGCAGTAAATTTTGCTAATCTATATTCTGCGAGATGGCTGGAATGCGCATTTGGCACTGTTGCAATCATTTTGAGGATTTGACTTTGAGGATTAGTCTCACTCCAGGAATGAGCTGGCAGTCAGTGAACAGGGATGGCACGGAAGACAGAGTAGTGCGCTAGACCGGATATGCCGAGGAAGACAACAGATACGTCGCACCCGGGCTTTGCAGACTGGCAAAGTGTTTCCTGACAAAGCCTCAACATCTCAGACATAAGTTTTTAAAATGGGTTTGTTATATCAGTTACTGGCTTTTCAGCATTATCTACACTTTAACGCAAGATATTAGATATTTGCCCCTTTTTTCGTCTTTGAAAAGATCCAAGCAGAACTCCATAAATCGATATCTTGTCTTTCCACACAAAAAAAGATTAGCATTGTTAATCCGTGCCTCAGTATAACACTCGGAAATCTGCACCAGGTTCCTTATCTCTTCTTTCTTGAAAAAGACGGCACAAACAGATGATTTCTGTACGTCTAATGCACTGGCTGTGCTTCCACAATGCTGTGCTTTGTTTAGAGCAATTGGAGGAAATTCTACTCATTTTAAACAGAAAGATATCGTAATGGACAGTAGGATAATTTCATACGAACTCACAAGGTATTAACATTATTAATAAATATCTATTTACTGACCATTATGTACTGGCTCTGGAGAAGCTAGAAATGTAAGAAAAGGTAAAAATTCATCTCGTAATTTACTTTTTTCTTTTTTTTTTAAAAAAAATATGTCGCATCTCTGCGAAATACGCGCAGTTATTTGCCTACATCTTTAGACTAACTTAAAGTACAAAAAGAAACACAAACAAATAAATGAATAAAATGCTAATACACTGATTTAATCTTTTATTTAGTTTTAGTTTCTGTGCATTCTCCTGGCTGTTGTTGTTGTTGTTGTTGTTGTTGTTGTTGTTGTTGTTGTTGTTGGATGAAAGTAACGGTTTTAATTCCATGTCAAGTCTGCAATTTTTGCTGCACTTGAAATAAACAGCAAAATCATTATTATTTAAAAAATAAACTATGAACCTATGACTGAAATGAATCAATAATACTTTGTTTTCTCAAAATACATTTAATCATTTATTTATTGTGAAATTAACTGAATTAATCAGAGGAAATCATTAAGTCATGAAATGTTGTAAGGCCGTTCATTAATATCTAAATTAAACCTAATAATAATTCATTCTAATAAGATACCAAGTCATACTTTCAGAGGCATCCTCATTATTCTGCAATGCTACGCCTTAAATATGAGTTGATATTATGACTTTATGGTTAAGGATTTGTTTATTTATTTATTTAATGCTTCTGTGTCATGGTAGCACCCAAAGGGCACTGAACTACATTTCCCATCAGCCCCAGCATGTCACATGTCCTACACCCTATCGCCTGTGTCTCGTTGCACCCTGATTTAAAAAGCCTTATAAGTTCTAGTTCGCAATCACGTCTTTGTCACGCTTTTGTTGATGACATGTTTGTGTGTTGCGTGTTTTGCCTCGTGTCTCTGGTTCAGATCATTGGTTCTTGATTTTCTCAGTTTCGTTGTTTGTTTGCACCTTTTATCATTAAATCTGCTGACTCCCTGTTCGCGACGCTCCGTCACTCGGTGTTTTCAGGTTGTCCGTCCGTGCGTCTGCTGAGAGATTCTCGTTAGCGAGATATCCCAAGAGCGAGTGGTTGAATGTTTGTAGGATTTATATAGAATTATCATCATGAGCAGCAGATGAACTGCTTAGATTTTGAAATTGATCCGAAGGTCACAGGAAGGTCAAATGTCTGAAATAGTTTTTGTCCAATAGCTTCCTTCCTGATTGACGTGTATTTAAGGGTATTTCTGGCATAAGACTTAAGCTAAAATGGGACTTCTTAGACCTTCACGTTGAGTAAGATGAACGGCTCTTCTGTGGTTGGTTAGATTATTCTCCATGCAGTATTTTATTTTCAGTTTTTGTCAGGATTGATTTGGTGAACCCTGATCATGCAGTTTAGATGGATATTTAGCTCATTATGCCAAAATCTTTTTTTAAAAGCCCAGCTATGAGTTTCTGTCCCACTGAACAAACATTTTTTATACTGAATGACGCATTAATTCCAGACCATAAGACTTCTGTTAAAAAGTGAACAACGAGTTTATTCCTGTTTATGGTGGTGTTAATGGATCTCTACTTCCTGTTTAACTCGGAGGAGGGAAAGGTTATGAGTTAATTGAGGTTATGAAACTCTAACTGTTGGGTGATTCTACTGTTTTAGATTGTATCAGTACACATTTGTTTTGTTGTTCTATCTAGCAGTTTGTCTGTCTGGCAATTTGTGTCTCTGATTTCACGATTCTCATTAAAGTTTAATGAACTGTGAAGAAGAATGTGCCGAACCGCACACTAATCTAACGTAATGAAGATATTCCTCATCAGTCCTCGATCAAAACTAAATCCTTAACACGCAGTCATGCTAGAATTCGGAGACGTAAAACGAGATGGAGTTGCGTCGCGTCCAGGCTGTGTTTCCGGATCACGCCCAGGATTCCCGGGATAGACTCCTGATCCACTGCCACCCTGACCCGGAAAGGAGAGATGTAGAGCAAAATGCATTTCTATAGCACACTTTGTACACAAATCAAAATGAACAAATATAAAAACAACTGAAAATAAAATTTAAAAAATGTAATATAAAAGTTAATGTGAAATAGATTTGAAAAATAGGTAAAATTGCAGTTTGGGTTCAGCGCCATGTTTTTTTTTTCTAGCTCTTGTTTCACTGTGCGTATGAGTCCTGTTTTGTCTTTGTTTGTCTGTTGTCTAATTAAAAACATATAAATAACAGTATTTAAGAAAACAGAAAAATAAGATAAGAGAAAAAAGATTTTAAAAATGTGAGAGAATTAAAGTGTAACCCTGTCCCTGAGAGCTAAAAGTCTTTTTTTTTTTAACTGTAAACTTGTTCGAAACAAAAGTTTTATTTTTAAAACGTTTTAATCTCGGGGCACTTCTGAGGCTCTGTGACGGCTGGTTCCGTCTCAGAGCAGCTTAAAAGCTAAAAGTCGCTTCTCCATGCTTTAGTGTTTACCTTCAGCACTGACTTCCTAATGACCTGCGAGTCCTGCTTGGCTCATAGTGCTGGAGTTTACCTGACAGGTGTGTTTATTCTAATCCATGTAGTGATTTACAGATGAGAAGAAGTACCTTTAAGGGCAATTCTGTAGCCAGTGTCAGGATTTAATGCTGCAGTCTATTGTACTCGTAAAAAAACCTGACCTCCAGCATGGAAAAATGCGATGGAACGATCATTCAACTCTGAATTCTCAGTTGGAAACTCAGCGAATATCCACCTGGACACATAAACACACCTGCTGCCAAAACAACATGGCAGCACACACACAGCCAGCGGTAACCAGAATTCCCTTTGCATCATTTTATACAACTTTATTTGAACAACTTTGCAAGTTTGGATTTGTGACATAACTGCACCGTTATGACCGTTTTCATGAGCAAAGACGAATAAGAGAGTTGACTTATCTTATACGTCGCTTCTCATTGCTAATGGTGTAGAAATAATTCATGTAAATCTTATTCATATATTTATCAAATTCAGAGACGAGCCATACAAATATGATCTTGCTCTGGGGATCCATGTTTTTTTCCGAACTGATGCACCGGAACATGTTTAGATCAGAACTCTGGAATCTCAAGCATAAGATTTGTTCCTTCTTTTGGTTCGAGTGAGAACTCTGGAAGCTGTGTTTTGAATCATCTGAAGTTGTTGAAGGGTGCAGTAATTAAATTTCAATCACTAACTCCTTACAAAGAGCTCAAGAGAAAGTGTGTCTTTAACACAACACTCGATGTTCCTGATCACTAACAAGATTATATTGCAGTAAGGCAGTCTACAGTGCTATGGGCACAGAATACACACACACACACACACACACACACACACACACACCAGGTGGTTTCCAAAAATATCCTCCACATGTGGACAGAGTACTCACCCCATTACCTTTCTATAATATGTTTAATTAAGTCTGCATGCCTGCGATTAAGATCTTAAACATCCATGTAGACGACTAATGGGTCCAGCAAAGAGCAGGCGTAGATGGTGTGAATCATTTGTGACATCTCGAGTAGCATTTGCATAATTCATGCAAATGATCTGAAATAGCATAATTAAAAATCTGACATGAATCAGTGTGGTGAAATAGTGCAGATCAGTGCAGATGGAGGCGAAAACACAAAAAGACGATGCTTTAGTGACGCCTCTCAGCAAACCCAGCCAGTGTAATCAGATTCATTAGGAGCGCCATGCAGGGTGAATTAAGCTGGAAATCGTTATTCCACCTCAGATGGTGTCAGAGCAGCTTTAACAAGCTAATGAGAGAGAGAGAGAGAGAGAGAGAGAGAGAGACTGGAGCGAGCTGCTAAAACATTTTCCTTTCCTATTCCAAGCTGCTAGAAACTTCTGTTGTAAGGAAGCCAACACTTTGCTGCATTAGTGCTCAGCTCGTGTAAATTCACAGGACAGCTAGTCTGGCACTGGAGCTCCTAATTTACACACACTCTCATTTCCACTTTGTTAATATGCTGGAAGCGGGATTACCTCGGAAGCAGGAATTCGGAGATTGGAACGACTTCTGTATGTTCGAGCTACAAAGTGGTGAAAAGAACATGGACGCCTCCATGTTCGTCTTTTGTTAGCAGTGATCTAGCTAACTGTGCTAAGTGATGTATATTTACCTCAGAACACTGAACTGTAGAGTCAGTGTTATAGATTTAACAAGTGAACATGTCTGTGTGCGGATTTACCTAAAGATAACACCTGTAAATACAGTGTAACTCATTTAAACGTAAGATGTGCTGCTGATGCTGTGAGCGGCCATTTTAATTTGACATCACTCCCTGAACTCGGGGTTGAGGAGACCATCCCGAGTTCCTGAGTAGGATTTCAAAGTTAAGAGAGAGCTTTCTTTGTTTGTTTTCCTATTCAGAGGTCAGAAATTCCAAGTTACGACTTTTAGTCGAATGCAGCAACATAGCAGAGGACACGACCATGACTAACCATCACCAACAAAGCGCATTCCTTTAACTTTAATATAATTTCCATGCACCTCATCACTCCATGAACACAAACAAACTCCTTAAATATTAGATTCATTCATTTAAATGTGAACAAAATTGTTTTAGATCTCTACTGGAGCCAGAGAGTTTTTTATCCATGAAACTTCCATTCCATTTTTATTAGATTCGAATTGACGTTATTTGTTCGGTTTATTGAGCTTTTGAATAATATAAGAACTTTAATAATAGCAGGTTGTGATTTCCACCACTGTAATAAAATAAAATAAAATAAAATAACAGAAATAACAAAAAAAAAAAAAAAAAAACCAGATCCCTTGGCTATGCTTCACAGACCCCACTTATAAAATAATAACATCGACTGAACTGAAGTGTGAAATAAAATAATTGCAGACTATTTTCTCGCACTAGTCGACATTTATTGAGTGTATAATGCGTCCTGCTCTGCATTTAACTACTTGTAATAAAGTGCTTTAATGTAGCGCAATTTCAAGAGGCAGAATGTGACTGAAAGGTAAACGTCATTCAAATCCATATCTTTCTTCTTTACCGTGATCTAAAATGTTAGTGATAACCTAGAAACTAGAACTGCTCTAGAACAGATATCGTTCACATTACTTCCTTAAAATTAACTTTATACTGTGTGTATAGATATATAGATATATAGATATATAGATATAGATATATAGATATATACTCTACAATATTCTTGTCAAGCCTGTAACTATTACTCTGATCTACGACATTATTACCTTTCATGCTTAGTGTCCACATTTAAGGCTGGAAATATAGAAAAATCCAAATTTTTTGCTTTTTGCTTGATAAACCATTATCCTGATTTCTGTTCCAGTTTTTTTTTCCACTTTCTATTTTCTTTCTTTGTTTAAAACCTTTTTTTAAACTGCATATAAATGTTGTACACATCAGGCATAATGTTATATTTTTTAATTCTGGTCATCAGAGTTAATTATTTAAGACCTGAATGTTAACAAATGACATAAAACATATCTATTTATTTATTTATTTATTTAACACATTGTACTTTTTTTTTTTCCAGGTATGTTTTTACGTCTTTTTATCGATGTCTTTGATGCACCGTAATCGTAAACATGAACAGACCATTTTCCTTTTTTAAAAAAAAAAAGTTTTTAAGCAATTTTAAGTTATCAAAAGAATATGCAGTATGTTTTTATATAATTTATACATGAAAAGGTTGAAATGATGAATAATTACCGCATTGTGACATCGATTCATTTAGTTTTCATGTTGGTTGCTATGCCATTTAACTCTGATACGCGATGTATGTACCAGAAATTACTCATTATTACATCATACTTACTTAATATTTAACTTAATAAACTCCGTGTAAATTGCTCATAGTGCTCTATCATTTGCTGTTGTGAGAAATTTGTCCTTCAAATGTAATATCATTCCAGTCATTGACTAAAAGGCTAATTTCTAAAAAAAAAAAAAAATCATTATTTCTAGAGCTTTGCTTTCCTTCAGGATTACATAACGCTGCTTGTGGTTCATATTCCGTCTCGTCGTCCCGTTTCAGGTGGATCCTCACGCTGGTCCTCGCCGCCTTGTGACTGCTGCTGCAAAGGCCACAAAGGTGAAGGTGAGGGCGAGAGCGGCACCTCCTTCAACGAGCTCTCCACCTCCAGCTCCGAGAGCCAATCAGAAGCCAGCTCCCCCCAGGGTACGGTCATTCGCGGGCCCGTCAGCCGCCAAGCACACGTCCAAACACTCGACCGGCCGCCCAAGAAAGAAAGGCCAGGAGGTCAGCTTCTGCAGCAGCAGCAATCTGAGCAGCGGCGTAAGAGCGATCTCCTTCGCACTCTTACCACAAGCTCACGGGACACGAGTGGCAGCAAGAAACGGCCAGCCAAAGAGAAAATGAGCGTGGAAGAGGAGCTGGAGAAGTGCATCCAGGACTTCCGTAAGATCAAGATCCCAGAGCACTTCCCCGAGCGCAAGTACATGTGGCAGGCTGACCTTCTCCGCAAGTACCGCCTTTGAGGGACGGGAAACACTTCTACCAGGAAAATTAGAAATTTGGACCACTTTGGAGAGAGGAGTACAAAGCTGTGAGCTGTGCTGACGCACAAATTCTTCACCACTGCCTCAGACCTGGGTTGCTCCGCACTCACGTTCCTGTAGAAGGGTTTTGTTAGAAAAGCACAATTCTTGGATTTTTTTTTTTTTGTTTGTTTGCTTGTCAGCTTGTACAGATGAGCACAAACGTGTCTGTTTTTGACCTTACAGCGTAAGTAGTTGCGTTCAGGTGGTCCAGAGGTCGGACACTGAATGTGCAACCCGGATCATAAATAATTCATACTGTCTCTATTGTGTCCTTGCTAAAAATAGCTAACGTATTGTTGAGCATGAGAGCCAGGTTTTATTTCAGCACTTTGAGAAGCACAGAGGACTAAATGTTTCCCTCTATCGGCTTTTCCAAACCGTCGTTACCGTCCAATCCGTTGCCCTTATAACGCCTCCACATTGATTTAGTCATGGCATGAAAGGGGGTTGCACACAGTCAGGGTGGAAACTCTACACCACGTTCCTCTAAATGTATTGAAACCGCAGCCTGAGCTCGATTGATCCAAACCTGAGATTTTAAAACAGACAGTGTGATGGTTTTCATAGTAGAAGTACAAAAGCATTTTTAGGTTCAGAAACACACACACACACACACACACACACACACACAGATTAGCATGAAGGACAAAACAATAACCTTGATGATGATTTTTTTAAAGAATGGATAGCATCTGTAACTGACTGTGTGGTTAATAAATATTAAAGATTAGATTTGACTAAACATCGAGGAGCAACTACACGCAACAGATCGTATTGATTCTCATGAGTTCGATCAATAATCACAAATATTAAATATAATATGAGAAAACCTTTGACTGTTATATATGAAATGAAACCGAATTTTATTTATTCAATGATTTTATTTTGAAATATATATATATAGAAAAGAACATGCTTAAATATTTAAGTGAACGAGGGATTACATCTTATGCAAATATCAGTGTAGAATTTTTGTTTATTATTAGGAATAGTATCATAACAGAAGATCTTCGTTCATTTATTTGGCCAAACCAGTTACTGATAATTCTTGCAGTGACAGAAGGTTATCACACATTCATACATTATTTGGATGTGTAAATCATTTTAAACTCAATTCCTCTAAGTGTAGCTGGAATATTGTTGATCTGATGTTCTCAGCACAAGCGACGTATTCACCAGTAGTGTTTACTGATGCTGTGATGCTTAACAGCTCGCGTACGTCATTCACGAACATCCCCTTTTACCTCAGACACTAACATTTAATGATTTAATAAAGAACAGTAATAAATGATGCTATACATCGTAGTGAGTCATAGCCTTGAAATGATAGAATGAGTGGAAGGAACATAGCAGGTCAAGATTCAGTCGATCTACACTTTTGATTTCTGATCATGGAGCTTGGAAGCTGACAAAAGTATCTGAATATGAATTTCATATATTTGAATTATATACGTTCTTTTTGAATATGGTGTATTTAATAATTGTACAATGGTTTTTTTTCTTTGTTTTAGACTTGCTAGAGGTAAAATCTGCTTTTAAAAACATTTATTAATATTAATTAATATGAATATAAATTCGTACTGACAGGTTAAGGTTCAGAAATCAGAAATACAAATCTCAAAAATACAGATTTTACGGGATTCCCAGCGAATCCTTTCAGCGTGGTCAAGCTCAGTGTTTAGCCAATCACAGTCTTCTCATCGCATTTACAGTATAGAATTTAAATATATATGGAAATTCATAATCAAATACTTTTCTAAGCTTCATAACAGAAGGCAATTTTCTTCTACAATCTTCTTAACAAGTCCTTTAAAAATAGTCTAGCACTAGCGGTTTCCCTAACCAAAACATTTTCCTTATACACTGTGACTGCGGCGTTACAGTCATTTAACACCATTATTTATAAAAAATATAAAAAAAAAAAAAAAAAAAGTCAGATATTGGGTTGTAAGAATATAACAGTAAATTTTCATTCCAATGCTACTGTAGTTATACGTACGTGAATAATATTATTTATAATCATGTTGCAAGGATTGTTTGATTTCTATTACAAAGAATTACAACGATATGGACTGTACCAAAGAAACGGAGTAAGGGGGGAGGATGAAGACTAGGCTGTATTTAATCCGAAATCTGTGAAGTCTTTTCTCAGAACCACCCTCCCAAAAAAAAAAAAAAAAGGAAAGAAAAAAAAAAACACACCTCTACTTATAAGTGTCTTATCCAGAGACGGTTTAATGTCACACTATTAATCATTTAAACATTAATAAACTGTAACGCTTCTTAAATTCCAGTCCTCTAGCGCGCCAACACACGTGAGTCAGCACATAAAGGTCTTGATAATTAGCTGATGAGTCGGGTGTGTTCGAGCAGCAGAACCGCCTGAGGTTCCTGAGACTGGAATTAACAATCACCGATCTAATAGCACAGTAATGATTAAAAAACGAGCCTAACGAGCCTAACGAGCCTATGGCTACAGCAGCGTTTCTCAGTCCTGGTCCCGGAGTACCCCGACCCTGCCCAATTTACTGATTTATTTCCTTCTTTGACTCACCCAGTCCAGCCTAGTCTTGTTAATTAGCTCTTGAGTTGAATCAGATGGGCTTGGACCAGAGAAAATGGCAAAATAAAAATATGCAGGACAGAAGTACTCCAGGACCAGGACTGAGAAACATGAATTCAGTATGCTAGCGGTTTGTAAACAGTTCAGTTGTCATGAACAATAACCGTATAACCTGTACTGTCAAAAACCACTGCAGTCTGTGAATATTGTAAAATAGTAGCTCTATAATCACATGTAAATAACAGTGAGAATGAAGAATGTGTCGTGTCCTATCTGCACATGTTTGACCATCACTGCAAGACGCTCCGGACAAACATCCGTGAGGTTCCGGATTAAAACAGGGGTCTATTTAACGCATAATAAAATGTAAAGCACTTCTAGGGCTCTGTTTTTGCGCAGCACAAGCAAGTGTAATTTGCTGAAATAATATTGCCTTTATTTCTTTCTCTTTTTCTTTTTTTTTTTTGCTCATTTGTTTGAAGCCAAATTTCTGCACTCGGTTCTACTATTTTCATGCTCAGAAATAAACACGGCTGCAGCGAAGTGGTTGGAGAGGCACAACAGCGGGTGTGATGTGATTTTTAAAAATCTGCAGGCACAATGGGAATTTATAACACACTCTGTCCAAATCTGCTCTCTGTGACTCCCAGTGTTAGCAACAAATGCAACACCAAAATGGTATTTTTTATCCTTTTCATATTACTTTTACCCTGTTGATGTCACTGGACGTCACTCAGCTGCAAAACTAAGCACACAAACTAAGTTCTAATCTGTTGTCATTATATACAAAATGTCATATTTGCTAATAGAATAAGAATTAGCATTAATAATTGAGGAATTATTCGATATGTAAACACTGTGACAGTGATTTACTAAAATCCTACGCTAATTTGCATGTGCAAGGGCATTAATTGCGTGCTCAAAAGTGGGTGTGTTAATAAAAGAATTATTGGGTACATTTTCTGATGTGCAAAACGACACGTCAGCGATTTTTCCATGTGCTATTTGCTCCTGATAGTCAGATCTCCTGGAAAAGTTCAACTGAAACTAAACCTTGTCACATAATCGAGTGTCCAATGTAACACCAATTAATCTGGAAAAAAAAGTTTTTGATCATTTTAAGATACTGAAGCATAATCTTGAGAAACTTTTTCATTATTAAAAATCTATAATTTTGTCTTGAAACGGATTTCCACATATATATCGGTTTAGGATTTTTTGGTTGTATTGTTTTGTGCACGCAGTTCCCCGTTCCTGAAGGGACTTTCAGGCTCAGTAAATAACATCGTCTATAATCTAAATTAATCTATTTGTCGTGTATTTTGCACTTTTATATAGAAAAACACACCCTGCTTATTTATTAATGCGAACACAGCAGAGCAGACAGCACATGCTAGACCGTGTTCGCAGGTCAGTTTGAAGTTTGCACACAAAGATTTTTTTCAATCATGACCCGAGTATGTGAGTGAATCCCAAATAAAAGAGCACAAGACGACAGAAAATACATCTGTTGTAAAATCTGTCATCCAGCTGGTTATTTCTAGTAAAATCTAATTGTACAATCCTGTGCCTTATTTATCGATGATGCGTTATGATCTCAGAAATAGCTCCAACATGACCAAGATCCGATCGAGTCAGCCAGCGCATGTGACATGAAGTAAAGCTTGAAGTTCATTAGTAAATACAAAGAAGTTTAGAAATATTGGCGATTATATTGGTAAAATATTGTGATTATTTATATACAGGTAATTTAATATGGTCAGAGATGAGCTTGCATTGTTTCAAGCAACTTTATGTTTATTCTTCAGAAAATCGGGAGAAATGTTTCAGTGTGTTCCAGATGAAGCGCAGTGAGATTCCTGCTGAAATTCTCCACCTCCAAATGGAAGTAAATTCGTGTATGAAACCACAATAAGACATTCAACTAAAACCTGTCCAAGGATATTCAAAGATCCCGAACACTTTCCTCATATCTTTTGCGGAACGTTTCCCCCCTCCAGACACACTGTGTGACTATTCTGTGATAACTGTATACAGCGCTCTCTCTCTCTCTCTCCGCTCACCGAAAGTCCAATTTCTGTTTTGTATTCTTGTCTAAACAGAGAAAAACAAAAGAATGCACTGCGATCAAATTACCTATTTACCTATATCCTACCTTCAGAGGTAATGTTAGACTGGCACCAGCGGCAGTCGAGTCTCGAGTAAGGTGTAAGCCACACGTGTGTTTGGACAGCAGGAGAGAGATGCCAGTAATTATTCTGTGAGAAGCTTGTGAACTTTGCTATGACAAAATTGGATTCTCTGAAACCAGCAAGCGAACAAATGTCAAGTAGACTTGTGAAGTGTTTGCGCTGTTCTGGAAGAATGAGGCAGTTTCTATAAAAAAAAAAAGAGAGACAATTTACAAAGCCATTCCAAACCACAGGATCTGCTGACCCTGGACCTGCCGTGTGATTCGTTATATTTTAAGGGTTATAAGTTGGTTGAGTGACTGAATTGAGCAGACTGACTTCCTGCTATCCCATATCGGACGTTTGCATAATTCACATGAGATCTGATTCGAATAAGATAAAAATACGAAGCGTAAAATGCAAACGAAAAAAAAAAAGTATGCATACTTTTCAATTCAAGATGTACACAGTGTTGAATGGAAAGTGTGTATAAAGAGTGTATACTAATCCCGGTGCTCATCCCGTGTCAGCAGATCGGCATGGTCCGGGATCATAAAGCCGGAATACTGCACTTCATGTGACTAAAGAAAGCAATGAATCTCAGATCAGCGGTAAAAGCTCACTTGTTAAAGCACACAATGATCCGCTTTATGTCAGCAAATAATTTATAAGCTATGATTGAACACTGATAGAGAGAATGGTTTAACAGAACAGGACGTTTGTCTCTGGAACAGGACAAATCACAGATCATACACACAAATCCTGACACTTTTATTTTCTCTTAGGTTGGGGGAATTTTTTTTTTAAACCCCTTTATTTAAATCCAGATTGTTTATGTTTGCAAAAGAATCACATCAGTTAACTATTATATGATGAAGGTATGAAACGATGAATTGTTGTTGTATTGTTCATTAATCCGACTGCGTCTGACCTTAAACACAAGCTTTAAATCAAGTGTGTTGCTGCGTATCTTTCTTCTGTTAATCCGAAGCTCTACATCCAATATAATAATCTACACTGACTTTTCGTTCTATAAAGCACACAGAATCATAACAGCGTTTAATAACGATGAACAAGACATGAATCAAAGCAAAAACTGCACAGAAGGGAATTTGAATGATGAGTGTTTTGATTGTGACGAGGTCCAGAACATTGTGCGCATGTTGAGTAAGAATACTTTATACGGATAATATGATTTGTGACAATATTAAAAATGAAAAATATATATACATATATATATATATCAGAATAAAGATAAGCACAATGTGTGGATTGCATCTACTACTGTTTTGTCACAGATGTGTGTTGTTATATAATAAAGAACAGAACAATATGATGTGAAAGATCTTTAGTAACAAGCGTAAAGGGATTTGAAATTGTATTCATGTATAAAAATAAAGTCCTGAATAAACACACTTTGGCAGTTGGGATTTGGATATGAGAACATGGTTGTTATTCATATGGGCTGTGGCATTGTTCACAGAGTGAAGCTTGTGCATTAAAAACAAGACATTTTACTTCTGAAAATGAGACGGAGGAAAAGATGTCTAATATCTGATGATGTCATATTTGTCATATTCCATCTCTCGGATGGATTCGTTTTGTGTTTAAACGTCACGAAGTCCTTGAGGAGCGATCCCACGCCTCCGACCTTGAGATGACCTTTCAGTGATGACCTTGTATGACCTTGATTCTGGAAAGATCATTTCCATGCATGTCCACATCTACAGCATTTATCTTTCAAAAAAAAAAAAAAAAAAAGGAATAAATATTCATCTCATAGGAAAGCTAAAGAGAAAGACAGTTTTGGTGCTTTTCCAGATCGGATCTCTGAGGCACGATTGGAGCAGGAGCTGGACTCAGGGCTCTACGAGAGATTGCTCTTTGGAGTGTGCTATCTCTTCCTCACACCATCTCTGCGGGAGTGAACATGCTGCTCTCAGGATTAAAGAGATAAGAACACCAACATGAGCTTTTTTTTTTTTTAGCAGGATGCACGATGCTGCTTCTCCTTACAGAGGAATCAGAAGATTGGCGACGCTCCGTTTCCAAATCATGCAGATGGGCAAAGCATCTTATCTGTCTTCCATAAATCCCCAGAGATGGCTGATGTCTGGGTATCATGACAGTTTTGAAGAGTAGTGAATAAAATAAAACAGGCTTTTCTCAAAGAGTTTTTTTTTTTTTTATCAAAAGATAAATGACAAAGTACATCTGATGAAGATGAAATTACTTTTTTTTTTTTTTTTACTGTCAAGTCAGATCATTTGATATAATTAGTCAGAAACCAAAAACTCGCACGTCATCTCCAAGCTGAAGAGCTGAAGTCATCTCACGTTTTCTGGGCAAAGGGTAGTTCAAACTGGCTGGAAGAGGATTTTCACATGCTGGTCACATCAGAGACACTACAGTAAACATTCTCCTCAATGTGCTGTAGATCATTTATTAGCACTGTGTGAAGAACACACTAATACCAACAACTCCCAAACCTGCCATATGTGCTCTCACAAGCCTCAGGCCACAGACAACACGTGATAGAGCTCACGTTAGGACCAGATATCCAGCAGGAGAATTAGAAATGGTGTAATACCGCAGACAAGGTACGCTGTAATATTAAAAATAATTAAGTTAGGTGTCAGAAGTTAAGCTAGAAGCAATGTTCTATTGATTTGCTCGCCTTTCTAGATCGTGGTGCAGCGTGCTCTCTTCCCCATTTAGCTCCATAGAGCTGTTATTGCACCTAGTGGTCGAATATGTGAACTACAACAATGTAAAGCTTAAGTAGCTTCCATTAGCTTAATGGAAGTTAATATTATTAGTTGCTCTGTGTTTGTATTGCACACTGTGACATCAGCTGAATTTGTTCGAACGCAAGTTACCAGAACGCGATTAACGAGTTAGCAAGTTAATCTACTGTACACGGTTATCTAGCTAACTGTGTAACTAGCTAGGTTGTTAACGTGTCATTGCAGTGAAAATTTCAGCAACGGAAACGCATCATAATTGCGTTTGATGAATTAGCATTTCATCAAACAATAAAAATGAAAGAAAAGGAAAGAAAATGCTCCAGTCAGAAGTGGTTCACACACACGGCGTACTCTCAAATGGAAACGCAAACTCAGGGCTGAATGATGAAACATTTTTGAATTTAGAACCAATTAAAAATTCAGACATCTTAATAAAGGTTACGTTTCATCATCAAATATCTGTCAAGGAACTCAGCAAGCAACAATGTTTGATAGTAATAAAAGGCACAGCAGATCCATTTTAAAATAACTGATTTTAAAATAACTGATGCTGGCAAAACTATTTCACGTTACCCACCTGCTGTCACCCAACATCTACAAAAACATTTCGAATAATATTAAGTGTAGCCCATATTACCATTTGAAAAAAGGCCGTAAACGTCATAGAGCCAACAGCCCAAATTTACAAAACCCATTTGCTTTTTAGTATTCCAGCACCTTGCGACTCTTTTGTCACCTCAAATCTGCAGTCCTGTTCAGCAGAAGGTGTCTAACAGCCACTTAACACTTTTGAAGAGGAATGAAGCAGTTCTCTCGCTCCAACAGCTGAATAAGCCAAATAAATCTCCACTTAAGTCAACTGACATCCTGACTCCACAGCAGGGGAACAAATAATTGCTTTTTGGTTCCCAGTGTTAGATTTCATGTCACAAGATTAATTCAGTAGTGAGTAAAAAGGACCTTGGAGGTAGATGGATTAATTCAGCACTCTTTAACCAGGGCAGCAGTTTATTCAGCGCTGTGAGAGTGTGGGAGAACTTTAAGAACCTAAAGACCCATGTAAGTGGCAGAATGTGAGTCTTATATCATTATTTTACTGCCAAACGTCAAGATAGTTCAATCAGTGAGCAGGATTCATTCCGCTGTAATGCAGATATATTTACTCTGCTCTGGCCCACATGGAACGCGGGTTTATATGCTAAATTCTCTACGGCCTGATTGCTTGCTCTTGGAAACGTTTCCATCAGAAGATGAATTGTTCAATCCTGACTTTCTTTGAAATGACCAACATGAGCACATTTTCACTGTCACGTGCACAATCCAAAATGCGCCGTGAACCACAGCAATAAACATCATGTGAGGCAAATGAAGAAATGATCAGTTAAAGCCTTTATCACAGAGATAACTGCATGATTTGAGGGCATAATTACAGCAGAAGAAGAGGCCATACGGATAGCTGTTACTGTTTTTGCAGCTATCACTGACCGTCATCTGTTCTTTCCTTTCAAAATGGCTGCTACTGATGGTGGTTAATGACCTCTGGTGTGTACTACCATAAATGTTCCTCAGCTTTGGTCTTAAACTCGTGTTCGGCGTAGAGAGAATAAGAACACCTAGAAGCCGGAACGCCAAATCCCTGTTCACTGCTGTTCCTTGAGGTTGGCCAGTCTGCTAGAGAGAGCAAGCATCACAATGTAGTATCACAGTTCTGGAGATGTTGCCTGGAAGAAGGTCTCTGACACTACTGATCATCCTGCCCAGTTTAAAGCCTTTAGCCAACAGAACTGCAGATATTTACAGTATTAACCATTTGGGGTTCTGCAGCCTTTAAAAATTTAGCCTTTAAAAATTCAAGTGGCTGGTATCTTTTTTTTTTTAGCACCACCTAGCTATTTATAAGGTTTTTTTATATAATATCAACACACTAGACTCAAAACCACACAATTTAGAAACTTACGAATATGATGATGATGATGATGATGATGATGATGATGTTTTTCCCCCCCGTTTGATTATACGACAAAAAAAAATGCCAAAGATATTCCAATAAATACAACAGCTGTCATGTCACAACCATTTCACAACCAAAACAAACATTTTATTTTAACTATATCTCCATTTCTACATGGTCTATCAACCACAAATAAAATCCACACTGAAGTTAGAATGATGTCATTTTTTGCCAGCATGTCGTAAATAAATGATGCAACTTAATCACACGGAAATTCTCTCCGTTCCCTTCGTCCTTGTGGAATTTTTGTCTCTTTCTGCAGCACAGGAGGTGGATTGGGGTATGTAGTGTTACAGGGAGGTGGATGGAATAAAAACCTTGGTGAAAGATCTGGTTATAATGAACTGTTGAGGCTGAACTCGAGGACCTCGAGAGGGACGCTGTTTTTCCCACTGGCTGGATCATCTGGAGTCCTGTAGGGCCATGAGCATCTCTCAAACACTCTTATCTCTCCTCTGCTCAGACTATAGAAATAGAAAATAGTCCTGTGAGGTCAGGGACTGCTGGTGATGACAGAGAGAATCAGTTCTGTCCAGACGATGGCTGTACGCCTGTTCTTTCTGCTTGTCTAATTTGGGTGATGGAGATGGCTAAATACAGAACTGATAATGCATCACATGGCAGCTGTGGATTACTCACACTTACAGACACAGTTTCTATGGCAATTTTATATCATATAAATAATTATTATACAATTATTATTACATAACAATTACACTGGAAGTCATAATGTATCGTGGACAGGACATGAAGAATGGAATGGACACAGAATCGAGGTTAAAGAACATTTCTAATCTAATACTGATAAAGAACCCACTGACGTCGACACTGAACTCTGTGGATATTTCATGGAGACTTGTCCAGTATTTAAGCTTTTTAAAAAATTTTTACTCAAACAAAACAAAACAATAAATTATTCTACATATTATCGATCTTCCCTAATGAGGAAATATACATACACTCACCATCCACTTTATTTTAAAAACAGCATTCTTCTGCTGTTGTAGCTCATCCACCTCGAGGTTTGATGTGTTGTGCGTTCTGAGATGCTTTTCTGCTCACCACGGTTGTAAAGAGTGATTATTTGAGTTACTATAGTCTTCCTGTCAGCTCAGACCAGTCTGCTCATTCTCCTCTGATCTCTCTCATCAACACAGTGTTTCATCCTGCAGAGCCTCCGCTCACAGGACGTTTTTTGTTTTTCGCACCATTCTGTGTAAACTCTACAGACTGTTGTGTGAAAATCTCAGGAGTTCAGCAGTTTCTGAAATCCTCAAACCAGCACATCTGGTACCAACAACCAGTCACAGAGATCACACTTCTTCCCCATTCTGTTTGATGCGAACATTAAGTGAAGCTCTTGACCTGTTCCTGCATGATTTTATGCATTACACTGCTGCCACCTGACTGAATAATTAGATAACTACATAAACGAGGAGGTGTACAGGTGTTCCTATTAAAATGGACAGTGAGTGTACGTCTGAGAGAGCTGTACAAGGTGAAGGCCTGCAGCAGTCCTGATGTGATAATCGACTGTCTGACTTGGGTACAGGGGTGAAAGACTAATCGAAGCATCTAGTAGTAGGTGGCTTTAAAAACAGCAGCACTTCTGTATCTTGTTTTTCCAAGAATTACGATTAAAATATAAAGCAGCGGCCAGAGCTCAAGTGAGTATGAATGACAGGGGCATATCCATAATTGTTAGGCATAAAAGCACAGGCTGAGGATCGAACCCTCCTCAGGACCCTCATTACCTGTTCCTCATCGTGGCTAGGATGGATTCAGTCTGTGCAGAGATCCTAATCCTCCAAGATCTGATGGAAGATAAGGTATTGTACAGGGAGGTGTGTTCACAATGTTCAACTGATGCCTTTGTCTATCCGTGCCAAACCATTAATGCATAAATCTCTTCATTGTCTAATTGAATAATTCATTATAATCTAAAATTCTTCTAAAAATCTTAACAGTTAAGAGTTACCGCATGATTCTTTAGCTTGCCTACATTAGGAGCAACAATGATTTTTGTTTCATTCACTCATCACTTGTCATTACAATTTGCTCTACGCATTACAAAACATATAAAATCCTTTCATCACCCCACATGACATGCATTTTACATCGATGAGACTGCACTGTGATAGCCAGCTGGTCCACTCAGAACCACAGGAGGCACTTATCTTTAACACACATCAGGAAGCCTGAGATGGAGGAAATGGCAATTAACAGACCACTGGGCTGAACTCCAATTCATACCAGCAAGCCAGGATCATTTAGAGAGAGACAGAGAGAGAGAGAATGAGAGAGAGAGCAGCCACAGCGGCTCATGATTACTGGAGTGGAGAGAGAAGCTGATTAAAAATAAATGGGAAGCTTTTCACTGAAGGTTACGCATTCATTTGTCTGCTTGTGTTGCATCAATGACTGAGAAACAAGGAAAGAGTTTGGCACAAAATAGTAAGAGGTGGAACTGTCTGTCCTCGGATGAGTTCATGCAAATGGACGCACTCTAACTGGAAGACAGACTCAAGCATTTAAAGCCAGTATAAGTGACTTTCCTCTTTGATTTATGAAACAGACGGTATAATGGTAATGAAAGTGCGCTACACTGACACCGAGTAAAGAATTTACGATCACTGCTGCTATTATAGTCAGTGTTGTGGAGTCAATAATTGAGATGGCTCTAACAGCCACTTTAGAGGCACAATTTATTTACACTGTGCCTGTATATGTAAGGAATAACACACAGCAGGCTGTGCTGTGATATGAAAATAATCAACACCGCAGTAGTGTCATACGGTCCGACATGAAGTTGATTACATTCTGTATAACAGCACGCCGCCAAGTGTTTTATTCCTCTTATCCCACAGCAATTTGCCAACAATTACAATGATTTATTTATTAACAAACAACACATCACACTTTTTATCCGTTTATAATTACATTTAATGTTGTGGAATGCCACATTTTCCAGATAATGTTATACCCTGTTTATGTGCGTCTCTATAAAAAAAAAATACAAAAATAATAATAATTTAGATGTGAGTTTGTTCTTGTCAAGATTATTTCGTTTTTTCACACAAAAAACTCCTGGGAACCAAATAATTATCTACCAATTTTTCTGACAAAAAAAGTGAATCTTACCATAAACGACACACTGCTAATGCTATGAGCTTATTAAAAGAAGTCATCTCAAATAAGTTAAAAAAAAAAAAAAAAATCATGAAACAGAATCTGATCAGTCCTCTCGGAGGAGAAATACATAAATTTGTGACATAAGGGTCAGGAAGAAAGAACATACTGCACAAGTGCAGGTAATGAGACCAATTTATCTCCATTCCAACTGCACTTCACTATAATCACTGACAATTCTTCTGATTTATTCCCTCCTTCTTCAAGCCTCCATCAAGACCTGTTAAAAAAAAATCACAACTTACCATCTGCTCGCTTCTTTCACTCAAAGCTACAATCAGCCCCTAAAAAACTACAAGCCTGATCTTAACACTGAACACTGAAGTTTTCAGGGGTGTGTTGGGGTGTGTGAGGGTGTGTGAGGGTGTGTTGGTGTGTGTGTGTGTGAGGGTGTGTGAGGGTGTGTTGGTGTGTGTGTGTGTGTGTGAGGGTGTGTGAGAGTGTGTTGTGGTGTGTAGTGGTGTGTCGGGGTGTGTGAGGGCGTGTGAGGATATGTCGGGGCGTGTGAGGGTGTGTGAGGATATGTCGGGGCGTGTGAGGGTGTGTGAGGATATGTCGGGGTGTGTGAGGGTGTGTGAGGATATGTCGGGGCGTGTGAGCGTGTGTGAGGGCATGTGAGGGTGTGTGAGGGTGTGTGAGGGCGTGTGAGGGCGTGTGAGGGTGTGTGAGGATATGTCGGGGTGTGTGAGGATATGTGAGGGTGTGTGAGGGCGTGTGAGGGTGTGTGAGGGTGTGTGAGGATATGTCGGGGTGTGTGAGGATATGTGAGGGTGTGTGAGGGTGTGTGAGGGTGTGTGAGGATATGTCGGGGTGTGTGAGGGTGTGTGAGGATATGTCGGGGTGTGTGAGGGTGTGTAAGGGCGTGTGAGGGTGTGTGAGGGCGTGTGAGGATATGTCGGGGTGTGTGAGGGTGTGTAAGGGCGTGTGAGGGTGTGTGAGGGTGTGTGAGGGTGTGTGAGGGTGTGTGAGGGTGTGGCTGTGTGTGGTGTGTAGGTCCCAAAACATGAAAATTAATGAATTGTCCTGAAGCCGATATGATTCCTCTGTAACACATAATAATGTGCTTCATTTCAGCCAAACCGCCTCGTCTTTGTTAGCGTAGAAACGTTCGCCAAAGCAATTTTCCTTGGTTTTACACTTAGGCCAAGTCTCCCGAGAGGTAATTAATCTTGTGTGGAGTTGTGAGCTGACTTGGTGAATTCTGACCACCTGGGGTTTTGATGTTATTCATTTATTACTGCATAGGAACCCAATTTGTTTAGACTGGGTTCTGAGTCTTTTAGATCCAAGATATCTTTTAGTTTGTTCTTCAACAACCTTTGAATAGAATTTTTTTGGAATGGAAGATGAGAGGCTGCGTTATATATTTATGTGCTTCGGTTATATGTGATGTAACACATATATGTGCCTCGTGACTGAAACGAAAAAAAAAAAATACAAGAAAGCTAAAGATTTTTACTTTCATATGCAGTTTGAAAGGGAGGGTTGCCAGGTCTCAGTAAAATTCCCCCCACAACTGCAACTCAATAAACGCACAAAAGACTTGAAACTAGTCGAAATAAAAATTCATTTCTGATTCATTTACAGAGCTGCTGCTCCTCATAGCCTACGCAGACGATGCTCTGTGTATCCCTGCTGGGTTTTAAGATAATAATCATCTAAATAATTTTAAAAATATTAACTCCTTATAATGAAATGTTACTGACATTTCTGATTTTTCTGATGAAAATCAGTTTTCAGGCGAACACACGGGTTCAGTGTTGATTTCCAGATCAGCATGAAGCAGTGCAGCAATCAGCAAAGACAAAGAAAGGACCGAACACCTGCAGAAATCCAGGAGAGGCACAATTTCTCTCTATTTCAGCTCTGAAACAACAGATTTGTGCCTTTGAGACATTTTTCATCTTTCACTTTGCTTCAAAATGGTGCAGCTGGACAGCATTGAGCCTATTTGTGCACAACATTAAGCGTATATTATTAATGTGACCTGGTTCCGTAAACAAAGTGATCTCAGGAGACGATGATTAGCAAACTCACGTTGCATCTTAACTTCAGTGCTTTATTCTAACTACAGCAGCAAGAACACAGACACTGATCACAGTAAAGAGTCGAGCCCTAGAGGCTTTCAGTGTGAGTGAAAGGAAAATCTGTTGGTGTTCAGGGACGGTGTGTGTCGTGTCTCAGTGTCTCACCGTGTTCTTGTACAGAGACTCAGCACTTTGCTGGTCAGAAGTTTAGATTTAATCTAATGGGCTACTTGAAATCGTGCGGTTCCCGAGTTTCCGCTAGCACTGTTTACGTTCCTCAGTTTGTCTCTTGTAACTCGATCCAAACGAGTGTGCAGCGTAAAGTAGTTAAGACTGAATATTTTCAAAAATAAGCAAAAGCAGAAATGTAAAGAGCGCTTCTGTGTCCTTCAAAATTTAACTGCTTAAAGCTTCCACGGTTTCTCAGCTCAGAGTGACCTCAGGAGACGATGATTAGCAAACTTACGTTGCACCTTTTCCACTCATAAGAAGATCTACAGCAGACGTTTCACACCAGATCAGCTAGCGGAACCAAAACCACAGAGGGTCGGAGAAGACCGGGAAAAAAATACGTGTATAAATACTAAACATATACTCACCGTCCACTTTAATAGGAACACCTGTGCACCTAAAATCATGCAGATATCTAATCATCCTATCATGTGACATAAACCCATGCAGATACAGGTCAAGAGCTTCAGTTAATGTTCACGTCAAACATCAGAAGGAAGAAGTGTGATCTCTGTGACTGGTTGTTGGCATCAGATGTGCTGGTTTGAGTTTTTCAGAAACTGCTGATCTCCTGCAGGGATTTTCACACACAACAGTCTCTGGAGTTTACACAGAATGGTGCAAAAAACAAAAAACATCCTGTGAGCGGAGGATCTGCAGGCTGACACACTGGAAAAAGACCAGGTGATTGTTTTTATTTCGAATCTTCATCTGCTGTTGTAGCTCATCCACCTCAAGGTTTGATGTTTTGTGCATGCTGAGATGCTTTTCTGCTCACCACAGTTGTAAAGAGTGATGATATGAGTTACTACATTATATCCTTCCTGGCAGCGCTGACTTTGTAGCTTCTCTCAGCTACAAAGCGTTTCCACCCACAGAACAGTCGCTCACTCAGTGTTTTTTGTTTTTCGCACCATTCTTAAAGAAGACAGGAATTAAATGGTAGAAAAAAATAACAGAAATTAACTTGGAGAAACTCGGAACTCTGTAACTTTTCAATCCATCCTCAGTAACTATGATCACACACACACACACACACACACTTTCTGTATATAGGCATCATTGATTTGGCAGCTTGACACTTCCTCAAGCTAAATTTAAGACTTTGGAAGTACTAAAGTAACTGAACAAATCTAATACATTGCCTTTCCATTTGGTAAAAAATATTTGTGACCTTTTGTCTTTTTTTAATCTCCAATTCTAATTTTTTTCACATGGTCAAATGAATGTTAATGACTGGATATGCGCATAATTTTAATCTCTATCATTTTCTTTGTCATCTTACAGAAACACAAGTCTATTTTTTATTTATTTTTTTAAAAGAACAATAGAGAGCGCATATATAAACTCCATAGCTACAGCTGTATACATTAACACGCAAATAAAAATCAATCATTTTATTTTCATAATGAAGCCTCTTTAAAGATTGTAGTGTTTATGGAACTTGTCTGTAATATAGCTGAATAAATTATAAAAATAAGTTATTTGCATAGAAATCTGGCACAGATAAAATTCACACGAAATTAATCATATGATATGAAAACAAGGTACGATGTAGTGAAAGTAGTTTGTTTCTTTTAAAAACACAAATATGACCAGTGGGATTAATTAATTAATGCCATAAATGCTGTCATAAGTGTGATTTTTATCTTCAAAAATACTGTAATAAAATTAGTGTGTTTTTGATATTTATTGGGAAAGCAAACTTAACTGTTTACTATCTGATATTTCAAATTAGGTTGCCAAAAGGTAGGTGTGTGTGTGTGTGTGTGTGTGTGTGTGTGTGTGTGTGTGTGTGTGTGTGTGTGTGTGTGTGTGTGTTATTTAGTCGCCAACAATCGGTCATAATTCGTGCTGGATTATTTATGTGTCCTGCGTGTCATCACAGAGCTAATTGTTCTTGTGATTTTTCTGTGTTGAACATTTTCACTGCTGCCTGCGAGAAGCGTCTAATTAACTCGTGCTATTAGACACAAACTGCAGTGAAGATGGCTCTCAAATTACACGTTGGATATGTTAATGTTAATGTTAATCGAGATGGTTTAATTGAAGACAAAGACACCGATTTATTGGCTATTAAGTACTGTTTTGATTACAGGGATTAATTGATGGTAATTAGTCCAGACAGTGCAATAAACAAATGCTGATCCACATGAAGTGACAGAAGGAATGGATTACTAATTAAGTTTGGTTTCAGAAGAAATGAACTGTGTTAGAATGAGGTTAGTATTTTTATAAACTATATCATAAAAAATGCGTAATATGTTATTATGAGAAACTAAAATTCAAGCTTTTAAACTGTATAAATGTGTAAAACATTTCTAATGAAGCACCTTATAGAAACTAAAGGGCGGGATCTATTTAACACACATTTATAATAGTGTTTGATAGATATTTTCCCTTGTAATATAGCAATAAATTATAAATTCAGAACATAAAAACAACAACAAAGTGATTATGACCTAACTCTGTAAAACATGACAGCCCCATTAAGTTATGTGAACTTATTTCTTCTCTTTAACTCCAACTGTCATGACAAGTTTTGGATATTGATCTCAAGTTTATGTTTCCAAAAATAAAAGTAAAAGTAATCCATTGTCTTGACTCGACTTTGATTCGAAACAAAGGTTATCTTCAGGTTGAGTTTACTCACGTTTTTAAGGCAGCAGGTGAACTTTCGTTCCTAAGTTTAACCGACCTGAAATGTCTTACAGGGAACTGACAATCTTCATTAGCATTAGCATAGCGCACGTCCCAGGTGTTACACAACTGCAGTTCTCAAAGCCAATGTCCGAACCAAGTAGCTTAGAAAATAAAATGTTCCGACAAATTTCTGAATTTCAGTCTGCTTTCAAAATAAAAAAAAAATCTCCATCAAATTGAAACATGATAAAAAGGATTAATCAGAAGATCACCTGAATGCTAAAATCTTCTCTTTCACTTCCAGTAGATTCTCAGTGCATCCAGTGATCCACAGATTTTCTGCTTCTGCTGTTCAATTTCTCTCTTTTTTTCAGCCTTAAACTACTTGATTACATGAAGTGTAAAAACTAGCTGCTTAGCTATTTTCCTCCTTACATGGTGGAAACTAGCTGTTTTTTTTCCCCTCCAAAAACCGACTCCTCCCACTATTCCTTTCCCACCAACCACAGGCCACAGGCCAGGCCACGCCCTAATACGGCTCAGCCAATGAAAAAAGCACAGGGCCAGAAAAAAAAACAACAAAAGAAAGCATGCGAATAAACGTTACGGAAATTCTCAAAACGTGCGTTCAAACATTTCTCTCTTATTTTCCTGAGTTTCTTTGCCTTCTTCCTGGACCTCTTTCGCCATTTGGTTTTCTGTGGCGCTTACGTTTATTTATTCTTCTTATCGCACTCATTAACAGTTTTCACAAAACTATCAAAATTATTATGTGTAAAAGGATAACGGTTGATTTTTAACTCCAGTGACGTTTCTTCTGAAGCTTTTCCTTCTTTAAGTGTCTTCCGAGGGAATTTTAAGTGACAGCCACTTCGTACTGTATCTGTATCTTCCACCGACACAAACGGCAAGTTACGCAAAGTAAATTAAATATGTAATGATGTTCGAATAAATGAAATAAATAAATTAAAAAACACACTACAGCAGGTTGTGCAGTGCAGCTAAACAAATATCACATAAACCAAAATAGCTACGTACGTATACTGTCTCAATTATGGATAATTAATGAAGACTTAATATTTTATTGTAATGGCTTTTTAAATTCAGCAAAACATAGAATGTAACGTAACACATTTTACTTAATAACTAAATAAATCAGAGGCTAAATATAAGCCCTGTGTATATAAAAAACAGTGTTAGCATTCTAAACCTCTAACAAGTAATGAAAATGAAAATACTCAGTTAAACACACAGGATTCTGTAAATCTGTATTCTAAAGAAATAAAAGTTATACTTTCTATAAAAGTATAAAAAAAACACTCCAGTTCTTTTTAAACGCAGACTTGAGGAGCGGTTCTGTAGATTCTCATATCTGTAAAATGAAATATGGATTGTTCAAAATCAAAGTATAGATACAGAAATACAAAAAAGACTTGAACACAGATGATCAGATCAGCTTTGCTGTAAATAAATATAAATCTAAATAAAAATGTAAAAAAAAAGCACTGATTCATTTTCAGCCTCTGATAATAATTAGAAGAACAATAGCATCTGTCACGGCTAATCAACTTAGATTAGCTTTAGGTTCCTTATTTACAATAAAACATACAAAATAGATCATAATGATTCAGTGTCCTTATTTCCTTGTTAGGTTTGTTTGGTTGGAGTTGGAGAAGCAGCTGAAGGAGTTCGACTTTACGTGATGTACAGTACACAGTATTTACTGCATGGAAATGAGAAGAAACAGCACACGAAGTCAAGTCACGTCTTTAATCTGAATTTCCTGCTAATGTCAGTGCTAATACAAAACATTTCCTCTTAAAGTCGTAGTTTTTTTTTTAATGTACAAATCTTTCGGACTGTGCGCCAACAGTACAGTTTGGAAAAAGATGAATATTTGAGGAGAAACTACAGGAGAAGCAGCACAGAAAGATTGAACATGTTGAGAGATAATGTGAGTGAATTTACTGAACAAGAAAAAGCTTTTAATGGAAAGATGAGAGGAAAGATCTCTGACAGGATTAACCGCACGCTGAAATAGATGCTGAAAGACTTCGACACTCGGTTTAGACATCGGTGCCAGCAATCAACCAAAAACAATGAATATACAGTAAATGAAAGAATAAAGTAAATAAGGAAAAAACAGAGCAGTGGATCTCTTTCTCAGAGGTGGAGGTTGGTTCTGGAACAGAGTTCTCGTGAGTGTTACTGTGAACGACTGCTCCAGATCTTACTTAATAATAAAGGAACTGATGACTCATCATCTTCTCTTGATAAACGGGTTCTTGTTTTTCGACAGCTAAATGAAGCTTTCCAAACGTATTGCTCCTAACTGCTTGACAGGAGTTCAGTTCTTCTTCTTCTTCTTCTTAAAGAATGAATCTAATTCGCGCTCCACAGCAAAAAGCTCAGAGATTAATGAAAATCCACAGACAGGAATGAACACAAATAAACGCTGCGAGATGTCAGACCTCAAAATACAACTCAGTGGGAATTCTCCTGGGGTGACATTTTTTATTTAATACACAACATCCCTGCGGTCATATGAAAAGAACATCGGCATAATAGATTGTGACAGAATGTCCAAATATGTGATCACGTCCAAATCCCATGAGGAACAAAACAATTTGAGAGAATAATTATTCGTCAGTTTTGTCCCTTCATCCCGATACATGAAACGATCACCTCCTGGGGTAGGTGACACTAGCAGAACAACAAAACAAATATTTTAGGTAAACGTTCTCTAAAGTAAATATGACTTTAAGACTTAATTGAATATTTCAGATGCTTATTTTATGACAAATAAAATGTTGACTGATACTGCATTAAATAATCCCTGACACACAGAACCTTGTGCTGACCGTGAGTTAAAGTCAGATTCAGGTCAGTTTCTCTCCTCAGTGTTTTCCTACTGCACGGTAATGGATTCTTACACATTCCTCTCTTATCAGAACATTATTCCTGGTCAGGACTTCACACTCAGGTTCCATCTTGTAATACCAGACCTCTTCACACTGTCCATAATAACTGTCCAGGGCATTTATTTGAACTGCACGGTATCTAAAAGTCTACTGGACGCATGACTGGCACGGCTCTAAGCCGTGGGGATCGCAGGCTGGGCAGCGTAACTCTCGGATAGACTCGTTGAAGCGGTTGGCCAACATGGACAGCTTACTGCCGTGGCACAGGGAACACGGGGCGGTACCCGAACCTCCACACTGCTCACAGCCGCCTGTCTCCTGCAGGGTAGAGTAAATCAATAACAATCACACGGGGAGGAGTGATGCGATGGAAAGGCAGTCGTATCTTCACTCCTGGGCAAATAAGTGGCAAAATGTTAATCTTTTAATGGTCTTAAGAACAAATCATTGGTCAGGAAGTGAGCAAGAGTTAAACTAACAGATAAAGGAGCTCAGTTTGGGAGCTTTTCCCTCTGATTTCTTTACATTTCTTTACATGTTGAAGTCTTGTGGCTCTTGATGAATCAAGAATCACTCATCTTTTAATAAAAAAAATCCCAGAAGACATTATTGGAAAAGTTTGTACACCCAGACACGTGTTAGTCTGAATTTTACATCAAACATTTTTATCATTATGATGATTTTGCGTACAAGAAGACTGTAGAAGTGAATTTCTCTGTTTCGAGCTTTTCCCCAAACAGCAAAAGGAAACCAGCGAGTGGAGGCTCAGGAGCTCTCAGGAGCGCATCTGCTTCATTCCTGCTCATCTCCTCACCAACGATTTGCTGTTAAGACCTTTAAAAGCTTCATATTTGCTCATTTTGGGCTTGGCTCTTTTTTTTTTTTTTTTTTGCTCAGGGTATACGTTTCCATTTCTATAACAGCACATTATTTTATTAATTAGGTTCCTGACTTTGAGAAGAGCTCATTAGTGATATTTGAGCAAATTATGACACTCACACTAACGTAAATATTGTATGTTCATAAAAGATCTGTTTATAAAGCCCAGTTTGAAATCAAACCCAGCTTTAAGTTACAGTGCTTCACTTGACAGAAGTAGGAAATAAGCGAATAATAATTTTCCATGAGTCGGGTTCAGTGTTGAATTACTGTAGATGTGTGTTATCACTCAAGGCACTGCAGTATTTAACTACAGTGTAATGAAACTTAAGCTCCAAATTTAGTTTGAGGATTAAGGAACAGATCGAAATAAAAACTGCAATTTTTTTTTGTTTTAATTAAGAAGGGAAATGTGTGACTCAAGTAATCAGGTTATTTGTGTATAGAATTGTGCGCATCCTTCAAGAGAATGGACAAAAATGTCTGTGGTGGTGATGGAGGGATTTCAGAATGATCCAGTTTCAAAATGAGCTATTAGACACCAGATCCATGGTTGTATGAACAGGTACAAAACTCAGCACCTACACATTATAACTACAGTTTATGTAGTGTGTTTGGACATGTTTGGTGAAAAATGGAGAATTTTCTGAATGCAAATAAAATCATCTAATATAAGGTGATGAATCATAGACGCTTTGGCACCATTTTGCAGCTAGTAGTCTAAGGACTGTTGTAAAGATTTATAGATTAATGAATTTTGCTCAGAACTCAGATCTTTTAGACTAAAACATGGTTGACTTGGCCATAAAAGTATCTTCGTGCGTAACGATCACAGTCAGTGGTGGCTCAGTGGTTAAGGCTTTAGGGAATCTTATACCTCTTATACCTCTATGTACGGATTTGAACTCTAATTAAAAAAATATATGTGGTTATTTCAAGTCATGCACAAAACTAAAACATATCAAAAGAGATATGTTTGGATGTTCTGATTTGGAGTGGACCAAAAATCTTGGTACAAGAGTCTCCTCTTGTTGGAGACATTCCAGGATGAGACTCGGTGCTGTTATTCTCTTCAGGAGAAGCTTCTGGGAAATATTGAGTATACAGGTCCTAGTGTTTCAGCTCAGAATATCACTCATTCATACAGTATGAGATTTGTTTTATATATTCATATTTTGCTTATTTTCATGAAGGGGGTCTGCAGTGAATGTATTTGTGTTCCTGTAAAAACAAATCACTTCTCTCGAGTGCCACAACAGAAAAGCGTTCAGTCTACCATGAGTTCAAATCCTGTCTTTGCCACAAAGAACATAATTGGTCGCTCTGTCTGAGTGGGAGGGGCATACTCGCTCTTCTCTACCAATGTCACAGTGACACTAAACAATCGTGTCACTAAACTCATGTATGCGGAAGAGGGCGGATAGCGCTTTCCTCTGCGTGTGTTACGCTGCCCTGTGATGAGGCATGAGCAGGAGATGTGATAGGAAAGAGCTGACTGGTGGTTGGGAATTGCACAAGAAGGAATCAAGGATAAAATGTTGGGAAAAAATAATCAATCACCTCTTCCTTGGGAGCAGGACATCGTTCTTCCTTACGGACACTTTTTGTTCTGTGTCTCCCTTTGGATCTGGACTCCCGGCCTGGAGAAACCTCTCGTCCTTCTCCTCGATGGTGATGGCAGCTTACACCACTCTCAGCTTTTTTACTAGGAGATCGGATGATCTTCAGGTTGCTGGTATAGATGATGATCTTTTCGAAGTCTAAAACCGGCGCCTGAAGGAATCCAGCAAACATACAGACACAAAGCATATTATTATTAAATGGTATAAAAAAAAAATACACAAAAGAGTCTTAGAATCTGTTTGAATCTGTTGCTATAAATACTGAATGCCATGATTAAGGCACAAAGCTCCTTTGAGAGAAACCAGACAAAGAATGTCTGTCATGATGAGTTTGATTTGCTCCGCTGCAGACGCACCACAGAACCGCCGCAGCAGAACTTTATGACTGACACTGTAATAATCCAAAGCACAATTACATACAAAAGCCATTTTCTCAGCAGTCATCCCTAACTATTCCTAGACATTAATACATTTGACTTGTCTTGAACAATCGGTGATGTCAAAGAGAAGAAAAGCCCAAAAGCCAATCTTATATCTTTTATATTTATCCGCAGGTTCGTGCTAATAAATGTGATTGGAGGTTTTGATCATCATCACCGTTGATGCACACACACTAAGTTGTAAAGAAAAGTAAAACTCACAAACAAAGCTGTTTAAAAGGTTGTAGGCTGTACTGGAGATGTTGTGTATATAAATAGGTTGGCTTTGAGGGGAAAAAAAAATTAATATCCATGAGAATCATCAATTATGTAACACTACAGGTAGAGGAAGAAAGTGCTAAGGATTATGTTGCTGAGATTATAGTATTACACACACACACACACACACACACACACACACACACACACGAATCCTCAATCAACTAATCCAATGCTATAACGTCTAAAATGGACCCTCTGTGTTATCAGGACTCACTTTTTCATCTTGTTGATCGCTAGATGTCAACGGTCTGAAGCCACTCACTGCTCGGTACACGTTAATGCGCTGGGCTATAAGACCCGTAGGAGGATCTACATCCTGACCCTGGACCTCCTCAAAGCTGCAAAGCTGCTCCACGTCCAGGTGCTGAGGGATCTTTGTGTGGATGAAGCTGTGAGGATACTTCTCCTCAGGACTATCCAGTTCCTGGCCGTCCTCATACACGTGCTTCAGCACGCGGCCGCTGTACGACGACGCCAGTTTGAACCTCACCTTCCTCGGCTTGCCCTCGTGTCTCGGCCCTGTCTTCTTCGAGCACTCCTCCATGCTTCCTCAGCAGCGGTTTTTGATGTTATATGCCTGGCTTGAGAGCTGCGACTCCCTTGCCATCAGCGCTCACAGTATGGTGTAGAGAGTTCATTCATTCTTCACCGGCCTGCTGAATTATTGAGCGCTTCAGGTCAGGTGGAGAAGAACAGAGAGAGAAACTGAGACCTTGTGCTTTCATTAAATAATCATGGTTGAAGTATCGCAGTGGGAATGTTTCAGCACTGTGTATTGAAGCACATTTTTCTTTTTAAACTTATGTTTTAGACAGTTAGGAAGCTGAGCTGTGAAGTTTAGCACTTTAGCACTTTAGCATCATTCAGCACTTATAGTATTTCCTTCTTTTAAGCCATTTTATGCTTCATATATCCACACAATTTCAACATTAGGCGAGAAGGCAGTAATCTAACAAAGAGCGCATTAGTCTGTATGTATTTCGACATCAATCTGCTAATTATCTCCGCAGCTGAATGTTATTGCTTCCCAGCTACTAAGTTATTTTGACTCTTTTGTGTGTGTTATTTTATTGTGAAGTCAGTCATGTGTGAAATTGTTTTTCTTGCTTCCCGGTTAAGGATCATTTGATGCGTCAAGCCTCCAGATACGTCGGGCTAAATGAATATTAAACTACACACATGCTTCTCTTTATCTTTATCTTACTATCTGCACAAGATTATTAAGAGTAACTATTATTAGCAGAACTATGTGGTGTTCTGTTGCCTCGTACTCTTTAGTTTATAAATTAATAACTTAATTTCTCTCACAACTCCATTATTGAGCGTCAGGACGAATATATTTTCAGAGAGACTTCGTCTGCTTTATGTGTTTGTCCTCCCTGATTAAAAGCTGTAATGTTGTAAGGCTAATTGTCAGTAAGTGTTGGTAAATATAAATAACTTTGTGCTTCCATTCATTCATTTATTCAGTTGACTGTTAAAGATTAATAGAATGTATTTTCTGTTGCAGGATTTAAAAGTCTAAAAATAACTCAATCTGACAACATCCACTGTAAGAAAGAGGATTAATACTACTTAGTACTAATCCCCTCTCAGGATTATTATTATCATGCCTAACAGGCCTCTTATTCTTATTCCTGTGGTGCATCAGTGACAAAAGAGAAGAAAAGAGGAAAATGAAATATCCGTGTGTGAATATCCGTACATTAGAGTTCAGCGACATCAAACTCATTTTAGGTAACGGGTCACATTCCACTCAGTCCAAGATCAAGTGGGCGGATCCAAAATAATCAGTTTAGCAGACTGTTGAACACATCAACAACTTCTTTTAAAGTGTCCATTTATCGACATTTATTTCAAAGTTAGATTACTGAAGTGGCGGCTGAAATCTATATATCTAATTGTGATTGGGTAAGTATTCAACCCCTAATTTAAGTCTTTTGGAAAGAGATGTGCCCTACTTGTCCTGATGTCCTACTTCTGGTTGGAGTTCTCATCAGTTGAGTTCGCTCGCTGCTGCTGGGGCCCCATATGGACGGCC
>CM074988.1:705507-716428 GCA_037576825.1 Pangasius krempfi
GAGATATGAGAGAGAGATGTGAGAGAGAGATGTATATATGAGAGAGAGAGATATGAGAGAGAGAGATATGAGAGAGAGATGTATATATGAGAGAGAGAGATATGAGAGAGAGATGTATATATGAGAGAGAGAGATATGAGAGAGAGATGTGAGAGAGAGAGAGATATGAGAGAGATAAGAGAGAGAGATATGAGAGAGAGATGTGAGAGAGAGATGTATATATGAGAGAGAGAGATATGAGAGAGAGAGATATGAGAGAGATATGAGAGAGATATGAGAGAGAGATGTGAGAGAGAGAGAGAGATAGTTAGATAGTTAGATATATATATATGAGTGAGTGAGTGAGTCTCTGTGAACCGAGTGAAAAACAGTATTTTTGTTTGCCGGATGTGGCGGTCGATCAGTCGATCAGTCGATCAGCCGACAGCGTCGACGTAATAATAATAATAATAATAATGATGATGATGATGATGATGATGATGATGATTTTTTGCCGCAGTCTGTTTCTAAACCTTCTCCCCGAAAGTGTCTGTAGAATCTTGTGCCGTTATTCGACTTAAACCCCACAGCGCTGTTCAGCTCTCAACTATAAAATAATAAGTGATCAAATCATCGCTCAAAGGACGGATCTGCCTCTTAATTCACGTACAGTTGGAGTCGTAAGTTTACACGCCGTGCAGAACCTGTTCATAAAGTTCATAAAGTTCATAAAGTTCATAATTATATTTATAATTATAACGACGATTAATAATCCATCAAGAAGAGCCGAGGGGGTAAAAACTTTTGAACAGGGTGATCGGTGTAAGTTGTTATTATTTTGTCTTCTTGGAAACATGTAAACATCTTACGCAGCTTGTGAAGAGCAGCACTAAATAAAAAATTAAATATTTTAACTAAATGATAACAATTATTTGTTATTACTCCTGTTCAAAAGTTTACACCCCCCTGAAGTTTCCTTCTTGAGCATCAGTGAACGTTTGCAGCTTCTGTAATCGTCGTGTTCGAGTCCCTCAGAGTGAAAACACGGATCTCAGCATCGTAGTGCTGCTGACGGAAAGGACTCAAATACGCAGAAGATGCTGGAGAAGCTGAGAAGGTGCAGGACCTGGAGGAGTTTTCTAGAGAAGCTGAGAAGGTGCAGGACCTGGAGGAGTTTTCTGGAATAGCTGAGAAGGTGCAGGACCTGGAGGAGTTTTCTGCAGAAGCTGAGAAGGTCCAGGACCTGGAGGAGTTTTCTGCAGAAGCTGAGAAGGTGCAGGACCTGGAGGAGTTTTCTGCAGAAGCTAAGAAGGTGCAGGACCTGGAGGAGTTTTCTGCAGAAGCTGAGAAGGTGCAGGACCTGGAGGAGTTTTCTGCAGAAGCTGAGAAGGTGCAGGACCCGGAGGAGTTTTCTGAAGAACAGTGTGGGGTTCAACTGCTCAGGACGAACAAGAGCCTCATGAACAACTTTCACAAAACATAAAAACCGTCTCTGATCATCAGGAAACACACAGAGTGTTAATAATCGAGCGCGTGGAAACTTCTGCACTGGTTCCTGTGTGTAAATTCATGGAAACATCTGCTGTGTGAAGTCGCTTATTCAGGGCAGAACTACACAAAAACACAATGCTATCTTTATGATCCTCTTATTATTATTATTATTATTATTACTACTTTAAATTAATAACGTTTTGCAGATTCTTTACGGCGTGTGTAAACCGATGACCCCAACTGTACCTCTTCATCGTCTTTCGTTTATCATCTAATGTTTGATCTAATGTCGTTTGTTATTTCCATCCTTCCACATGACCACGTCTTTCTCTCCTCAGCTCAGTTTTCACTTTCTATCGAAGCCATTTTTATGAATTAATCCGGGTCTTTACACGATCGGGGTATTTTCTGTCTCGTCCTCAGACACACTCGGAGGTTTTCAGGTGTAGATGCAGCAGAGATACGGCGTAGTGAAGAATAATCTAAGAATCATCTCCGTTCCTGTCTTTGGAGCTTGAAACGATAGCGTTTTGATTCGATTTTCACCACAAACGTCGTGAGTAAAGGCAACGTCGGGTCCTGAAGGTCTGCTTTGTGATTGTGTGACAGACTGGAACATGCGAGAATGCACGCCAAGCACAAAGGGCACGAAGCCATGCACGCCGAGATGGTGCTCATCCTCATCGTCACGCTCGTCATCGCTCAGCTCGTCCTGGTGCAGTGGAAACAGCGGCACTCCAAATCCTACAACGTGAGTACGCTCAGAAGGAGAAAAAAAACAACAACAACACGTGACATGATAAAGATCCCAGAGCTCAAAAATTGTGTCTCCGAGCACTTCGGAATGTTTTTTCGCTCTCTGACCTCGGGAACCTCGCGAGAGGATTCCTCCGGTGGCTTTGAGAACCTTTCTGATCATTTTACCTCAGTAACGTGGTTCGTAGTTCATCCAGAGAGAAACCAGAGAAGGTTCATAAGGTCGCTCTCACACTTAAGTTTTTTTTTTTTTTTTCCTGGACCTCATGAGCGCTTTTTGGTGAAACGTGAACGATGTTTTCCAGAGATCCGATCCCTGGTCCTCTTAAAAAAATAAATAAATAAATTAAAAAAAAAGGTGGGGAGGCCGTGGGATTCACTTCAACCGAACTCGCGTCGCGCGTACGTCATGTGAATTTTTACTTTTTTAAATATTTATAATAAAAAGTAAATAGATTTTCCATGTATAGGAATACATTATAGAAAAAAAACAAAAACCCTTTCAATATGTCTATGAACAAAAATAGTTAACGTTCGTTAATAGACTAAATTAGAAAATGATCCCTGATGAAGTCAAACACGACTAACGCGAGCTCTCCGTGTTCGGCGTGACACGCCATCGGCTTTGTCACGTCACTTCCAGTTCTCACATCAATCAAAAATGTCGCTGTGTTTTGTTCAAAAATGAAACAGACTCCGAATCCCGAACCGACCAATCGTGTCCGTCTGCGCGCTCGTGTATGCGGAAGAGGGCGGATAGCGCTCTCCTCCGAGCAGCAGTTCAGTAAAATGATATGGTAGCTGTCAGGAATTAATTTACTTTTTAATATAATATATTTAAAAAAAAAAAAAAAAAAAAGCTCTGCAATTTCAAGAAATAAAAATACATCCAATACTAGAATTTGTGTATGTTTTAAAAATAAAGATAAAACGATATGAAAGTGACGTCAGACTCCGGTGTGTTCTGTGCTTCACCACTAGGTGGAGGCGTTACGTCTGTAAACTCGATCGCTGTAATCCTTGAATGAAGTCGTTCCCAGATGATGATGATGTTGTTGTTGTTGTTGTGTAACTCCTACACCACCACGCTGGCAGCATGACCTATGACCTTTGACCTATGGTTGTATTGATTGCTTAACTTGTATTGCAGCATGTTATCAGTTCTCCAGGATATACTTTGGATTTCCAGGTATTTGGAATTACATAACCAAACCGTTTATCTTTAACAGGTGAGTCTGTCGATTGTTGACACGTCCGAGAAACTGGGGCGAAGGTAAAAATGGTGCCGTTACGGAGAAATTTCGTCAAATGGCATCATTTGTCACGTGTTCCTGCCACGACGGACCTGTAACGTGGAGCTTTTAAATATTAAACCTCAGTCGTAAACGTACAGGATCCACACCAAAGTCTTAATGAGGCCGAATGAGAGCTGAAACACAGACGTTCAGTTTCAAACAGTCCGAGAGTAAAATCCATAAAACGACAAAAAAAAAAGTCTAAAAAAGACTAAAAAAACAAAAAGTACTAAAATAACACATGAAAGTAACATAAAAAGCGAGTGATCTCAAAGAAGAACGAAGAATCTTTACGTATCTTAATATATCATCGTAATAGAGCCTTTTAAAACATTTACACGAAGTAGCAAATAAATTTGAGATAAATATCTTCTGTAAGAAACGGGTTTGTTTATATGGGAATTTTTTTGTTTGTTTGTTTTGTTTTGCTTTTTAAACTTTTATGTGACCTTAACATGATCACTTACATTAATATTTGTAAATGTTGTTATTATTATTGTTATTATTACAATCTTTATTTATTTATTTATTTATGTTATTGAATTAGAGTCGCTGAACCGTTTTGTGACGTAATTCAATCTGGTGAGAAATTACATTTTTTACATTTTTTTTTATAAATGAATTTTTAGTTGTTTGTTGTTGTTGTTGTTGTTTTTCCTCTTATTTTATATCCGTTGTTTTCGGAACGAGGTGGTCCGTGTGTCTGTAGTGTAAGTGAGGAGATCCGTCTCTTTAAAGAGGACAGGGAAGGTCATTTGAAGCAAATCCGTTTAATACGATGTTCTGAAGATCTTCTGTAAAATCGGATTGAAGAAGAGACGGGGATTTTTAAAAAAAAATTATAGATGATGACGTGATGTCTTTATTTAAGCAGCAGTGTTATTTCACATGACAACTCAGCATCACGTTTTGGGCTTCGTTCACTGAGACAGAAGAATTATAGACTAAGAAACTCTTATTATTATTATTATTATTATTATTATTATTAATCAGTGGGTGTGTAAAAGACCGCAAATGGACGTTATGAATTTTCTGCGATCCCAATTCCAGATTTATAAAACAGGTCTCCTGTGATATTAACATAAGTGACTAAAAACCAAACCGAAGGAATATTCCTCACACTGACTCACCAGGCTGTTTTAGGAAAATAATCCAACGCCAGTGTGGCGTGATTCGTCCCGAAGCCAATCGGAGAATTCCGGTTTATACCTGACGCGTGGTTCACGCTCTCGCCGCGTATCTTATGTACATCCAAGATGTTTAAAGCTAAAGAGCTAAAGAGCCAGGATATCCCTGTCCGAGCTGTGATTTCATACACAGCGACGTTAAACACGCTGGAGAGCCCGGTCTCCGTTTAAACCTTTCCGCTGTCGTCGTGATTGCTGTCATGATCTGCGTCTCGAATCGAGAACTCCGACCTTACGTTCAAAAGAATTCGCGAACCTGGAAAATCCAGAAGGCTGCTACGCAAGACGGAGCTTTGAACACTACATGGGAGGATTGAAAGATTCAAACACCAAAAGTAAAACGTAAAATGGTTAGCGTTCGTACTCTTTAACGTCTAGAACAGTACACGAGCATCCGATTTGAGACAAAACGCGAGATTGTTTAGCGAACGTAGACAGACAAGGAGATGTGTCCCATTTTATTTTCCAACTGCCGCTAACAGCTATTCAATTACAACAAGCTGCTGGTAGAGAAGTTCTCAAACTTTTTTTTTTTTTATTCATTTTACTGCTTGCGTTAAATTGTGCGTAAAGTTGACAGAAACGTTTCTTCAGCCTGCCACGTTCTGACCAAACTCCTGAGTAGATCAGTGAACCTCAGAACTTCTACAGATTATGAAATAAAAACTAAATAACTAAAAAAACAAACAAACAAACAAACGCATGTTATTTTTATTTCAGAGATTTATTCAGGTCTTCTCTAAAGCCTGATGTTTTAGAGAATGTTATTTTTTCTTTATTTAATCTTAATTTAAGCAGGAAGTGTCTTGAGATTAGAAATATTTCTTTTGCGAGGATGTCCTTTTCAAAATAGCTTCAGAATTACGCACAAGGAAAAGTACACACTGAAATCTAACGTTTCTGTTAAACAGAGAAGTTAGCGAAGTATCACCGCCATTGGAGGTCCTTGTATCGGCGCTAACTCGACGTTATTACGTTATTTGGCGATGTGAAAGTGAGTGACTCATCCTGAGTATGACGCTATTATTTCGCAATAATAAACCAGATTAAAAAGAAATGGAAACCCGGTTTAAAATAGACGATGATTAAGGTCCTTCTTTGCGTTACGTCTTACGTTACGATCAAGTCTTGCGTACGATTTTCTTATCACAAACGCGCTGTTGCTGTTCTGCAGTTGGTGACCCTGTTCCAGATGTGGGTGGTGCCTCTTTACTTCACCACGAAGCTGCACTGGTGGCGATTCTTGGTGACGTGGTCCATCTTCTCCATCGTCACCGCTTTCATCACGTTCCGTGCCACTCGGAAACCTCTGGAGTGCACCACGCCGAGGTACTTTATCACGAGAGAGCTTCTCGAGTCCAGTCGAGAGCGTCTGAGATGGGGAGGGAAGGGGGCGGGGCTTCAGATATTCCCTTTGCCCTTTTGTCTACTTTATTCCTGAGTATTATCACTCTGTGACCTGATGTCAATGACACAGCGACTTAATGCCATATAACTCACCAGTTCCTAGTCTACTATTAGTCAGCTGTTGGTGAACCCTACATGCTTGTTGACACATCTGTAAACGGTAATCCCCTCTGATCCTTCTGTAAACATCCTCCCTCTCTCTCTCTCTCTCTCTCTCTCTCTCTCTCTCTCTCTCTCTCTAGATTGGTTTACAAATGGTTTCTCCTCTTGTACAAGATCAGCTACACGACGGGAATTGTGGGATACAGTGTAGTCATGTTCACACTCTTCGGCATCAATTTGATATTTAGGTGAGTTGTTCACTCGGTGAGATCAAAACAGAGACATCGGTGTGGGAGTCTGATGGTACGAGTTTCTTTTCTCATGTCAAAAATGCAGTCAAACAAACAAACAAACAAACAAACAAATAAATAACAGATGAGCTGTGAAATGAATCCTGTTCTTAAGGTTCAAGGTTCTTAATTTGTCACATACATGTGATGTATTAATGTAGTGAAATGTTTTTCCTTAGTGCCTCGTCCCACAGTGCAACCGTGATACATAATAAAGCCGAATATAATAAAAGCAGAATCTAATGAATAAAATAGAGTAGAATCTAGTAGACAAATATAGACGTTATATGTAAAAAAATATATATATGTTCAGCAGCTTTTAGAGGAATGCAGTGTGCAAAAAATTCTCATAGTGCAACTGTTTGTGTCTGTGTGTGAGGTAGAGAGTGCAAGAAACAAGGTAAAATACGCTATAAAATACGCGAGCTAGCTTTATTAGTGCAGCGCGTCGGTAGCTTTCACTTTAAAAGTAAGGCAGCGGTGTTGTTCCTGCGTTCCTTATGTACATCTGGAGCATTAAATCCACGTCCGCTAGAGCCAGGACGTCCTCGTCCGTCAGGTTTCCGAGTCGAGGTGTAAAATGGTAAACACGCGGACGAGCTCCGTTTCTGTTTAAAGCTTTTCCTCTGTCGTCGTGATTGTTGTCATGAGCTGCGTCTCATTCAGAAGTATTTACTAATTCCAGAAGAACGGTCCACAAGACAGACCTTTTGAAGGCTACGTGAGAGGTTTTTAAAATCCAAACACCAGCAGTAACAGGTGAAACGTTCAGCGCTAGTACCGAGCAGCTCTAGGATCGTATGTAAGTGTGCGATTTGAGACACAGCGTTTGCTGACGTCTTGTCAACTTCTCAAATTTGTTTTGAAATGAAATAAGAAAGTCCCCAAAACAGGGACAGGATATGCACCGGGAATAACGTCTCTCCTCCCGAGACGACGTGGACGACACCCTGATCATTCTTTTGGTTGAAATAACATCTCGAGGAAGTGACGTGCCTCGTGATTAGTTCGCGAGAAAACATTTTCCGCTCAGTGTTTACCGTAAGGGGCTTAAAATAGATTCCTCAGTCAGCAAGGCTTGTAAACTGTAATGTCAGTAATTATGGATAATTCCTCGTTAATTACTGATGAGTTAAGTGGTTCATTATTCTAATCTCCAGCTTGTGACCGATTTTAGAAAACGCTGCTGTGAAACAGTCGCATGCAATAGATCTTATTCCTGTGTAATCCTCAGGTAGTTTAATAACTATCTGTATTATGCAAAATAAGCTTTTAAAGTAGAGGAATGAACCACTAGAAGAGGAACAGCTCACGATTTGGCAATATTTTATTTTCTGTAACGCTTTCTATCCATGACATCAGTCAAGGAAGTGCTTAACAAAAGGAATCATCCAGCATCACATGCTTTCATCAGATAAACAGAATAAACTGCATGAGTCAGATTTTAATGGATTTTAAAAACAAAAACATAATCATATGTGCAGGGAAATGTTTTAAAATGTTGTATTATGTTAATGTTTGTTATATTTAAGTTAGCTCTTTATTTTGCAAACATGTCACCGCGTCTGAGTTTTCAAAGTGTTTTTATTGTTTTGGTTTTTTTTTTTTTATTATTATTTTTTTTTTACGAAGTGAAATCCTTCCTCACATTTCTCGCTCAGGATAAAGCCGGAAGATTCCATGGATTTCGGCGTCTCCATGCTCTTTTACGGACTCTATTACGGCGTCCTGGGCAGGGATTTTGCCGAGATGTGTGCGGACTTCATGGCGTCGACGGTAGGGGTGAGTATTTCCCGTAGACGCTTGTACTGAATGTGAACGTCGGGAGATTCGCGAGTTCGAATCCCGAAGACGCCACAGCGATCCGTGCCTAGGAGAAAGTTCTAGCGAGAAAAATTCACTGGAAAAAGGGGGAAAAGGGAATACTCTTTCTCTGCCATGTCAATCACAGCAAAACTGCGATCGTGATTGTCTGTCTGTGTGAGGTCGTGTATGCGGAAGAGGGCAGATAGCAGGATTTCCTCTGAGATTCGGTTGTCTGGCGTCACGTGTCTCGTTTATCTTTCGTCCTCGCCGCCCAAAAACAGACTGGATACGTTACCTCGTGACGTTCTAATCTTTGTGCTCAGTATTACAGTGCATCCGGAATGCCGACTAAACACCTCTCGGACAGCATCTGCGCCGTGTGCGGTCAGCCCATCCTGGTAAGCGTGGACGAAGAAGGGATCATGGAGAACACCTACAGGCTCTCGTGCAACCATGTGTATCCTTTCACACTAATCACTAATCGTTTTATATTACCATCTGATGATCCGGGACACAGAGAATCACAGACAAGGGTGTTGCTTCACAACGTACGCTTGGTCAACATGCTAAAAAATTTCCATCCGTACATCTCATGACCGTGTGACTAGCGTGCGTAGGGCGTGTGCCGTACCTGCGAACTCGAGCAGGAACTCGGTGACCCGCCGAAAAAACCCCCCGCAAGATGCGTCGCTTCTCTGGCACAATTATATATTTTATTGTTCTGCGTTTTAAACTCGCGCTCGGTTTCGGGGTTGGGTTTTGGCTGGAGATGCATGAGCACTTCCTGGAATGTCTGTATAATGACCAAAAAGTTACCGCTTTCCCTCCCACACACACACACACACACACACACACACACACACACACACACACGGGATATAACTCAGCAGGTCTTTTCATAAGGAAGGGAAAATACACCGTAATCTTTCCAGTAAAAATAACCTTTTCAAATACTCCAGGAATATTTACATCACCCCGTCTTCACATAATAACAATAATAATAATAATAATAATAATAACTTTATTTATATAGCACTTTTCATACATAAAATGCAGCTCAAAAATGCTTCATGCCAGAAAAGATATGATCAAATAATAATAATAATCATAATGTCTAATGCGACACAACATAAAATATATATATATATATATATATATATATATATTATAACCTAAAAAGTCCTTAAGAAATAAAAACAGAAAATAAAATATTAAATGGATGATTAAGAGATTAAGGAAGCAGAGGACTAATGAAAAGCCAAAGAAGATAAATGTGTTATAAACCTTTTTTAAATAAATTTTATTTATTAGGATGATCGCATGGGATGCATGCAGGACGCGTGTCGTTAACGTTTCGATATTTTAAGTGACATACGCAGATATTCTGAATCGATTATAGGAACATTCCTCCAATCACATCCTTAAGTAAATAAAGCGTGCTGGAAGAGCGTTTAACTAAACAGACAGGTACTACAGAGACGAATCGCGTGTCGTGGAACGTGAACGCGTCTCCGTGTTATATTTTTAGAACATATTTTAGAATTAGTGCCGTCTAACTGTGCGAAAAAACTGTTCTGACGTTCGGTAAAAGGCGTGTTATTGTATTATGATCAGACCCTGACTCCGTATAGAGCTAAAAACACTGAGACCTTGTCGGTTCTTTACTGTTTAATAAAATTAATTTAAAGAGTATTTGCTTCATGTATGTTCTACTCGCAGTATTTATTGTGGCACGTGATCTCTACTTTAAATATCATTCATAGCTCAGGTTTTATTACTCCATCGCCGGTTTTGGAGAAGTGGTTTAGCTATTTCACTAAACGACGTCTTATTAAAAGGAACCTTAAGGAAGCCGATGTTTGTTGATCTTAAATAAATAAATAAATAAATAAATGAATGATAGATTTGGGTGTAAATACACAGCTGCAATGCTATTAAGAGTTTTAAGAGCTAATAAGAGCACTTTAAAACCAGTTCTGGATGCAGGTCCTTCAGAATAGGAGTAATATATATATATATATTTTTTTTTTAGTTTGTTAGAAGCCGAGTATATTTTTATACTAAATGTAATGGATAATTAGTTTTTCCCCCCCATAAAAGAGAGTATTACAGTAATCTAATCTACATGTAGTAAATGCATGGATGAGTTTTTCTGCATCTTTTCTTCGTTGATAAAATGCAACCTTGGAGATGAGATCAGAGTCGACTGTTGCACCCAGATTTCCAGTCTGGTTTGAGAGAGAGACAGAGAGGGAGAGAGACAGAGAGGGAGAGAGACAGAGAGGGAGAGAGACAGAGAGGGAGAGAGACAGAGAGGGAGAGAGACAGGGAGAGACGGAGAGGGAGAGACGGAGAGACGGAGAGGGAGACAGACAGACAGACAGAGAGGCAGAGAGGGAGAGGCAAAGGGGGAGAGACAGAGAGGGAGACAGACAGAGAGACAGAGAGGGAGACAGACAGAGAGACAGAGAGGGAGACAGACAGAGAGACAGAGAGGGAGACAGACAGAGAGACAGAGAGGGAGACAGACAGAGAGACAGAGAGGGAGACAGACAGAGAGACAGAGAGGGAGACAGACAGAGAGACAGAGAGGGAGACAGACAGAGAG
>CM074988.1:747254-762554 GCA_037576825.1 Pangasius krempfi
TCATTCTGTGCCGGAAAACTAATGTCTGGGATCTGAAATGTTTTTGTACCGAATCAATAATGTAGAAGTCAGAAAATTAACATCTGTAGCCATGATGATGTCGAGCGAGAATTTCAGAAGAAGTTAATTAGTAGAAAACTAATCTATTACGCATGCGGAAAGAACGTCGTTCCAGATCTGCGAATTCTAATCGTCGAACTGTTGCGCCGAAGGTCCGAGGAAACCGAGAACATTTCGAAGATCCTGGAGCGTAACCGCAGTCTGCAGGAGGAGAACAGCAAGCTGAGTCGAGAACTGAGCGAGGCCGTGGGACAGACTGCCCTCATGTGCGAAAGGATCATCGTGGTATGTGTTTCAATTTCAGCTGATTCCGGGTGTAATTCCATAATAAGCATCAAAAGATTTAAAAAGAAAGATTTTATTTACAGAATTTGCTGAATTTTCTACTCAAATTTTCTTCCTGTGAGGAGAATTATTTGGTTTCGTTCATCCGTTGCTCAGATACGTCACAGTTTGTAAAAAAAAATGTAAATGACCAAAACTTTAATCGCCTTAATCGTGCTTTTATTTTTTAAAGTTTTTTTTTTTGGGAGTTGATTTAAGCCCACAAAAACAATTTAGAAAATATGATATCTGTGGTTGATGTTGTTGTTGTTATTGTTGTTGTTTCTTCTTCCTTGGTAGACGGAGCAAGTCAACGAGAAACTTCAGAGCAAATTAGAGGAACTGAGGCAGCACGCTGCGTAAGCCTGAAGTGCCATCGAGCACTGATTTTATTTTATTTTTAAAAAATAAATAAAAAAAATCCATGATCCTGGTTGATGACTGAATCCATGACTTTGTCTCAGGTGTAAAGTGGACCTTCAGAAGATGGTGGAGACCCTGGAGGATCAGGAGCTGAAGGAGAACGTGGAGGTCATCCGAAGCCTTCAGCATCTCATCCTGGAGCTACAAGTAAGAGTCAGGAGCCACTGAAGAATATCAGACCTTATTATAATAGGATTTGTGTGATTTATATATAACGGATTTAATCTTCTCTACGCGATATCCAGTGACTTTTACATTGATCGTTAATAATTATGCAAGTTTGAACTTTTACTCTTTTTAAAATGTTAAAAACGCACGAGATATTACTCTCGATTTAGTGTTTCGTTACTAATTACTTTTAAATAGATTGTTAAAATTCCTTTTAAAACGTGCGCCGCGGCCTCGTTATGACCCACGTGGTTAAGTTCGCCGCTCTTTGCCAAACCACTGCTGATTTTTGAAACACGGTGTCGGTAGCGCAAACACAATTTTGACACACACACAAAAAAAAGTGACTCCTGATGGGGAAGTGTGCTGATGCGGCGACGTCCGAGCCGTTTAAACGTAAACCCGATGACGTAATTTGGCTTCAGGTTTTATATTTTGTGCATAATTTTTTCTTAAAACCTGTTCTGGATGATTTTAATCGTAACTTACGCCTGTGGTTGTTTATGATGATGATGATGATGATGATGATGATAATCCGTTCGTCTCTGTAGCATGAGAGTGCCGGGATCGCAGCCACCATAGATGCTATGACCTCGGGCAATTCCACGACTCTGGAGGTCGAGGCGGAGGGCAGCGCTGCAGACGCGAGCCGCAGTCCCGCCACCGGCTCACCTTTGGTACGCGTTTAATATCGAGATTAACAGTACAGTATTATATGAAGTACAGCTTGTGCTCTAGTCATGTTCTCTTTCCTTTCCAGGCCAGCAGCGCCGAAGCTCAGGCTAAGGACTCCCCCGAGACGTTCACTACCCAGCATGCTCTGAGGCAGGCTCAGATGTCCAAGGAGCTCATTGAGCTCAATAAGGTCCTCGCACTTAAAGAGGCCTTTGTCAAGAAGATGTGCCAGAACGACAGTCACTTGGAGCCTATACAGTCAGAATACCAGGTCGTAGATTCATCACTCGTACTGAACATGTGCCTAAGCCTGAGATTTTATTAATGACTCTTGTTAGCCATTCGGTTACTTTTTGTAACTTGTTTTGTAAAATCACTCGTAGGAGAACATCAAAAACCTCCAGGCTGAGGTTGGATCCCTACAGAAAGAGAAGGAAGACCTGATCCTCGCACTGCACTCCGCTAAGAAAGACACCAATCAAGCAAAGTAAGCTCATGCTAACAGTTCGGCTCGCGCGATGTTGATTTCTGACGCCGAACATTTCCACCCTTTCAGGTGTAACCCTAAGGACAGCAGAGGAGGAGGAATAATAATGATGATAATAATAATAATAATAATAATAATAATAATAGCAGGTGTGCAGTCGGGAGCTGCTTACTAGGCAGAGACAATCACGAAAACTCCGCTGGATGGTGGAGTTGTAAGTGATTCTGCAGTAACATGCAGTAAACAGAAATAAATAAATAACAGTACATTTTCAATATAATCCTTTTACATATCAGTTGTCTGATGTCCTCATGGCCGACATTTTCGCTGCCGATCTGCTGCTCGAAGTGTTTAAAACAAGAAAAAGTATTTAATCACTTTCTTATCATCATCCCTGTTAATCTTATTTATTATATACTACAACCTTGACGTTTATAAAAGTCCAGTCACGAGCAGGTGAGACGTTGGGAAGTGGGCGGGGCTTCCACGTGGCGTCGGTTAATTTCGGAGAGTTCAAAACACCCACGCGACTGTTCATCATTCCAGGATCATCTCCATCATGCTCCAGCTCTTCTGGAGTATTTTTGATTGAGCCGTTATATAATCGCACAAGCCTACGATCAACACCTTAATGCCTTAGAGATGATGCGTTAATCCTCCGTACTTCCCTCCACACCTGTACAGGTTGAGCGAGCAGCGCAGGAAGAGGTTACAGGAGTTGGAAGGGCAGATGACTGAGCTGAAGAAGAAACTCCAGGACCAGTCCAAGCTTCTGAAGCTCAAAGAGTCCTCAGTGCGCAGCGTTGCGAAGCTTAATCAGGAGATTCAGGTACGCCTGTGAGGCCGGAACAGCAGCCAAGCGCTTATAGAAGAGTCCGCAGAGATACTGGCGTGTTAAAGGTGATCTTTAATGGCATAAGTGATTTTTATTCCTCGTTTTTGTGCGTGTGTGTAGGCGATGAAGGCCCAGCGAGTGCAGCTGATGAGGCAGATGAAGGAAGACTCTGAGAAATTCCGTGTGTGGAAGCAGAAGAAAGATAAAGAAGTTTTGCAGCTGAAAGAAAAGGTTTTGTTTTGGGTTTTTTTTTTTTTTTTTTGGGACAATAAAAACCACCTGCTGGAAAATGACCAGCCGTCCGTGTTACGTTCTCCCCTCCTCTAACTAACTTACTAACTAACTAACCTGAGCAACTAACTAGTTAAGGTTAGCTGGCTAGTCTGTGTGCTAAACAGAGTAAATTCCTGTGACGCTCTTGTAACTCAGTCGCTCTGTGCTCTAATAGCTTAACACAAACATTTCCACTGAATTATTTTTTAAATCAATAAAATGACACATGGCATGTTTTTAGACAGATATTAAAATCTAAATCTAATAATGATTTGTATTAAATTATGGAGAGAATAATTTCAAATTTAGGTTTAAATTAAGCACTGTGCGTTTTGTAGTAGCGATGAAATACTTAAGTTTTTAATAAAATCAGTGTATTTATAGCTGCTTTCATGAGCATCACGGTTCTAACCGTAATCAAATTAAATGTTGACTAGAAGTAAATGTTGACTAGAAGTAAATGTTGACTAGAAGTAAATGTTGACTAGGCTTAGGATTGTGCGTAAAACATCAATATCGATATTCCTAATCCGTCCCTTTTCCCGACTTGCGATAGGATCGTAAACGTCAGTACGAGATGCTGAAGCTGGAGAGGGATTTCCAGAAACAGGCGAACGTCCTGCGACGCAAAACCGAGGAGGTAACGTTTATGCCTCGACGACCTTCGACGACCTTTCAGCTCATGATCGCTGAAATAACGCTGAAACCGTTGTGTTGAGGTCTAATCGGTTTAATCGGTCTGTCTGTGATCTCTCAGGCTGCTGCAGCTAATAAACGGCTGAAGGACGCTCTTCAGAGAAGAAGTGAAGTCGCCGAGAAACGCAAAGACACTCAGAGCCGCGGTATGGAGGGAATCGCGAGCAGAGTCAAGGTGCGTCCAGCTTCTAAACACAGACGATTGATCTATATCGTGTTTTTGGAGATATTTATTTATTGCTGTGTGTGTGTGTGTGTGTGTGTGTGTGTGTGTGTGTGTGTGTGTGTGTGTGTGTGTGTGTGTGTGTGTGTGTGGGGAGAAGGGCTGAGCGATATGACTAATCACGATTCACAAAAGAATTTCTATTATAAATGAAATATCACGATATTTAGTTTTATGAACCAGTGATACAGTCGTGTTAGAATTTTAAAAAATGTGTGTGTGTGTGTGTGTGTGTATTAGTTATATTTTACAATTATTTATAAAACATAATGTATGTAATCCTGAAAAGGAGAAAAAAAAACATCTTGCAGTTTCAAAAATAAATTACAGTTTCAAAGATTAAGTAGAAACTGTTTGATATTTAAAAAATTTTTTATATTGTTTACACTCTCTCTCTCTCTCTCTCTCTCACTCACTGTCTGTCTCTCTCTCTCTCTCTCTCTCTCTCTCTCTCTCACTTTGTCTGTCTGTCTCTCTCTCTCACTCTCTCTCTCTCTCTCTCTCTCACTTTGTCTGTCTGTCTCTCTCTCTCACTCTCTCTCTCTCACTTTGTCTGTCTGTCTCTCTCTCTCTCTCTCTCACTTTGTCTGTCTGTCTCTCTCACTCTCTCTCTCTCCCACTTTGTCTGTCTGTCTCTCTCTCTCTCTCTCACTTTGTCTGTCTGTCTCTCTCTCTCTCTCTCTCTCACTTTGTCTGTCTGTCTCTCTCTCTCTCTCTCTCACTTTGTCTGTCTGTCTCTCTCTCTCTCACTTTGTCTGTCTCTCTCTCTCTCACTTTGTCTGTCTGTCTGTCTGTCTCTCTCTCTCTCTCTCTCTCTCTCTCTCTCTCTCTCTCTCTCTCTCTCTCAGGCCTGGCTGCTGAATGAGGTGGAGGTGCTGGTGAGTACGGAGGAGGCTCGACGCCACCTACAGGACCTGCTTGAGGACAGGAAGATGTTAGCTGAGGAGATCGCACAACTCCGCCAGCAGATGGAGTCTGGAGAGAAACCTGTGGCTAAAGTCCGCGTGAGTCCCGTTTTTCAGACATCTTCGTACGCCACTAAATCTGAGGAACAAACTGACGAACGAGGGGAAGCTAACAAGCGAACTAAACTACCTTTGCTGTTTTCTACAGCGCCGCACCCTGACCATCTCCGAGCTGGAGGGTAAAGGAGAGCTGGAGGCTTCCATCAGTAAACAAGTGGACAACCTGGAGACTGAGATGGACCTCAGGTCGGCTACGCAGAAATGAGCAAATATAGCTATAAAATATAACCAAACATAGCCTCTAGCAGCGATCAGTGGGCCCAAGCACCGAGCATACCGCGGTGAATCTGACGAACCCTCTAATAGGAGGAGTGTTTTTTTTTTTTTTAAAAAAAGGTTTATAATCTTCACTTCCTGTTGCCATTTGGTGGTGCTGCATGATTATGTGTCACTAAACATACACGTGAACTTCGGGCCATGACTTCCTGTTTGCGTGGCGTGACGTGAATTGATCGCCTTGCCAGGACAACACTGTTTGTTTGGTTTGAATCTGATGAATCCCTTAGGAGAAGTATTTAAAAGTTTGCTACTTGTCCAAACGTGGAAAATTCAAAATGGCTGACTTCCTGCTGGATGTGATTGTGAAGTTTGTCCACGTTTAATGGAAACGGATGCCTACAATGGAAAAGAATGGTACAGACGGGCGATATCGAGCTCCTGGGCCACACCCGGGTCCGAGCTATGGGCAAACCGTGATAGTCAGCACTTTTAGTGTGTGTGTGTGTGTGTGTGTGTGTGTTTTTGTGAGTTTTTAAGCACACTAAGCACCTTAAAAACTCCAAAATGGCTGGAAAAATACCCATGAAACCCTTGGTGCTTTGGGCCCTAATAATAATTCTTTCTACAACATTTTGGCTGTAATACTGTCAGTGTCTTTGTGTTGATTTTTTTTTTTTATTTATCTCTCTCTTTTTTACGCGTAGGAGTGCTCAAATCGCCGACCTGCAGCAGAAGGTTCTGGATGCCGATAACGAAGGCCGGATGAAGCAGCGCTGGGACTCGGTCACCACCATCGTGGAGGCCAAGAGCGCCTTGAAAATTCTCATGTCTGAGGTAAGAATTCATTCGGATTAAGAAACACCGACAGCTTACTTTCTCAAAGCGCTCCGAACTAATCGAGGATGGCGGGATAACGCGATGGACAAAATCATGATTTTAAGGTGTATTTGTGAGGCTGGAAGAAAGACACGGGGAATTTTGACTTGATGAGATGGCCTTTTCTACTGAGGGTTTTTTCGTGTTTTGTAGTTTATTTAAAAAAATGTAAAAAATTACATGGCTCCAGATCAGTACATACAGTACATCTGAAAGCTGAAATGTTACTCAAATCATCCCAGATTTCTTTATGAGTAGGTGTTAACAAGTCTGTTAAACCTCTGCTTTATCATCTTATTGTTTATGTCGGACACGATGCAGGTCGTAGCCTCCAAGACGGCGAACGCGAAGCTGGAGAGCGAGCTGAAGCAGGAGCGGGCGAACCACGTGGACCTGCAGAAGGTGCTGTGTGACGACAGGAAGCTGATGTCTGCCATGGACATGGAGCACCAGAGCCGTCTTGTGGAGCTCGAGCAGAGACACCAGGAAAAGGTTAGCGGTCTGTTATGAACTTCCACAGTTACTACGACTTTCCCAGCGCCTCACGCGTTGCGTATTTAGCGATTATGAGAATTGATTTGCGAGTAATTTAATAATCCCTGATGATAAGGGAATCGATCCGGCGCCTTTCAGAGTAACGAAGCGAGGATCCCTCGCTCATGTCTGGGGTTTTTGGCATCAACGAAAATATATTCGTTGGGAAAATCCGTAAAATATTCACTCAAACCTTAGCAGTGTCTGTAATTCCGAACTGATTTATAGACTTTGCTCTGTGCACGTAGTCAAGTTTTTATTCCAAGCATCTACACCAATCGATTAAAGACGGATATTTTTTTTTTGTTGTTGGTTTTTTTTGTTTTGTTTTCTTCCCCAAAAAATATCTGGAAAACTTGAAAACTGTCCCATTATTAGTGTGAAAAGAACTGGATCTAGATCCGGATCCATTTTAATTGAATACTCTCTGATCTAAAAGGTGCAAATATTTATTCTAAACTTTACGAGTAAATCTTTCTAACCTTCTACGACTTTATTTCTTAAGCGTGTAGGGTTTTTAACGTTTGCGTATGTGGACCTGATGGAACTTTTTGTTTATTTGTATTTGTTTGTTTGTTTGTTTGTTTGTTTGTTTGTAGGTTCTTTACCTCCTCAGTCAGCTACAGAACAAACCCGTGAAGGAGGAAGAGGAGGAGGAGGAAAAGCACGAGACGTCCAAGAGGGAGAGGGAGCTGCTACAGCGTTTGAAGTTTCAGGTTATCGTCGAAAACATCCTCTTACTTTTTTTTTTTTTTATTATTATTAAATATGAAACCTTGCGAATGATTTAAGACAAAAAAAAAAAACCCCAATCTGACAGGAGGAGGAGCTTCAGAAGATGCGAGAACTCGCCGAGCAAAACCAGAAACTCCTGGAAGAAGTCGAACAATACAAACAGGTACAAACGCTAATGACGTACGAATAGATGATCTTCATGATTTGTGAACGTCACTTACGAGAAACGCAAACAATTCGCGACTTTTATAATCGACAGAAGTTACTTCTGGCTCAGCTGACCAGCGCAAAGAAAGGAGCTCCGGCAGCAAACGAGTCGCCCGACACATCGTTCGAATATATTCCTCCTAAGGTAAGATATTAAATTTACATCATTTATATTTAACATAATATTTCTGAACAATTTGGGTGCGTTTTCTGACACACGAGGTTAGTTTTTGTTTGTTTGTTTTTGTTTGTTTTGTTTGTGAATGAAGCTGCTAATGTTTACAATTTCTACAGAAGGAGCTTTTGAGAATCTGATAGTCCATGTCATGTTTTTTTTTTTTTTTTAGCTTTTTAGATTTAAACGAAATACATATTTATATAAATATATCTTTAACCTCAAAAACAGAACGAAGTAACTTTTTTGGGGTTTTCACAAACAAACTTACCGTTAAATCTGAATCGGTGACGCAGTATTCATGCACAGTGTCCATGGAAAGCGTAAATTTTGTGCCTAAATTAGAGGATAAGCTCATTTTAAATAAAATAAAGAATAAATAAGAATTTAAACCGTTTGAACAACTTACACATCAGTAAATCTTGATCTCTGAGCAGTTGGTTCAGATAAAGTGCTCAGGTTTTGCTCCGGCGTGAAATCTGTACGGTTTGTTCCAACTTCCTTTTCGTCTCTGTGTCGTCGTCTCTCGCATCGTGGTTTCTTCTCGAAGCCGAAAGCCAAGCCGTCCACGGCGAGAGCACCTCTGCAGGAACCCACCATCGACCTGGACGAGCTGGTGTCTCCATCGGAGTCTGAGAAGGAGGAGGAGGAGTGGCGTCCGGAGAAGAAAGAGAGAAGCAGACGAGGCTCTAAGAAGTCTAAAATGACTGGGGTGAGGAAGAGGAGGAGGAGGAGGATAGAGTGAGGAAGAGCATAGCTAGCATTTATAAAATGGACAGTTACACTTAAGCTATTGTTCTGTCCATGTCTGTCGTGTTGCTAAGCAACCAGAGATTAGCGTTAACTACACGCTACTTTGCGTGGCGGGAGAATTGTTTATCGTTAAGAACATTTTATTTTATTTCGTTCTCCGCTCAGAAAGTGTTGATTAATTTTCTATAACTGCAGCTCGGATCGTTTTTCCGGCTTTATTTATATTAATGGTTTATATTAATGCGCTCGTTTTGTAATTAATACGTTATCGTTTCTATAGTAACAGCTCATTCACGCGGACGTGTACAGCTCCATCTGACCTAACGCTAATAATTTTTTTTTAAAAATAGATTTTTGAAAAACACGTTTAACAAAGAAAAACTTACAATTGTTGATGCGATGAAGCTTTCTGTATGGAGGTGTTTATTTTACGGAAGGAGTCTCCAGTGTCAGCGCTTTGTAACTTGAGTCGTTTTTGCGATATCTTCACGACAGAGGAGTTTACGCTTCTTTGTGGTTTCTCGGCAACACGATCTTATTAACATCGAAAGAGAGAGAGAATAAAGAGAGGCTGTTGAGGGAACAACTGTTTACAGCTGCTGTAACGTAAGTGACGACAGGAACTAACGTTAAATATAGCTATAAAAACAATCCACGGTGTGAATTTTATTCGTATGACATCACATCCGGCACGTTTTACGCATTCCTAAGTTCCTAAGAACCGCCTCAACTGGGATAAAATCAGTAACACACGCCCTCTAGTGGCTCATTTCATTATTTCACCACTTTTTCTCTCGTCATTTACGATCTTGTTCTTGTTTTTTCTCCCACGTGTGTGTTTTGCGTAGTGCGCGTGTAAGGGCCGATGCGTCAATAAACTGTGCCGCTGCCGCAAAGGACGACTGACGTGCGGCGAGAACTGTCTCTGTGACCACGAGAAGTGTCGCAACATGGACAACCGTGCGAGCATGGTGAGTAAATAAATAAATAAATAAATAAATAAGAGCTGCTTTATTTTATAGCAGGAATCTGTAAATACGCCAGTTTTATTAAGTCGAGCCGCTGATCTTCTTCCTCAGGATGTTGCTGAGATAAATGACGTGTCCAAAGACACTGTTTCTATTCCTGAAGACCCCACAGCTGTAAGCCCTCGAGATGCCACCTTCTTCAGACCTCCTTGTGTTCCACCAACTAAAAAGGTGTTGTTGTTGTTGTTGTTGTTGTTGATGATGATTCACACTAGCGAGCGACAGCTACAAGCGATTTTTGCGCATGAGACGCAAAAATGGACGAAAAACTCTGGTTTCTTCATCTTCACGTCATCGTGTTATATACGACCTCATGAAATGTTTATAGAGACATCAGGAGAAAAATAAAGCTTAAGAAAGTAGCCGAGATCGTCACACGATGAGCGCACGTAATCTGCCGATTTCTATTAGAGATGGCGCTGATCCGATACTCAGTATCCGGATCGGATCGGATATCAGACCCTGTAATAAATGCCAAAGACTGGAACTGGAATCGGAGGAGAAAAAAATTTTTTGGGGGGAAATATTTACACACAAATACTGTTAAGATTAACTTTATATAATTATATTTATTATATTTACAGATAAAGTGATTTTGTGTGAAATGTGAAGAGCTTCAGTTTAAATAAATAAATAAATAAATAAATCTGAGTAGTTTTTAAAGAAGACGAGGTTTCAGTGTCGGAAAAGAAACATCGTAATTTTTCGTTTTTTTAATTTATTTTTTTTAAATAACGGCTACGAGAGAGAAAAAATGCCGCTGTGTAAATCCTCCGTGGCTGTTTTTAGCCTCCCGAGAAGCAAAAAGACAAAAAGACAAAAGAAAGAAAACGCAGAGGAGCAAATCGGATGAATATTTTTTTAGGATGGAGAGAGGTGTGTTTAGTTGTACAGTAGGGCTGCGCAGTTTATCGAAATTATCGAAGTATCGCGATACGCGTATCACAAGGGCTTACGACAACTCTTTAAAGTATTATAATACGCCGCAGTTATCAGAGAACGCTCGCTCTTCCTCAAAAGAACATGACACACGTATGTTGGTTGTCGTTTTCGGTTTATAAATGTTTATTATCCTACTGCATATCGCATTATTTAACAAGTTATCGCATTCCTATCTTTAGGTTAAACAGCTTCATCTGCCCTTTCTTTCTTTCTTTCTTTGGATCTGGAAATTAAATTGCGGCGGAATGCACCGATTTCTGACACACGACCCCTCGACCCTCCAAACTTCAGTCGAGCTGAAAGAGTAAAGAAACCGGCGTTAAAAAGATAAAATGCGCATTTTTTTCCCCACGACTTCACGTCAACTCTCATCAGCAGATACGGCGTTTTGTTTTTCTTTTTTTTTTTTTCCCCCGCTTCTAAATTACAGGCGTGAAACAGGTTTAGAGCGACGAGGGGTTAAGCGCAGCGTGAAAATCCCTTTAGAAATGTCTTGGAATATCGTATGATGATGATGATGATGATGATGATGATGATGATGATGATGATGATGATGATGATGATCCGATCATATCGCCAAGCCATAACACAACCCGGGAGAGAATCCACGCAGGATTCTGCTCTTCTTTTTTTTAATAAAATAATAATAATTCTGAAGTGACATTTCCATCGTTTTCTTCCTTTTTTTTTTTTTAGGAAATCGGAGACATTAGCAACCTGTCGTCAGTTCTGAAGCTGGAGAAGAAGCCAGTTCCCGCCGATCTGGACAGCGACAGTGAGGAATCTGAAGAGTCCATCATGCCCAGCTTTCTGCGCAAGAGCAAGCGAGGTCTGAACAATTTCAAGAACAGCTTCTTCTCCGGCTGCACTCCTGTCCGCGAGGAATCCTGAAGACCGGAACACGCTCCCGCTCTCTCTCTCTCTCTCTCTCTCTCTCTCTCTCTCTCTCTCTCTCTCCCCCCTTTCCTTCCGTCTGTTTTGTCTTTTTTCCATGTGATGATCTTTCTTTTAAAACCGTCCCCGAGAGCGTCTTCTGTCCGTCAGCGTGTTCTTTTACACCTAGCTCCTTAACCTGACACTATAGTTTCGGGAACGTGACTTTTCAAACAGACCTTACTGTAGTAAACTAATTGTTAAATCAATAAATGAAGTTTTGTCGAATTGGACTGATCGGGAGGTTTTTTTTTACACTTTTTTTTTTTTAACATTTTGGATCATCAGGAATCCTTTAGATATGTTTCTCACATGTAACTTATCTCAAACTGTAGATTTCAATAAAATGGATGAACTGTTTTCTTTGCGTTTTCATTACGTTTGTTGTTTAACGAAACGAAACGAGGCGTCGCGGGATATTAACAAGGATGTCCTCAGCATCGCTGTTTCTATTTTGAGAAACTTATTTATGGTTCTGTTTATTTTCTGCTTGTTATTCTGAACCAACACGGTTTATTTAACCGCTTCGTTAACCTTGTCAGGTAAATATATTCATATATGTTTATATATATTATATTTAGGGATGTCACTGAAATATTTCAGCAAAAAATGGTCAAAAATGGATCTCGGTTTTTGGGTGAAAGAGGAAAAAGGACAATCCACAATCCTGGGGTAGCCATGTGCACAATGGACAACCGATTTATAGAAGGATTATATTTTTTAAAAAATAAAATAAAATTTACTAAAAAAACCACCATCCTGCTGAGTTTTCGTGATTGTCTCTGCCTGGTAAGCAGTTCCCGACTGCACAGCTGGGCACTCGAGTTAGTGACTCGGACTCGAGTCGCATTTTAATAAACTTCAGACTCGACGAAAAGGAACTCGAGTCTTAACCTTAACTACCGATAACATAAAGGAGGAATTTGTGTTTTATCTGAACTTCATCATAGAATCCGATGACGTGTTTCGGCGTAAACCCTGAAATGTGACGAGTCGCCTGAAACGTAGCCGCCGTGCCATATGTTTTGGTTTTATTAACGTGGAGTCCTCAGAAGATCGTCTAGATGCAAAGAACGTGAGAAAACGATTAAAGCTACCGGAACGACGACATCAAATTTTATTACACGTCTAAGAACACATGAACAAAAGTACTAATCTTTTGTTTGCACAAAGCTTGTTAAAAAATTTACGTTTTTATCTTTAGTGTAAATTCAGTTTTCAAATAAAGTTTGAACTTTTGAATACGAGTCGACCTCCTCAAATTAATAATGTAAAATTACGTGTATTTTTCAATCGTTATTGATTGACTCTACTTATGTAGACAAGTTCAGCTTGAATCCCATAAAGTTATATTATATAGTCAAAGTTTATCATAAATTACATTTTTTGAGTGTATAGTTTTTCAACAAGGCATGAAATGTCATATGTTTTTTATATAACTTTGTAAATATGATTTTTGAGCATGATTACAGCTCCTGCCTTCGGACTCGACTCGACTCGGACTCGAGTTTAAAGACATCAGACTTGACTTAGACTCCAGATGAAAGACTTGTGAACATCTCTGCCTCTCTTTAAACCTGAAACGGTGGAAATAATTGAATCAGTCGTTTTGTTTTTAGGATCTCGGTTCCGGATGATTAAATTGCTTAACATTAGTTAAAATGTTAAAATAGACTGAAAATGATCGCGGAAGCATCGCAGCTGACGGTGTGACTCTAGATTTTGTGCTAAACAAGCCCATTTTGTGCGAAATAGACAGAATAGCTTTTTTTTTTAAAATAAAAAATGCGTCGCAAGAGAAGGATGCAGCAGTTCGGTGACATCAGCTGATGCAGTTATTGGAAGTAAAGGATATGCAACCGAGTATTAAGTGTTCTTTCCTTTAAGACTGTCTGTTCCAATACTTTTGCTCATCGAAAGATTGGGTGGGCTGCCGCAAAAGGTGCCATTGCTCGGAGTTGTGTAACATCAAACAAGTCAAATATGTTTTTGAGCGGAGCGAGAAAACCAGAGAACCTGGAGGAAACTCCACAAGGACGGGAACCGGAGATCAGGACCGAACCGGGAGACCTGGAGCTGTGAGGCTGTGAGGCTGCGCCCCAGACAGTCATTAATTCTTACTTGTATATTGATTGGAAATAAACACCATCCTGTTTCTACAGAGAGCTAAAAATATTCCTGTCATTTTATTTCCTAGCTGAAGGAAATTAAATCTAGATGAGAGAAAGTTTCTTGTGTAGAATATTCACATGTTTACAATTTACTATTTATACATCTTGGGTAAAGTCTTTACTAAGATGTACAAGTTTTCTATTCCTTTTCCTATTTTCTGTATAAATGTTGTTATATTATATTATATTATATATCTGTATAAATGTTGTCATATTATATTATATATCTGTATAAATGTTGTCATATTATATTATACAGTATATATCTGTATAAATGTAACATGGCGACCTGTGGCCTGTTCTTATGAACTTTCTTGACCATGTCAGTAAGAAACCGTGTTAATGTTCATCATTTAAAGTTAATTATCTTAATGTAGAATACAGCCTCGTTAAGAAACGATGCCGTGCCGCTACAGTGACGATAACGCGGTTGTTTTTATTGATCTTTTTAACCAGATGGTAATCGTGGCGAATGAATGTAAAGCATGTGACGGAGCATATGGTGTGTGTGACGGCGTACGGCGAGCGATCCTCTGAGCTCTGGGATGCTGTCATGCGGAAAAAAACTTCATATCGAATGAAATCAAGTCAATTCCGAGTAATGAAAATCTAAAGCAGAGTCTCGGACGCAGTTTAGGTAACGGGTCACTTTACGCTTCATGTCAGACGAAAGGAATCAGTTTAGTGACCAATAACACATCGACACACACCTCCTCTAACGTGCGTTTATTTATCGGCTTTTAGCAAATCGAACTTTTCCACTTTTTTATGTCAAGGTGTCTAAACAGAGTGAGCTACTGTATTTAATTTTTTGGAGGAACTGGGGACAAATTAAAAACATGTAACTGTTGTGATTGCGTAAGTATTCACTCCCCTTAAAGTGAATTAGTTCTTTAGTTACAGCATTGATTTTTTTAAAATCTCGCTAATGAAGAATTTCTCATCAGCACATTTTGTCAGTAGCTGAGTTTATAGCTCGAGTTTATTGCTCTGTTCCGCCCCCTAGTGGAGCTTTTTTTTTTATAACTCAGTCAATTCAATTACAGTCAACAACATGATTTTAATTTATAACACAGATTCTAAAATATTTGGTGGGCCGGATTAGAACCGTTATCGGGCCGGTTCTGACCCGTGGGCTGTTTGTTGTTTGAGCCCCTGATTTAGACTCTATAGACGTCTATAGATTCGCACTCGCACTCCTTGATGACCTCCAGCAGGTTTTTGTTACACAGTGAAAGATGTTTTTATCTATTTGCTAACAGATGCTTAGCTGTAGGTTCGGTATTTATTTAACTCAGGCAAACTTACAACATCCAAACCATGTATACAGGAACATTCCAATGCCTGTACATGTGTGTGTATATATAAATATATATATATATATATATATATATATACAGTTCTGTGCAAAAGTCTCAGGCACGTGTGAAGAAACGCTGTAGAGCAAAGACGCCTTCAAAGATAATGAAATTAAATGTTTCTACATTAAATAAACCCTATAAAGAGCAGTAAACAGTAATAACTGACACAGAGTCAGT
>CM074988.1:782744-793297 GCA_037576825.1 Pangasius krempfi
GTTTTTATCTGAAAAGTGTCTCTTATGGAATCTGCTGCTTTCTTTACTGACACACAAACATTTTTCTGTAACGTTTCCACTGAAGTAAATAAAGTATCACTTCTCTAATTTTAAATGAGATTATAGAAGTATTTGGGAAGTTTGTGCCAAATAACCAGCACCAGAAAAATACCCTAAAGCCACGGAGTTTCTTTTTTGTTTTTAATTTACGACACTTTCCGCAAAGCGTAGCGAGAGAGAGAGAGAGAGAGAGAGAGAGAGAGAGAGAAAAAAGACAACACTTAGAGGTGAAACTCGTCCGATCATTAATGTATAATATCATCGGGGGAAACGTTACAATCAGGAAGGCGTCTGAAATGTAAATCAAGCTTTTAATCCGTCTTCTAAATCAAGCCGTGAGGAGTTTTCCTTAATGAACGACTTCTGGTAGCAGCAGTGACCTCGTTGCACTGGTTCGTGATTTAAGCAGAGCTTTTAAACTAAACATATGCGTAATCTTTCTGCTTGAGTGGCGTGTTTATGCAGGAAGTAATTCAGTAATTCGGCACTGACGGGGAGAAGAGCAGGAAGAAATGTGGCTGCAGTTCATCATCTCGTCTTAATATTAATATTCATGAGGAACGTTCGTCTTCCTTTCGGCATCTTTCCTACCTTGCTTTCTGAGATCGACCGACGGAGCCCTTTCGATCTTCTAAGAGCAGCGTTCGGCGTCTTGACTCGACCCGTGACGTTACAAACCGACGTCAGAGCGTGGAAACCCGCGGCCTCTCTTCGCATTAATGCGCTTATCACCGTAAAGAGAATCAGTTCAGCTGGCACTTGAATTTGCAGAAGAAGCTTCAGAAGAAGTCACGAAATCTAAACGATCAAAGGTCAGTGCAATCACGCCGGAATTGTCCTCGCAGACTCTTCCTAAAAGTGGATTTAAAAAAAAGATGCTGGTTATTTAAACAGCGTGAGGAACTCGAGTGCGTCACCAGATGAGGACGGCTTCCTTCTGAGTCTGGTTCCTCTCAAGGTTTCTTCCTCATGAAGTCTCAGGGAGTTTTTCCTCACCATCGTCACCTCTGGCTCACTCATTCGGGATAAATTCGTCAATTTAAAATTTATATCCTGAGTTTATTTATTTCTGTAAAGCTGCTTTGTGACAGTGTAAAGTCTTAGATTAGATTCTTTCATTTTAATCTTTTTTTTAGGGCAAAAATTTTTTTTTCACCTCTTTAAAGTTACGGAAGAAATAACGAACAAAAAGTGCAGTTTTTGAGCATTTTTTGGACTAATTTATTTAACTGCATACGTGTTTAATGCTCGCTAAGTCGAACACGCACTGAGATTTTATCTCACATTAACGAACTCAGGAGCGAGCGCCGCGAGTCCGGTCGAGAGCAGGTGACACGGAGGGAAGTGGGCGGGGCTTCCAGGTGGCGTCAGTTAATATCGGAGCGCTCACGCAACCGTTAGTCGTTCCAGTCGTTCGGGTGTCGATCGACTCGTCTGTGGTTTTATTTGGGAGAAAATAAGACGCGGTGTGTTTGAGTGAGAACTCGTACTGGCGTTACACGTTAAATCGCGGAGCTCCTACGCAAAAGTCTGATAATATAGCGTGATGTTTACTCCATGTTATATCACTGGATGTTGTGAGGGAGTTTCACACATGGCTAATGGGGAGAGAGAGAGCGAGAGAGAGAGAGAGAGAGAGAGAGAGAGGATGAGTGGCAGCAGGCAGAACCTCGTCTGTTCTCCATGCCGTGTGCTCAGGCTCCCTCGTGGCGTCGGTCCGTCATCTCGTTTTCGTGCGAAACGAACATAAAAGTGGGACAACGATTCTCAGAGCCGGGAAAACGTTTTTAAAAATTTTTTTTTATTTATTTATTTGTTTGTTTGTTTGTTTGTTTGTTGCTGAAATCAGAGGATGGGCGACTCGGGCTCTCGCGCTCTATCGCTCTCGGACATCTGCCCAGACCGGCCGGATTTCATCGGCTGCATCGGCTGCAAGTTGCTCATGCGAGCTTCCTATTGGCTGGAGCTGTTGCTAGGGTGATTATAGAGGACCCTACAGCGGAGGTCATCTCCATAGAGATATAAAATACCTAGACGCCTCATTGGCCGCTTCGGTCCGTTGCTGCGATACGTCAACGCGTCCGCCATATCGGTGCGACTTCCCTGTAAACAAACAGAAGCTGCGGTTTTTCTGGATGAAAATATGACAACGTTTATTTTTATCAACTGGTATCACTGATTTATGATCTACGTGGCGTACAAAAAATCTCCAGTGACTTAAAATCTCGATAGTTAAACTAGATAGTTAAATTTATTTAATAAGGAATTGCAAAAGCGCTCACTAGTGTAAATTAAACCTTCTCAAAAAGTCCTTTCTGTGTTTCACCTCACCGTTTTAGCTGTTCTTGTGCTTCAGGTCAGAACGGACCTCGTTCCCTTTGAAATACTGGAGAAAAACAAATGCCATCTTAAGCAATAATTTACCAAAATTGAGAAATGGAACAAACTGACAAATAAAAATCACACTGCCAAGGTTCCTTTTTATACTTTTATAGCACTGAAATGATGCAGTTATTTACAGGTACATGCTCCAAAACAAATAACAAAGATTGCTGACGGCTTCTTTCTGAAAATACACGTGATTTGGTACAACAACAGTTCAGATGTAATAGTAAATAATATAATAATATAATAGACTGATAATAGGGTTTAGCATATAGTATGATATAGAATGGCATGTATGAATAATACTGTAATTACAGAATGTAAAATACAACAACAATAATAATAATAATAATAATAATAATACATTAGACTGTAATTTCAATTACAAAATGATGTAGACAGAAAAAAGAGGCATTTTCTCGAGTCCACTTATGAGAATGATGGAAAAGTTGCCCGCACCAAGATGGCGGCGGCGGCGGCGGCGGTGACGTACGATCCAGCGGCCAATGAGGCGTCTCATGAGGTATTTTATATATATTTTATATTTATACAACAAACCCAACCGCCTTCATTATTTTAATAAATCTGTGGGTTTAAGTGAATAACAGTCTGTAAATCGTTAAAGCCTTTAGTTCTTAATTCTCTCTTTTTTTTATTTTGGATCGATATTCCTCCTGTGAATAAAATTCACTTATTGCTTGACTAAGACTCCAAAAAATCCTTTTCTTTTTTTTTCTTTTTTTTTTTCTTTTTTTCTCTCCCCTTTTCTCAGACCAGAAAGAATTTCGGTCTTGTTTTCGTTCCAGCCCCGTCGCATTCCAGTCGTCTTGTCCGGGTCACAGTTAATGTCCAAGAATGTCGCAATGCGTAAAGGCGCGATGTTCAGCCAGCTGTTTCAAAAGTCAAAAATCCTCCCAAACTTTCTTTCTTTCTTTCTTTCTTTTTTTTTTTTTTTTTCCTTCCCCCCCCTGCTCTGGTACAGCGATGACTCTGCGTATTCATTCTGTGTGCGTGTGCTGATCAGATATTTTTATCTGTGATCATGTAGCTCTGTATAACTCTTATGACTCTTATTTATTTATTTATTCATTTATTATTTTTTTTACTGAAGTTGTGTAAAAGTTTGCGTAAACCAAAACGTTCTTCACGATCGACGAATGCCAACCCGCATGCTCGTCGCGGCGCTCGTTTGCATATAGCGACGCCCACAAAACTCCATAAAAGGAAAAGCTCACAGAGAGCTGAAGAGGAAGTTATTTTAAATAAAAATAAATAAAAATATTATGCAGCCGTGTAAGAGTCTCAAATCTGGGGAAAAGTTACAGGGAGGAAAAAAAAAGTGATTTATGAATTTATTCAGAAGGAAAACGGTTTGACGTGAAGTCGGAGGAAAACGAGATGTCGGTCTCTCGCACACCAGCTTCACATCCTCCGCAAACATCGCAGAGTCGCTAAATATCCACTGCGTACGTTTTAAACCTTCCAGTAGCCTAATGCTAGCTCGGCACGTTAGCTTAAAGATGGATAAAGACTGATTCAGACCTTTTAGCACGTTCTTCTTTTATTCGGCTTATTTATATTCTCCTAATTTAAGGATTCGTGTTAGCTTGTGTTAGCTGTGTTTAATTATTAATGCTTCCCATATTTAATATTTCTTTAATCAATGCCATTAATATGAGTCACACAAACGTCCATTAAATTGATGTTTAATCGAAACAAATACACGATTTAAACTCGACAGCGTAACCCGCGTATAAAATCGTAATAACAGTCTACAGTTATACGACTCGGATCCGATCACGTTAGAAATTTTCGTGCGTAAATTTACTCAACTCGTGAACGAACGTAGAATACGAACTCTTTTCCAAGCGGGATTTTTTTTTTTTAAACGAGTACGAATGCACGCTTACAGATGATTTGACGAATAAATTTGTTCGTATCTACGCTGATAAACGAGGCCCAAGGACGGGATTAGCTTGGAGGCGGAGTAACGTTATTGTTACCGATGTATTTCTGGGATTTTTATTTTTTATTTATTTGAAATCTTAACTGTGCATTCATTACACAATTACTCGTGCACGAAGACAGCATTTTAATTCATTTAACGTCGATGCTCAGACGTTAATGTTAATGTAAAGTAAAGCGTGAACTCAGACATGAACTCGTGAGCGAGTTCATGTTTGAAAGTCAGAAACATTCACGCCTCGGCATCGTTCAGCTTTTCCACATCACCTCCAGCGTTTTATGGCCGAGCCGCAGCGTGAGCAACGCCAAGAGGCATTCAGTCAAACCTTAATCAGCTTAATTGCTTCTGGGAAGAAGGGAAAAATAAGACGGAGTGGAAAAGTGACGGGCAAACAGGGTTATCGGACGCAGTCAAATCAGATATTCGTTATTTTTCCCCCAACATGGATCAGCTAACAACTTTGTTAACGTAAAAGTGGAGGAAGTGTGTTTTTGTACTGCGTGATGTAATGAATCTTGGCTTGATATCCTGTTGTTTTTTTGTTTTTTTAAAAAATAAAGATAAATAAAAGCTTTTCTCAGGACTCCAGTTACAGATTTGTCCAGATTTTTATTCATGCTGCCTAATAATTCATTAATAATCCGACTGGGAAAGAGAAAACGTTCACGTAAACATCCCAGCGGAAAACCGATTCCTATCTGATCGGACAAGCAAAGTAGATAATCTGTTTAATCGGTCCGCTGGACGCTGAGAACGTTGAGAACGTTGAGACTAAACGCATGCGCATGACGTCGGATCGGATTATAAGTAACACGTGTAAATGAAGATTGTTCACGGAATGTCCAGATTACGATCCTGCCATCGGAACGAGTCCAGATCGGCTCGGTGAACATCTTCGCGTGTGAACGCAGCCAGCGTTCTGTACAGAAGCGTACACTCTGAGGGAGAAGATCATTCGTTCATTCATCATTCGTCGGATCTGAGCTGCGGGTGAGGAGGACGTGTTTGTAGGAGCCGCGTGACTCATGACGTTTGAAGAGAAGAAACCGTGACATTTTGGAATTTCTGGAATGAAATCTGAACCTGGAAGTTTGAAGGCGGAGATGAAATGATCAGCCGTGCTGATGCGTTATTGTCTCAGCGTCGTGCTTAGTTAGCGCTTTCTCTGTAAAGGTCGCCGTATTCTCTGGAGCCTTCTCTAGTGCCACTCTGTGTGTGTGTGTGTGTGTGTGTGTGTGTGTGTGTGTGTGTGCGCGCGCCATATCGAGGCTCTTGTATTATTCAGCTAGTGTGAAAAGTGTGAAGGCGTGTCTGTAGAGAAGCGTGTAACAGGAGAAGGTTCCTCGTTTGCTCCTGTCAGGTTTGGTGGAGGAGGCTGTCCTGTCGCTCGCGCGTCACAGTTCCGCGCTTTGGTCCGGTGCCGTATACGGCATGCGCATGTGTCTATATCATCTTATGTAACTCGATAAAGCAAACGCAGCAATCCAGCGACTTTGTGAAACGACTTCTATAGACGCTTAAAGGTGCAGTAGCTAAGATCTTTGCGCTCGGACATTCGGATGCTTGGTCTAACTCTAGAAACGTGCGAAATTCAGATCATGATAATTTATGAGAACGATTGCAAAGTCTTCGCTGTCCTGTTTTTCTTTGTGGCGAAAAAATATATCTGATTATCAGGCTGCGCTGGGTGTTAGCCGATTTCAGACTAAGACGTGGGCGGAGCGAACGGGTGTTAGGGAGCGTCTATAAAATGGCTGACGAGGTCCATGTAAACAAAAACAAGCGTCCGGACACGCGGGATGAGATCGTGGCTCAAACTCAAACCATTATTATTGTTATTTTTTTAAAATCATGTTCTAAGTATTTTTTTTTTTCTTAGTAAGAAAGTAAGAAAAGAATTTATCCTATTGCACCTTTAAAGTGCTGATGAAACAGTGTAAGGGTCATGATTTTCTTGATTCTTCACTTCCCTTTGAAACAGGAAGTCAGGCAGGGAGCGTGTCAGAGGGTGTGAAAGTTTTCCACAACAGCCAATAGCATTTGAGCTCCGCCCCTGACAGGATCGAAACCGATTAAATATGGAGCTGAACGTTTAAAGAGCGCCGGTTGATCAGCCGCGCGGGATTTCTCACAGACAGCGTGGTGTGTGTGTGTGTGTGTGTGTTTGTGTGTGTCCGTATGCGTGTGTGTCCGTGTCCGTGTGCGTGATCAGCGTGGAGCGGTGGCTCGTTTTTACCGGCTCGCAGCAATGCGGCAGTGAGGGACATGAAGCTTGCCGTGGAGGAGAGGGAACAGAGCTCTTTAACACGAGGCACGAGAAAAGAGCGTTCTTCAGGACAACACGGGAAATTTTTCCATTTTGTGACTTCGAATAACATTTCAGAACGTTAGCGCACAACACACTGTACGGTCTTTGATATTTTTTAAAAACAATTATTTTGTAAAATAAATGAATGAAACAAAAGAGGAGATTTGTGCGAGTTTCTTTCATGGCCTCATTTGTAAATCAAGCAGCCTCAGACGCTGGAGAGAGAGAAAGTGCGAGTGGCTCAGAACTCAGTGCTCGCTGAACTGAAGTGAAAATCTCTGAATGCTCACGAATAGCTTTGTGCACGCGCAATTCACGGCACCACGCACTCGTTTTTTAATGACGTCGGAAAAAGAAACACCATAAAGATGTTTTATTTGCTTGTCCAGATCTCGGACATTCCGTTACACTGCTACACTTTTGTTTTGTTACACACCGTGTTTGTGTCGCGTAATTTAGTGGATGATGTTATTCCTCCGAGAGAGAGAGGGAGAGATTGTTGTTGTTGTTGTTGTTGTTGTTATTATTTTTTTTTAAATATATATATATTGGTGCGTCCGTAGCCTTGACCTGGAGAGAGTGAAGCGGATTTTACTCATCGGTCTGATATTGTATTGTCAGAGGAGAGAATTCTTACACACAAAGCCTCAGAAAATCCCGAACTTCCTTCTTGCGTCCGCGTCGCAGGACATTAATCAGTCTCGCGTGCCTTTCATCCGCCGTGTTCTTTCATTCCTTTCACTCCAAAGAAAAACGAAGCTCTCGCGACGTGGCCCAGTCCGAGCTGTCGTCCGGCCGTCCGATGTTCTGATGCACTGCGTCTTTGGCACAAACGCAGTCAGTCGGATTTTTACAGAGGAACGCTTTGTCAGAGCGAAGAATGTGGAGTCACGAGTCACGGAGACGGCGTTTTTTAGCCGTTACCGCGCCGACGCGCTGGCTCTAGCCGAACGCTGCGTGATGTGTTTTTCATTCCTGATGGACCTGTGAAGCAGCAGTGCGTGAAATAGGCCTCTGTTACAGAACAGCCTTTTCAGCCCTAATGAGTCTCGACGCTTATCAGAGAGTCTGCTGAGACTCCATGATGTTCCACCACAGAGAGAAGTGTGCAGAGATACAACTACACGTCATTAAAAGAAAACACCTGTCCTGCTTCGGTCCTCGTAGCTCCTGATACCTTCTCTCTCTCTCTCTCTCTCTCTCTCTCTCTCTTTTGCGTATCAAGCAATCACGTGACCTTCAGATGAAGATAATTGCAGTGATGTAAACCTCAGATGTGGTGTCTTTAATCACTCCACATCCTTCCACCGTAGTCAGGTGCACGCTCGTCTCTTCATCACGCGCGTCAGAGACCTTTATCAGATGTTCGGCTCGTGAGAAACCGCGCGCAAGCTCCCGAACGTTACGGACGTCACACCGACAGCGTCGTCACCCCAAAGCGGACTGTTCAGACTTCGCAAGAACCCGGGAGTGACGTCAAATCAAAATGGCCGCGCACACGTCGGATTAAAGATCAGTCAACATACAGACGCGTTCACGTGTTAAATCCGTAGCACTGACGCTACACTTCACTGTTCTGAGGTAAATATACATCATTCAGCACAGTTAGCTAGCTGCTAACTCAAGACGAAGGTGGAGGCGTCCATGATTTTTTTTTTTTTTCACTTTCCGAGTTCCGAACTTCCGAATTCTGAGGTATGCAGGTATTACATCACTGCAGACTTTTTCAAAATACTGATTAAAATCCGTTTTTGTCTTTTATCTTCTACCCATTCATTCATTCATTCATTTATTTATTTATTTTTAAATCAGCTCTCTTGCTCCAGTGGATCTCGTTCTCTTCTTCTCTTCCACACTTCATAAAACTGCGGAATGTCACACGACGGATGGGAAATAATCCACACCGTATTTATTTTCGTAAAAAAAACAGCGCGGTCCGAAACGTCTTATTCCACTCGTACTACAGCAGCGTTCCAACGCTTACAGTTACAGATGCTTTTTATCTGTTTATAGTTACATTTAACATTTGTAAAACAAGTCAGTTCCTGTTCTCGCTCACGTTTATAGCAGCTATAAACAGTCGTTCCCTCTCCAGCCTCTCCTTTTTATCTCTCTTGAATTTTAATAAGACAAAAAAATAAACCCTGCAGCTCGTCATGTTAGCGAGAAACCCGCGAACTCCTCTGTCCCGAAAACGTTACTGTTACAAAGCGCTGACGCTGGAGACTCCTTCCATAAACATACGGTGAAAAAGATGGTACATAAACATCTCTTTCACCATATCAAGGCTTTTTCATTTTTTTTTAAATTTTTTTTTATTAGTCTTTAGATTAGTCCAAGTCTTTGTGAAAGAGCTGTTACTATAGTAACGATGAAGTGCCACGATCTCATCTTGTGCTAGGTCAGAATGAGCTCCTTCACTTAATTAACACTCACTCTGATATTGAAAACGGTTCCCCGTTTTCGTGTCGGGGAGAAAAAAAAAACAAAAACGAAACGCCGGAGTTCTGTGAGCCGTGTCCTGCTTTTGCCGGAGGGTTGAAGTCATTAAGAAACCGTTAAGACTCCGAATCCACACATCGCACACCTCTCTGTGCTGACAACCAGCTCTCCTTATCTTCACACCATCTTCACGTCGCTGCAGTATCTGCTGCTCTGAAACGAAACTGCAAACGGATCGCTAATTTCATTTCGGCTCTGCTGCAGATTTAGCGTGTGGATTTTTCTCTGAGCACAAACGAGAAGAAGAAGAAGAAGGAAGAGGAGGAGGAGGAGAAGAGACTCTTGCTTTAGCTTCTGTACTCTTCGCTTTATCAGAGGAACCGATTCACATTCACAACCTTTCTACCGTCGAACAGAGCGCTAAAGCTCGTTAGCAGCCTGCCTCGATGTGAAGCCGTGACTTCACACGTTCGAGTCAAAACATCAAAAAAAAAAAACGATTTCTAACGTCGGGGCTGTCAGTCTGCGAGTGATCCCCAAGCGTGATCGATGTTCTCGGTGATAAATCACGTAGCATGAGCTCCTCTGCGTCCAGCAGCGAGAACGCCGCTGAGAACCCGCCAACGAGAATCCGAGAGCGAATCAAATCCATTTCCTGTCATGCGCAGCAGATCCCTGAATCCAGTTAATCATCTGTCCGTTTGTGTAGGAGAGCGAGGAGAAAGAAATGTCTCGCTTTTATAGGGAATTCTGTGGAGAATCAAAACAAACATGACACCTGAAAGCACACAATAAAAAAAATGAGCTACATTTCTTATCGCCAGACCTCCTGTTCTCTTTGCAGAACAGACGATCCTCACTGCGTGCGTCTCCTCAACCGACACTTCGTCCGAGTTTTTCGTCATGAACAGCTTCAGCTTCAGCTTCAGCCTCGATCATGTTTAATTTGTAATTAGACACATTAGAATGTTGTGGACATTTAAGCATGTCGTCTCATATAACCTCTCTCCTTCTCTCTCTCCCTCCTTCTCTCTCTCTCTCCCCCCCCTCCACTCTCTCTCCCCCCCCTCCACTCTCTCTCCCTCTCTTTCTCTCTCCCCCTCCACTCTCTCTCTCTCCCTCCTTCTCTCTCTCTCCCCCTCTTCCTCTCTCTTTCTCCCCTCACTCTCTCTCTCTCCCCTCCACTCACTCACTTTCTCACACTCTCTCTCCCCCTCTTCCTCTCTCTTTCTCCCCCCCACTCTCCCCTCTCTCTCTCTCTCTCTCTCTCCCCTCCACTCACTCTCTTTCCCCCTCTCTCTTCCTCTCTCTCTCTTTCAGTTCAGTTCATCAGTGCTTTATTGGCATGAATGTTATGAATCACATTGTTGCCAAAGCAAATAGTGCAGGCAG
>CM074988.1:793397-805794 GCA_037576825.1 Pangasius krempfi
TGTGCATTCAGGGTGCGTACATGTTCAGGGCGTGTGTATTCAGGGCGTGTGCATTCAGGGTGCGTACATGTTCAGGGTGTGTGTATTCAGGGCGTGTGCATTCAGGGTGCGTACATGTTCAGGGTGTGTGTATTCAGGGTGCGTACATGTTCAGGGTGTGTGTATTCAGGGCGTGTGCATTCAGGGTGCGTACATTCAGGGCGTGTGCATTCAGGGTGCGTACATGTTCAGGGCGTGTGCATTCAGGGTGTGTGTATTCAGGGCGTGTGCATTCAGGGCGCGTACATGTTCAGGGTGTACATGTTCAGGGCGTGTGCATTCAGGGCGCGTACATGTTCAGGGCGTGTGCATTCAGGGCGCGTACATGTTCAGGGTGTGTGTGTTCAGGGTGTGTGTATTCAGGGTGTGTGTATTCAGGGTGTGTGTATTCAGGGTGTGTGTATTCAGGGTGTGTGTGCATTCAGGGTGTGTGTAGGACACTCAGTGTCTCGCATTCTGATACATACTTTGCAGCAAAGGCTGCAGTGTTTCCTTCTCCCAGAATGATTCTTAGTTTTTCTTCATCTCTCTCTATCCTCAGTGCCCTTAAAGACAGCCGCTTTCCCCCGATGACGAGGGAAGAGCTGCCGCGCCTCTTCTGCTCAGTGTCTCTGCTCACCAACTTTGAGGATGTTGGTGATTATCTAGACTGGGAGGTAAGAGTTTAACACCACTGTAGTAAACTGTAAACTGTAATCATGTCAGTGATTTATGTGTAACGTAAACGACAACTAACATTTAAAAAATAAATAAATAAATAAATAAAAACCGTGTAAAAGAGACCATCGTTTCAGAGATGCATGTCTGTGTACAGTGTCTTTTATTGCAGCGTTTAAGTTTCTCTTCGTTGTTTACGTCGCGCTTATCAATCCACATTCAGTAAACGTTTGCGTGTTTGTTTTTCTGTTTTCACTTTATTTATTTATTTTTATTTAAATGTCTCCTATATACGTGAAGAAATGCTAATCCATTCACAGCAGCGTGATAAACCGCATCACATAACAGCGTTAATGTGAGTTTAAAGAATTTAAAAGTAAAAAACAGCCAATAGTGTCTGAGATACATCATGCCACGCCCCCGGCTAATCAAAACAAACCTGACGGCGAGCTAGCTAAATACGGAGAACAGCGAAGAGATTAGCGAGAGCCTTTTACTGACTCGAGGATGGAGAATTCCCGACACTGTATGAAGACGGAACTCTCGCTCAGTCTGAGGAAGAGACAAGGAAGTCGGTGAAACAATTCGGAAAATCGTCTGTCACATAACCGACACCTTGTACAAGCCCCTCCCTCTTCACAAGCCCCTCCCTCTTCACAAGCTCCTCCCTCTTCACAAACTCCAACGCTCAGAAAAAAACAACACACCGACGAACCACGTTTACTGCTAACGAGCTGCTACTGTTGAGCAAGACACGCCTCCAGGGGGCGGGGCATATACGGTTCACCAGAGCGTTTCATTTAACGATCTTGAAGATTTTCACGAAAGCGAGAATATCTCCAAAACTTAAAAAAAAAAAAAAAAAAAAAAAAAACTCTGAAACACAGATTTTGATTTCATATTTTCCAGTTTAATCAGTAATCAGAATTAATGCATATTAATGAAAGAAATTAGCATGTGAACAAACGAGGCACTTAAACACCGGCGCGCTAACCGTGAGCGTTGGCGTAATTAGTCGCGTTCCCTTCAAGCGCGTCTCCTTTCTCGCAGTTTATCTGCGGGCGGCGGAATGAGACCGGTGTCCGAGCGATCCCTGGGTCATCCTGAAGTTTTCCCCGCGGAATGCGATATTAAAGATAAACAGCCTGCTGTAGCGCGACAGTGAGTCAGAAGCTCCATCTCCAGTCTCGAGCTGCAGAAGTACATCTCGTTTATCCGGAAAAAAATCTCGTAGTGTCCTGAAAATACGTCTCGCTCTTCGCTTCGCTCTTCACATCTCTGTTTGTTTGAATGTCAAAAACTAATTGGTCAAAAACTAATTATAAAACTGATGGTTTTGGTTCCGAGTTCTGATTGGCTGAGCTATTTTCGTTGCAAAATCATCAAAGCACCTGTGAGTGAGCGCATCACACTAAGACTAACACTTTTTTTTTTTTTTCTACGCGATTTTTAAAATCGCTGACCTGCTCACGCTGATGTGACAAATCTCAAACGATCCACTCGATCTTTATTCGCAGATCTTCGCACCTCATCCCCGAATCCTGCTTTCTTACGAAAATAAACGCGAAAGCTGTCCATCATGTGACATCGTGGCTTTTGCGACCGTTTTATTCGTGGAGAATCAAGCTGACGCGCACGTCACTTAGCTGTTTATACCCTTTATACCCTTAAAAAAAAAACACGAGGGGAAGAAAAACGATTTCGGAATATTTGACCTTGCTGTGACCTTGACCCCGTTTGGATCGATTTCAAAATGTAATCAGTTCATCTGCTGGATACAATCATCATTCCATATAAATCACACAAACACTCAAGCTCTCGCTCTTGAGATATCGGACGGACGGAAGCACGCACTCGGTAACGCCGGCAGGCAGCGAGGATCGTCTGTTCCGCAAAGAGAACAGGAGATATAGTGAAAAGAAACTTAGCTGTTTTTATACTGTATGCTCTTCGCCCAGTAATTTCTTCTGGAAGCATTATTATTATTATTATTATTATTATTATTATTATTATTATTGCGTGTACATTTTGTCCTCGTTCTCCTACACTAAAATACGGATGATGAACTGGATTCAGGGATCTGCTGCGCAGGCTAGGAGATGAACTTGATTCCCTCTCGGATTCTCAGCGCCGTTCACGCTGTTAGACGTAGAGATGTGTTCCGAAAATCAAACATCGTTCTCTCTGCACGAGTGAGTATTCGCGCTATACCTTGGAGCTAAAATGGCGTAGCGCTTAAAGCGGACTTTACACATGATGATGATGATGATGATGATGATGATCGCTTGGAAGCGAACACTTGGGCATCACCGGTTGTCCTGTTTGACCCACAGAAGGTACCCCGTGCCTCATTTTTTTTACCCAGAATTCCCTGCTGAGCTTGTTTCTGTGAGCCGTCGCTCACTTGTCCTCCATTTTCCATACTCCTCAAGCGCCGACAAGCCTCCCTAGATGTCCTTTTCATCTTTTTTTTTTTTTATTTTCACCTCTCCGTAATCCACTTTCCCGGGACAGCGTGGTTTTTTTTTTTGAAACGCGTCACCTGTCCGCGCTCCGCGGTACCCAGTGAACGGAGAGCGGACTCGCCGTGACCCAGTTTCAGCTCGGCCTGATGGATGTTCGCACGAAAGGACCTCGAGTGATTACCTGACCCTGAAATACAGGCGAAGAAAACGACGAACGAGGATGGATTGCGCGGCGACGAGCTGGTGTGGCTGTGGAGGGAAAGAAGAGAAAAAAAAAAAAAGTTCAGCAGTTATGAAGATGATGAAGTCATTCATTCATTCACTCTGAGACGTTCATCCGTCATCGAGCTGCTTCTAATTATATTCCACACACCGGACTCTTTAATGCCGAAACGTCTGATGGATGCCGAGCTCCGATTCACTCACTTGGCTCTTCATCGCAAAAACACATTACACTCGGAGGTTTCGTTATTAACCCCTAAACGTCTGCGATTAAGGATCATGTCGTACATTTTGAGAAGCTCCTCTCGCAGCTTCACCGTTTAGGAATTCGCTTTTTTTCTTTTTTTGCTTTAAAAAAAAGAAAAAGGTCCTTTTGATTAGAAACGGCACTAATCCGATACAAGCAGCGACGGTGGATCGGACATCGGATCCTGTAACAAACGGCAAAGATCGGAATGAATTTGATTTGGGAAAGAAATTTACTTCTAGAATGGGAAATGTTTACACACAAGACTTTACTGTTGTTGTTTGATTTATATATTTATACTTTATTCTATTTATTTAAATAGCCGATATTTACTACATGAGATTTTGATTTGAGTGCCTTGAAACGCACAGCGTTATTCGTCGTGTTGACGTAATTTCCTTTGAAACAGGAAGTCAGGGGCGGGGCCTATTGAGTGGCTCCTCCCCCTTTTTAAATAGCCAATAGTGTTTAGCTTGATATGATTTCTCTCGCTCAACAACGGCAACTTCGGCAAGGTGATTTTTATAATGTTGGGGGCGGGACGTTCTAGAGAGCATTTGATTGGACCGAGAAGCCGAAGTGCAGAATGATGTCATCAAAATTGTCGATGCGTGTGGGTGGTAGAGAGACTAACGTGGTCATACTAAAAGCCACAAAACTTCAATTTTGACTTCACAGGGACTTTAAAGTTGAACAGTTTTTAAAGAAAACGATAAAGTTAACGATAAAGTTAAAAAGAAAAAGTGGTATCGTGACGTCTCTAATTTGGACCAATCGTACGCCTTCGTGTCCGTGTTCGCTCAGTGTCTTCAGTGTCTTTTTGTTAATTAAATGTCTAAAACGGGCAATAAATGAGCGCAAACATTAAATATGTGTATTTATTAAATGTCTATAATGTCCTTTACCCAGAGAATGAACTGCCCGATATAAATACTACACAATAATAAACAAAAGTTTACACATCTTCCACTTCTTTCCACCATGAGGAGGTGTTTTTATTTATTTGGGAAATTATAGTTAAACCAGTTTACTTCGCACTTTACCAAAAAAAAAAAAAAACTTTTTACGTACAACTTTACCACAAAATAAACTTCACTACTAATAACTTTCCTACTTTATTAAAGATAAACCATTCTGTTTGTCGAACTGTGTGTGTGTGTGTGTGTGTGTGTGTCAGCCAGCTTGTTTTTATTGATTAAAATTGTTTTTATTTAACGCTTTTTCTTTTCTTCTTCCTCACTACTAGGTGGGTGTTCACGGCATTAGGATAGAATTTTTCAATGAAAAAGGATCAAAGCGCACCGCCACCTATCTGCCAGAGGTTGCGAAGGAGCAAGGTGAGATGAACACGTCAGCCTCGCTGAAACAACGCGACGCTTTTTAACGTCGCTGAATTCTTACGTTCGCGTCTGTTGTTATTGTAGACGGAAAAGTATGACGTGCTTTTATATACGATCACGTTCATTCCGTCGTTCTGTCAGCGAGATTCGGATTCGGAAAGACTCTTAGGGTTTTCGTCGTCGCTCTTTCCGCCATCGAGACGAATTCCGTGATCAGATTTGCAGCGATTTATTAAAGGAATCGCTTCAGAATGAAGGTTTTCAATTGTATCGAAGAGCTGATTTTAGGTGCCGTATAATGAATTTTATGATCAAATAAATAAAATAAAAAGATTCTGGAAATAATCTGTAATTGGTAGAACCGTCTATGTTTTTCTTCCCTTCCAAATCTGGAGGAAGTAAAGGAACAAGACGCAAAAAAAACGTATTTACGTGTAGTAAACATATGACGAAGCTAGAGAAGCTTTGGACTAGCTAGAGATCTTCAGAGCCGCAATCCAAAAAAACGTTTGGGGATTTCCTCCTCAAACACACCTCGTAAAGCTGCTAATTAACTAATTAACCGCAGGTGAATCAGGTGTCCGAGCGAGGGGACTGCTGAAGGAGATTAGACGGCACTAGTTTGTTTTATTAGATGCGTTACTTACGAGTTGCAAACACTTAACACTTAACACTTTACGAAGGAGCGCGAGTTTATTTCCTTTCTCTGTGCCGTTACAGGATGGGACCACATTCAAACCATAGATTCCTTACTTCGAAAGGGAGGCTACAAAGCTCCCATCACAAACGACTTCAGGAAGACCATCAAACTGACCAGGTAAAAACGGATTTCTACAATTAATCTCGCTGTTCCAGCTTTTGAAAATCTTCGAGTGCAGTGTTCTAGTGTTAAAAGTTTGAAACGAAGCTAAACTGTGTATCAGAACTTTCCTTTCAGCCGCTTACTTCATTTTATAGTCCCCAAAGTCTTAACTAGTTCTTTTAATTTTGATGTGATAAGTTTCATCGTAAGTTTCATCGGGTTCACGTATCGCATTTCACATTAATTCTTCATTCTTTCTGAGCGTAAAGTCGTCCGTCAAGAAGAAGACGAATTATTATTATTATTATTATTATTATTATTATTATTATTATTATTATTGCGTGTACATTTTGTCCTCGTTCTCCTACACTAAAATACGGATGATGAACTGGATTCAGGGATCTGCTGCGCAGGCTAGGAGATGAACTTGATTCCCTCTCGGATTCTCAGCGCCGTTCACGCTGTTAGACGTAGAGATGTGTTCCGAAAATCAAACATCGTTCTCTCTGCACGAGTGAGTATTCGCGCTATACCTTGGAGCTAAAATGGCGTAGCGCTTAAAGCGGACTTTACACGTTCGTTTATATTTCTCCTTTTTTTTTTTTTTTTTTATTTTATAAGTAAATAAACTGTGCGATAAACATATGTTACCGCTGTACGATCACGTAAAGTTCGCAAAGAGATTTTTCACCCGTTCAAGGACACAAACGCGGAAACGTCGCCCGCGTGCCAACGTCTGCGTATTTTACGCAGCTTTTACGAGAAAGACGTAGTTTGGAAATCATGGTTGAAAATGAAAAGTCAGGGAAAGAAACGCAACAACGTGCTGAACGTTAATTAAACGATATCGCACGTGTGCTGGTTTACCGAATATCAGTACGAATTCAGTACGACGGTATGATGGCGATACGCGTGTGATGTTGCTTCTATAAAAAGTTCTATGAACGAGAAATTAATATCGCGTAACTCGCATTTCACACACAATACGGCCAAGAGTTTCATAAATTTTTTTAAGTGTTGCGTGTTGCCGTGGTAACACTTGACAATAACGGTTAGTTACGTGTAACATGTAGTAACGGTTTCAGTGTAACGAAACATTTGCGGACACGGACAAGCGGCGTGATGCACACAGCGAAAAAAACGCAGTCTGCAGCCGTAAGATCGACTTTTATAAGTTTGTTGTCGCGTTTCGTAATACACGTTTTTTTAATCTCACGTTTTCTGTTTTCTCCGATTTTTTAACATTTATTATTATTATTATTATTTTTTTATTTTTTTTTAACCTTTTTGAAGAACCATGTGTTCCTCGTAGACCCGGGACAAATGAGTTTGCTGAAAGCCACGCCTCCTCGTTCGCATCGTTTAATCAACCAAAGACGTATCGTTTTCATTTCTTCGAGTGGTAGCGATCGATTCCTCGTCGTTCTCGAGGTGAGATTTCGGTTTGACGTCGCAAAAGTGTCTCTTCGTGTCCTTTCTATAGTGAAGAAAAGCCGTCGCACCGATTCATAAAAACTAATTTGGACACCACTCGATCTAAACACACGTCCAAGAACAACGTACGTAAACATTAACCAGAACGTTTCTCTGACACGTTAAGAAACGTGATCATCTCCGCCACATCTCCAGTTTCGTGGATTTCCGTCTGTATTTATATTTTAAAATCAAAGTTTTTACGTCTCGGTTCCTCGAGCCCTAACGGAGTTATCTCCATACCTTCTGATCTCCGTTCCTGTAAAGGTTCCAGCCGCGTTCCTTAGCAGTTCCTCTTCTTCCAGCTCAGCTCCCGAGCGCTCACGGTTTCCACCTCCACCTTAACGTCTCCTTGTTCTTTCAGGTACCGTAGCGAAAAGATGACGATGAGCTACGCGGAGTACATCGCCCATCGCCAGCACCACCACTACCAGAACGGCATCGGGCACCCTCTCCCCCCGTACAACCATTATTCCTGACAGCGAGCCGCATGACCAGTCACTGGACCTCTCCGCGGACCTCTTCCCAGGAGAGCCCGCCCCCTCGTGGTCTAGCTATCTCTACTACTGTACCATTTTATGATGATAGTTTCCGTTGCCATGCTAACACTCTGTGTAAGATGGTGGCATGGCAGCGGGTGGCAAAGAAGCATCACGATTATGACGTGGAAAAAAATTCAAAACAACTCATTTATTTTCTCCTTTTTATCCTTTCTATTAATTTAGGTTTTTTTGGCAGCATATATATATATATATATATATATATATCGCTGGACATATAACCCCTTTTTTCCTATTTTTTAAAAAAGCAAATAAACAAATACTGCTTTTCTTTTTTTTTTCTTTTTTTTTTGCTTAAAAAAAATCTTTCCAACAATCCTAATCAGGTTTTTTGAGTCTGTGGATGGAAAAAAGTCATATTAATGAGGGGCTCGTCTTGCAGATTTGGAGATTTGTTTATGTACGCTAAGCTTTAGTTCGAGTGAACGCTGCACGACTTTGACCCAGGTTACGATGAAGCTATCAGGCGAACATCGTAGATCGCACAGAAATGGTAACATGGCGAAACGTTTTTTTTCCTTTTTTTTCCCCCTCCTTTCTTTCTGCTTCGTCACAGCTATAAAAGTCAGAGTAACAGCTGATCGGCTAAGCTGATGTTTACGTTCTCGGTTATCAGTCTGCGAGAAGATCTTTCGGATTGGACGGCTTCGTGTTTTATAATTCGCACGAAATGACGCTGACGAGTTCAAATCGCCGATTCATTTCAGTCACACGCCGAGATTTTGCAACGTTTTTTTTCACGTTAGCGCTCCAGAACAAATCCGCTCTTTCAGCTCTGCTGTGAGATTTTCCTTTTATGCAGATTTGTAGGCGGGGCTAAACCTAAACGTACCGTGACACGGCGCTTTTGTAATTTACGGCTGATCGCCGTTTTTACGAAGAACACGCGAAGGAAATCGGCGCTAGAGATTCTTTCGGGAATTTGGCAAGAATTTTTCATCGAGTTTGACCACGAAAACCAAACAACTCTCAAACTTTATTAACGAAGCATTCGTTAATAATTCGTTAACGACTCCTGGCGTTGCCGTGACGTCGTGTCGTAACTGGCGTATAAGTCGTGTACTGTTCGCTCGGTTGCGTTATGTGCTTTTATCATTTCTTAGTTGTTTTTATGTACACCATGTAGCCACCGGAGGGGGTTGTTGTTTTTTTGTTGTTGGTTCGTTTCTTTCCTCTCTGCGCGATTCTTTTTCAATCCAAAATACTTGTGAGGTTTGACTTGAAATCGTGAATAATGTCGTAGGAGTTTTTGGGGGTTGTTAAGCTTTCTGACTGTAAAGTTAGCCAGAAATGACTAACTTAACAGTTTACTTGTTTCTATTTTTCTTTCTTTCTTTTCTTGTGTGGTGTTAGATGTGCGCTGATGTTTGGACAAACTCGTCAGAAGAAACCGCTAGACTAAATTAGTTATTGGAAAAGTCAAAACATTTTCTTCAGTACCAGAGAGAGCCACTCGCTTTGACGGCATTTCAGCGACGTCACGTTTATTTATTCGCTCTGGCTCTGATGAACTGTTTCCGTTTTTTTTTTTTTTTTCCTTTTTTTTTTTTTTCCTTTTAATTTCCTTTTTTACGAAAAGCCGGATCACGCTGTTGTTCTGAACGGTGCTTCATTCGAACTTATTTCCCCGTTCTGTTCGTTACATTGCTTCAGGTTTTTGGTATAGAAGGTGCTCAAACTTTACAAACTGCAGAACTTTACAGTCTCGTTTCTCAGTGAGGGACCAGCCAGGAGAAGATCATGAAGAACATGATGATGATGATGATGATGATGATGATGATGGGCTCTCTCTATATTTGCTAGCCAATCCAGCAAAAAAACAAAAAACAAAACTGGCATCTTTGAGGAGTACTGGGTTTCATTCCCCTCCTACGAGACGCCGCTGTTGTTTTATTTTCATCACACGGAGAGGAAAAAATCTTTGCAGAGACTTATCTCGAACGACAGGGACGAGCGTTTAAAAAAAATAAATAAAACTAAAAAAAAAAAACTAAAAGCCATACTCTTCTTAAGGCATTGCTTAATCGTCAGGGTGGTTGTTTTGTTTACTGGAAGTTTTCAGTCGCTGACGCTTTTAACCGCGCGCGTTTTTACGATCTGATCCAGTCGGGGTTTGTTCCTGATCAGGCGACGTGTTCGTGGAAAACGAAACCTCTTCTTAAGACGTTACCTCACACTTTAAGACCTTCATACCAATCCAACACCATCAACACCAACAACGCCACCATCAATACCACCAACAACGCCACCACCATCACCAACACCATCAACACCAACAACGCCACCACCATCACCAACACCAACAACGCCACCATCAGCACCAACAACACCAACACCATCAACATCAACACAAACAACGCCACCACCATCAGCACCACCACCATCAGCACCATCAACGCCACCACCATCAACACCAACAACGCCACCACCACGAACAACAACACACCTCATGATGCTTGACACAAGCAATGTTTACATCCATGTCCAAACGTCACAAAATCCGACGCCGGTTGCCATGACACATCGGATCGTTCGCGAATCCTCACGTCGAGCACAGGTGGCCAACCATCGTGAAAACTCCTCCGTAACCCGTACGGCGTGGCGTCGCGACCGTATCGTCTTCTCTCGTGGTTTCCGTCAGGTATAAATCATTTCTTCTACCTTCTCTTTACGGTGGATGAAGAGGAGCTTTTCGCCGAGGTCTTTCACAAACCGATTGGGAAAAACTTAAGATCTTTCTTCTTTTTTTTTTTTTTTTTTTTTTTTTTTTATTTATTTACTGTTGAAACAAAAAAAGAAGAAGAAGAGTGTGGTGTTTTCGAGGCTTTTTTTTTTTTTTTTGAGCAGGTCTAGTTCTCCTCTAAAACAAAACCTAAAGCCTCCTGTTCTCAGTAGCGGCGTCGCAGGACCAAGCGTTTGAGATTTAAGAACGTTTTTGTTTTCAAAAGCTGAGACACTTTTACCACAGGAGGACTCTCTTTCTCTCTTTGCTTTCATATGCAAAAAAAAAAAAAGAAAAAAAAAGAAAATAAAAAGTGTTAAGGGCTTTCGGTGTTCCATCCACAGTCATCTCCAGCTCCATGAAAAGTAAGAAAAACAAAACCTTCATTTCAGTTGTGTTTCCTTATAAACGAACGGATCGGTGAAATGTTGGTCCTGATCGTTCAGGCTGCTTTACTTTACGCCACGGTGATTTCTGTTTCATCTCCAGCAGAAACAAAAAACACAAACGTTTCGTTAAGATCTCGTCCATGTCGTATCCGGTTCGCCGTTTTATCCTTCTAAACACTTTAAGAACGTCTCCGTGAACATCTCGCGCCGCCGCCGCCGCAGAGCGATCAGGCCGCCATTTCGCGATTCACACTCGAGTACAGCACAAACTGGATCTTATTTTAATTTTTTTTCTGCTGCAAAACAAAGTAAACAGAGTTTTTTTGTTTTTTTTTTTTGTTTTGAGTACACGAATGAACGTATTTATGCACATCTGCAATACATTTGTTGCATGTATGTTACAGAAGACCTGTTGAATGAACCGAGAGAGAGAGAGCGAGAGAGAGAGAGAGAGAGAGAGAGAGAGCGCAAACAGACAATATAAAATGGTGCTACTGGACCTCATTTTTTCTGGGGGGGGTTAAAGGTCACAGTTTATACGTGACTGGTCATGCGGACTCATCAGTCATATCAGACTTATTCTTATCCTCGATATATGCAGATCTGTTTTACAGGTGTTGTTGTTGTTGTTGTTGTTGATTTTTTTTTTGTTTTGTTTTTGTTTTTGTTGTTGTTCCTACTTGTGTAACAAACTGAAATTTCCTGCAGGTTTGAAAGGACAAGGAGTCACGCGTCTAACCCCATCCTTCCCTCATGGCCTAGGGGGAAATACACGGTCATACACGTCTCATCCCGTCTGTCATACAGTATACAGCCACGGCAGCAGTCAACGCACACACACGCGCACACGCACACACACACACGCGCACACGCACACACACACACACGCGCGCGCGCGCGCACACGATTATTAGTTAAAGGCTGATCCGAAAAGTCTTTGACGTCCGTTATGAAGTGTTCCTGACTGAACTTGCACTTGGCTAAATAGCAACAACAACAAAAAAAAAAATCACGCTCACGTGTTCTTCACGTTAAACATCGCAGAAAGGTTCGTCAAAGAACGAAATTTCGGTTAAATCGTTAAATCGTCACGCTGCTTTTGTCACAGTACTGTCAGACAGCTGAAAAGTTCGCAGGAATTTGCGAAATACTTGAAGGCATCGCGGCCGCTCGAGAAGTCGTCCGATTCAAATCATCGCACTTTTGGAGGTCCGATCTAAACGCCGGGACGTTTTAAAACACGTAACGTTCTAAAACACGTAACGTTCTAAAACGACGCCCAGGGAAAACCCGTTTCTCTCGTTTCTCCCGTCGTAAACGATATCTACTGCTAAGACAACAGCACCGTAATCCATTTTCATAATATTTTACCGCAGAAACCCGTTACAGGCTCAACGCACCTGCTAACACAGTGACATTAAAGGACCACACACACACACACACACACACACACACACACACACACACACACACACACACAC
>CM074988.1:805894-810894 GCA_037576825.1 Pangasius krempfi
GTGTGTGTGTGTGTGTGTGTGTGTGTGTGTGTGTGTGTGTGTGTGTGTGTGTGTGGTCCTTTAATGTCACTGTGTTAATACGCGCATTACGCCACGTTAAGCGTTTTCTTTATAACGAGGTTCTATGGGGGAGAAAACGCTTAAGGTGAAAATATCGTCTTTCCGCTTGGATCACGGCGCCAGAGAAACGTGAGGAAAGTGGTTTTCCTGCTCGTCGTTTTATGACGTTATGCCACGTTAAGCGTTTTAGAACGTCCCTAAGCGTCACGTGGCAAAAAAAATACAAAACGTCACGTCACATCACATCGGCTTACCGTTTGAGACCGATGACCGCCGCACCGTTGAAAGTTTTCGTCGTCGCCTTGACGACATTCTGCCCTGAGAGAAAAAACATTCACTCGTCTTTCCCGGATCGAGGCGTCCGATATTTCAGAACCGGATCATCACCGACAAAATCGTATCCTCCGTTCATCATCGTGTTTTTTTTTTTTTTTCCTTCTTCTTCTCTCGCTCAGAGTGTGAAGGCTCGCGTTAACTTTGTGTGTTCGATCGAACCAAAGATGCCTCCAGCCATGTCCTGATGCTGCTCTCAGACCTGCCTTCCTGTCCTTCCAAAAAAAAAAAAAAAAACACCCTGCAAGAAAAATCGTCTGTTCTGTAGTTTTTTTTTAAAAATATATATATATTTTGTTTTGTACAAATTCTAACATTTTTGTTTAATTTTTGTTTTGTTTTTTGTTTTGTTTTCCCCTGCAACCTGACTTCAGTGAACGACTTTTCTCTGTAGCGGCGTTTGACGCCTCGCTCGCTTGGTGTCGACGACCGTAACGCTCGGGTTGCACATTTCTGTTTGAGTTTTTTTGTTTCGTTTCGTTTCGTTTCGTTTCGTTCAGTTCATTATTGTTACTATTACCGTATTTTTATTTCTTTTTTTTTAAAAAAAGAAAACCCCATAGCGTGCCTCTTAGATTCATGGGTTTCTTAATGTGTTTTTTCCTAAGACCAGCAGTTATACTTTATATATAAAAGATGTGTTGATCCTTATTTTTAAATGCCATTAAACAAAAAAAAAAGCCTCTTTTCTTTACTCTGGACCCAGTAGCAGCACTGGTATACAATCGCACTGATGACAAAAGAAAAAAAAAATCTTAAAAAAAAACAAAAACAAACGTATAAATAATAATAAATGACATGAAATAAGAAGAACTACAATAAACTTGTTTGAGAATTTCTCATTTTCTAAGAAACTATGCTTAAATGAAAAAAAAAAAAAAAACACAAGACAATAGTAAACAACAGTTTTTGTACATCAGAAAAAAAAGTTGATTCTTTTAAAAAAAAAAAAAATATTTTGGATCTAGTTTCTAAATTATTTTAGTGGTTTTCTATGTTCTGGAACTTTCCGGAGCTGAGTTTTGGACGTGTGACTCGCTGACTGACGATTTTCCGAGCAGCATCGGCACAGCGGGCTCCGGGTTACCTGGCGTAGCCCCTCATACCCACCGTTTCCTTTCCGTTTTTTTCTATTTCTATTCAGTTTGGAATTTTTTCTCTGCTTTAATAACTTGAAATTGTTGATGATGATGATAACCTGGAAAAAAAAAAAACATAAAAAAATTAATAAAAAAGAAAGAAAGACCCTCCCCTCACCTGTAGAACTAGAACCTTCTCTCTTCCTCCTTCTCCTCCTCCTCACCTGAATTTGCTATTATCGTGTGAAGAAACTTGAAACGGGCATTTATTAAAGATTGATGATATGATTATGATATGATATGATATATATGATATGACTCAAAGTAAAAAAACATAAATAATAAAGAAAAAAAGGAGGAAAAAAAACAGAAAAAATGACAAAAAAAAAAACCTTTAAAAAAAAAAAAAAAAACCTGTGCGTTGAGGGGGGGGAACTCGTATCTAGATGGATTATCAGTGGGTATGTGAGCTGTGGCGATGATGTAGTTTTAAACCTTGTTATTACCTTTTAAATCATTTATCCAATAAAAAATATTCTGAAAGAACAAATGTTCAGAGTTGGTGGATTTATTCTTTCTTTCTTTCTTTCTTTCTTTCTTTCTTTCTTTCTTTCTCAGTTGTTGTAATAAACCTGTCTGTTATTTTTACACAGGATTCACAGAGAAAAAAAAATCCACCTTCAATAATGAAGAAATAATTTCATTAATCTTTTAACACGTGATCCTCAACATCGCCCAAGATTTACTTTGAAATCGAAATTTATTCATGAAATTCCGCGTTAAACTTAATATAATTAATACACGTATAATCATATAAAACAGGATTGGCTCGGATCCGACTGCTGAACTCGGAAGCCGGAAGTCTGAACTTGGAATTGTGTCGTTTTTGAGCTGGAAAGTGGGAAATAACAAACATTTCCATGAAAACGTGTTTTTTATTTTTTTATTTTTTTAAGCTATAAGCTAGCCAGCGGCCATGTTGCCATGGCATCATGGACTGAACTCCGTGTGGACGATGGCTTCATGACTTCCGGAGTAGGAATTCCAAGTTGCGAGTACGTTTTGTTTACATTTTTTTTCCCCTAGTCTGATATCAGGAATTCTGAGTTATGAACCTGTCTACAGTTTGGTTTACAGCTTCCTACGTTACCCACAATGCCGTGCTGATTGCGGCGCAGTGGGATTCCACCCTCGCTTCATCGCTAGCTAATGAGTGATGCAGCGGCGCTTTATTTTTCCAGCTCCCTCACCTCCTCATCTGTAGCCTCATCTTCCAAAGCTTCAACTTTCACACCAACGTCATCTCGTACGTGGCTAACTAGCCGAGCCGAGTCTCTCCGTCGTGAAGCCGCATTGCATTCTGGGACGTTGAGTCCAGCGTTCTCGTCAAAGCGACACACAACCGCTAACCGCGACACCAGAACCAATAAACACGGCAGATATTGTAATATACTGAATATATTGAATGTGTTTCAGGGCGATGTTTAACTTTAACCCTCGCCATAACGTCACTGTTGATGTGTGAAGGTTGATGCACCACTTTTGAAATATTCTGTGTGTCTGCTGTATGAATGTGTTGAAGAACATCTGAGGAAACGGACAGCTTGGGGAAGAACTTTTAATTTTCATTACCACAATACAGTACATACTTCACCAAAAATATGTACAAAGGAAAAACTACAAAATCCCTTTCAGTTTGTCGTCTCGGATTCCAGACGGTTCCAGTCCTTGGAGGAAACACCATCTGGCTTCCAACAAAACCCTGCTGAGATCCAGCTGCGGAAATCAGACCTGTTTCTGGAGTGTGTGTGTGTGTGTGTGTGACAGGAGCATCAATGTCTATACACTGAAACCAGAATGATTAATTTCCAGACGACTAATCAATGTCTGTAAATCCCTCATTTTCCTGACAGGTTTTTCTGAAGACACAAAACGTTTTCAGAGTTTTCAGATTCTCAGAAGAAAGTCTCTCAAAACGTCACATGACATCATCAAACTTTAAAAAAAAACCAAACAAACAAACAAACAAGCAAACAAGCAAAAAAACACCTAGAAATGACCTAAAGCAATTTATCCTTCTCCTTTGTACAAGGTATGACAACTTTTATTATTTTCTTTCTTAAAAAAGTGTTAATGTGCAGTATGAGGATGTTTTATGGAATACTTACCATCTCCAGGAAGAAAATGGAGATGGTAAGTATGAGAACGGAGGAGTGTGACTGAAGAATCACGGCAAAAAGCAGGAAAAATGAGGTGTTTGTTTTTTTTTAAAAAAACGTAGACAGAAATCAGGCCCGGTTCAGTCCACTCTCTCACGACACGCTCAGCCTGCGGCCAGGGTGCACGCGAGGATTTCTTCATCCGTCGTTCCAAAAATGGAGTAGTGACACGCTAAAAACCACAGTGAGGTGAAGATCGGGGAAACGTTAAAAGCGCCACACATCGATACGAACACAACATCGACACACGGATGCTGTTTACGACACGCTGAACAACGATGCGCACTAAACGTCGGCGGAGGTGGAGATGAGAGTGAGACGGCGGTTCTGGGGTGTGTTGGCGTAAACATGGAGTGGTGGCTTCACTCGACTGTACAAGAAACGTAAGAAATAAAAAATTAAAAAGGCAACTGGAGATAAAAGTCTGCTCTAAATGAGTTGAAACCCAAAAACAAGCAGGATGACTTCGGTAAAATCCTCAGACCTGTTCGACATTTTTATATTTTTATATAAAACACTGACCTACAGCGTCTCCCCGCTTTAGAGTCTCATTACAGACGCCAAGCGACACTCGGACTCAGGCTTGTGCGATACCGATTTTTACCATTTGTAAAAAATCACAATAAACGATTTAATCGTCCAGAATCGTTATCCTTAAAAAAAAAAAAAAAAGACGATCCAGTATTTCGACCATTTCAGTTTAAAGCAGAGAAGAGGAGGAGTAACAATATTACCAGCTGTGCGGTCGGGAACTGCTTACCAGGCAGAGACGATCGCAAAAACTCCTTTTATATTTAAAGAAACAAAAACAGTACATTTTTAATATAATCCTTTTACAAACCGGTTGTCTGACGTCCACACGGCCGACATTTTCAGAGTCGATCTGCTGCTCGAAGTGTCTGAACACGTCTGAGTGCTGACCGGCGCGGGAGAGCGAGAAAAAAACTAAACAGTGTATTTAATCACTTTCTATTTATCTTCACTATTAACATTACTTATAAAGTGTGATGTTAGGTTTAACACTTCGCTGTAGGAATATTTCATCTCGTTAGGTTATAATTTTTGGAATTTTTTTCTTCCAAAACCAAAAGTCGATTTTTTTTTCCGGTCACATCGCTAATAAATACAGTACGTGATGTTCTGACGTTAACTATATACGTGTTTAATGTTCGCTAAGTCGAACACACACTTACTTAACAGATTTTATTTCACATGAATGGACTCAAAACATTCTCCGTTCACCGTGACAGAAAGCGAGATCGCGCCGCAAGTCCGGTCGAGAGCAGGTGAGGCGGAGGGAAAAGGGGGC
>CM074988.1:813394-826888 GCA_037576825.1 Pangasius krempfi
GATCCAAACTGGACAGGTGAAGTTCGAGGGAAAAAAAAACCAAAAAAAAAAAACCCAGGTGACATTTCCAAAGGTGAAGTGTACTTCTGATATCTGAAATTTTAATGTTTATATTTACTGTTCTGATTTTTTTTTTAAATGTCAATGTGTTAAAAATGTGGAAAAGTTCAAGTTCATTTGTTTTATATATTTTTTATCGGCGAATTCGGTTATAAGTCGGTTGACCTCAGAGTTTCGGTGAGGTTTTCCTTTGGTTCCTCTGTACAGGGAAATATAGCAGGATGTGCTAATCGCTCTACAGATGTAGTGGATGGAGATTTGATTAAAAGATTAAAACTCCGGCTGTGTTGCTGAGAAGAAAGGTGTGATGTAAAAAAACCCGGGACCCCGAGAGCCGATGCCGAGGCCGAGAGCAGAAGCGTTAATGTTCATCTGTTCAGCTTTCTCTAGTTAGTGTAAATGACAGCGGCGGGAAATCAGGCTGTTTGTGTTATTTTACATTCTGATTTGATGTGATTGCTAACGTGAGCCATTAGGATCAGTGCGTATCTGCTGGTAAGGGAGGGAGGGAGAGACAGGGGGAGGGACAGAGGGACGAACAGATGGAGGGAGGGAGGGACAGATGGAAGGAGGGGCAGAGGGACAGAAGGAGGGAGGGAGGGAGGGAGAGACAGGGGGAGGGACAGAGGGAGGCAGGGAGGGATAGAGAGACGGACAGAGGGAGGGATAGAGGGAAGGACAGAGGGAGGCAGGGAGGGATAGAGAGACAGACAGAGGGAGGGATAGAGGGAGGGACAGAGGGAGGCAGGGAGGGACAGAGGGAGGGACAGAGGAAGGGACAGAGGAAGGCAGGGAGGGACGGAGGGACAAAGGGACAGAGGGAGGGACAGAGGGATAGAGGGAGGGACAGAGGGACAGAGGGAAGGATAGAGGGAGGGACAGAGAGAGGGAGGGATAGAGGGAGGGACAGAGAGAGGGAGGGAGGGATAGAGGGACAGAGAGAGGGAGGGAGGGATAGAGGGAGGCAAAGAGGGATAGAGGGAAGGATAGAGGGAGGGACAGAGGGAGGGATAGAGGGAGGGAGGGATAGAGGGAGGGACAGAGAGAGGGAGGGAGGGATAGAGCGACCTCCCTGTGTGTTTTAATTATGACTGCTGATGGCGCTGTTGCACTCGTTCTTTTTTAATCCTAAATAATCCTCTTTAAGAGAATAAAATGATGTAGATGGCAAAAATGTGAACATATTGATTTTTTTAGTCTGTGAAAGACCGAGGACTCGACCCTGACGGAGCTGTGAAGGTGTTCTGATGAGTCTGAGGTACGAGCAGCAGCAGCAGCAGCAGCAACGAAACACAGTGTCTAGATTTTCTCAACTGTTTGAGGAAAATTGTGTGTAACAGCTGCAGCTCAACACTAGAGGGCAGACTAGCCTTATTCCTGCTTTTAAGCCGAGCGGGTCGTCTGAGGACAAGCTGCCACTCGAGCCGTTTTCCTGCTTTGTCATTAGCGTAAGCAAATTAGCGCATGAGGAAGGCGAATGTGTTGGTCTGAGGAAGGACATTGTGGTAGAGAGTGTAACGTTAGATTCAGATCTCTATATGTAATCGGGTTTAAAAAGCAGAAGTGGGCGTGGTCTAGACCTTATTTGTGTGTGTGTGTGTGTGTTTTTGTACGTGAACTCTAGCACTATGTCCACTGCAAAACACTGAAAAACCCAGGAAGTAGAAGTCTTTTTTTTTTATTTACAAATTATAACGAATAAGGAATTTGCAGAACTTTTGAACTTCTCCAGTTCCTCAACCTCAGCTACATCACTCGAGTTCATCATCGCCCTCAAACAGACGCTCTGAACAGCTTTCTGGAAAGATTTCTAATGTATAATTTATGCTGTAACTGAGTAAGCTGGAGGAACTATCGTTCAAAACAACGCAATCTTTCCCAAATCAGGGAAATGTTTTTGTTTATAGTTAAATTAAAAAAAATTTTTTGTTACATTTTCTAGAAAGATAAGAAATGTTCGCTGGACACGCTCTCAGAATCCACTATGAAGCTGAGAATCAAAATGGCGTCCTGTTCTTTATAACGCCTGTTAAATTTTCCGGAATGTTCCTTTTATTAATGACGGAGAACGTATTCGTAATCGGTCCGAAATCTACATCAGTCGAGTTTATCATTGGATTCAACCACTGTTTTTTTCAAGAGATATTTTCAAGTATCGCTCTTTCCCAAAATAAAAATAAACATATAAAACGAACGTGTTAACAAACTTCGAACGCGAGTCAGATATGAATCTTAAAAATGCGACGTTTAATTGCACTTTTAATTTTTTCTAGGAGAATCCGCACACTTGTTAAGTGCTGGAACACTCACATCGAATGAAATGGAGACTGTGTAGAAATATTTCATCAACTATTTCCACTAAACGATGCAAAATAATAATAATAATAATAATAATAATAATAATAATAATAATAAAGGTTTTCATTTGTCTCGCGTTTGTAGTGGCGTAATTTGAGATTTTCGTCGCTCCTGCAGGATCCTGATGGGATCTAGTCTGCCTTTTCTCTTCAAGCTTTCTGAAGAAGAAGAAGAAGAAGAATACGCACCTCCTATCTGTATTTGCATTCGTTTAGATCACATTATCTGTTTAATTCGAATAACGTACTCGTATCGGTTTAGGTCCCTGCTGTGGTTGCGTTCCTGCGAGACGTGTGAAAGCTCACCTCCTTTCCTGAACAGGTAGATGGGCACCAAGTAGAGCATGGAGTGCTGGATGTAGTAGATCTCCTTCTCAAAGGGAAGCTGCAAAGACATTTTAGACACGGCTTAGTTTTAACAAGTTAAAAGAAGTCGAACAAAAAACCCTGAAGAGCGTTAAAACTACTTTTTCCACTTTATAACTTCACTGTTGTGGGACCAGAACCAGCTCCAGCTCCAGAAGAACTCTGTTGTAGAGTCTTGACTTAAATAAAATAAATAGACAAAAATCAAAAGGTCTCTCATCTAAAGCGGCTGATTTAGGAGGGTTAATCCTTCCTCCCTAATCTATTCAAACTGATATGCAAATTTGGGCGCTAAAATCTGATTGGCTGAGCCTCGGTCGAAGCCGTCACGTAATCTTATGCCTGTTACGTCGCTTAGCAACCAAAGCTTTCGGTTAACAGACTACACTGCATGACGGAAGAATTTTTTTTTTTGTGTGTGTGAATGTTATTAATAATAAATTAAACACTGGATTTTATCAGATTGCTTGTGTTTATAGACGTAATAATCCACGCCGGTGAGGAGGGTTTAGAACTGCGCTTAGCGCTGCTCATAAGAACATCCTTATCGGTTTTAACCTAAACGTTAAGAACGTCCTTATCACCTCTCGATCAACTGCTAACGCACAACGCTGTCATTTAACGCACAATACAACCCGGAACCGTGACATTAGCTTAACACCAGGGCACGAACTGAGCACTAAAAGATGATCCCAGAGAGACAGAGACACTTCGTGGCCCTGAGCAAGTCCATTTACACACAAGCGCTCGAATTAAACTGCGTTCTGACTCGGTAACAAACAAACAAACAAACAAATAAATAAATGTGAACAGAACTGAACTGAATGCAAAGCAAGAAAGAAAACAACACAAAGGAAATATATGCAAACACAGTGAAAGTAGGAAAGTCGGAGAAATCTTACGATATTTAAAAAAAAACATGAATAACGCCGTGGCTGTCAGTGTCACAGTTTATAATGGTAACATTTAGCTCTCGTCTCTGTGGACCTGCAGAGATCTGTGTGTGTGTGTGTGTGTGTGTGTGTGTGTGTGTGTGTGTGTGTGTGTGTGTGTTTGAACATCTCCCCACTCTGGTCTATTAAAGCTCACACCCCAGGCCGTGCCTCGTTCCTCTCTGCACACAGCACACGCTTTAACCCCTCGCAACGAGACCGCCTCCGAGCCCTCGTCCCGCCGCGCCGCGAGGTGATGAGCGAGGTTACAGCGGGTCACGAGGACGAGCGCTGAGGGGCAGAGAGCGAGCGTAGACGAGCCGAGGACCGGCGTATCGAGGCCACTGCTGCTAACTCATGACCAATCTGAGTTTAAAAAAAAAAATCAGACTGCAACATCACGGATCGGGTTTCTGTTCATGGAACCTAAAAGGAATCTTTGCTTCTCAGATACTTCCTCTCGTTTTTTTTCTTTAACCCTTTCTTGTGCGTTCTTTCATCACATTTATACAAAGCCTGAGAGCGCTAGTGAAAATGTTTCTAATTTGCATTCTTCTCTAAAATTAAAAAAAAATCATTAGAAATTAATAACTTGTTGAACAATGGACAATAATTTGAATATTAATCTGTCGTTTATAAATTATTTGCCGTAGAAAATGAGCTTAAATTGCGTCTTGCTGAAAATAAATGGCTTCACGTGACGGCTAACTGACACGAGTAAAATATACAATTTTAATATATTTATTTTGCAATGACGACAAATCAAACCAGTGCGATATCGATACACTGTATTATAAGCAAAGTAGATCAGACTTTCCCTCATTATTTAATCTTTTTCATTTCATAAATGTATTTCGTGGCAAAGTTATTAATATGGAAAGATTCTTCGATGGTAGTTTCACATTCATTCGTCGGTTAAAGATCTACACACTGCATAGAAGAACAGAAACAAATCTGTACGTTCTTCATGAAACTCAATTAGATTGGATTCTGGTGAGTTATTGATCAGATTATTGATATTCGGTAAACAGTACTTACTAATCTTGTGTTGACGACGGGGAAGAGAAGCGCTAACAGGGCGCCGTTCAGCATGTGGACCTGAAGCCTGGAAGAAAGAAAAACACATTAATCCAAGTTAAAAAGTCTTCAGGACTTCCGGAGATTGCCGCTTCCTGGTTAGCATTAGCTGACTAGCCTGGTAAGACAACTCTCTCCAGCACAGCTATGCTAATAAACAATATTTAAGAGGTGTTGAATTACAAACTACTACGTATGCTTTTGCATCTGGAATGCAGGAGTGTAAAAAAAATTTAAAAAAAAAAGTGTCTGTTTATGCACATTTCTTGTGTCAGCATTCTGCATGGATTTTAGTTTCTCTGCATGGGAGAATCATCAGTCCCATTTCTGAATCAGGGTCAAAAAGTGTACTTAAGGAACAGGTTTATAACCCCGTATGAACCCCATCTGCCGGTTAATACCTGTCTGACACGCAAAGCAACGAGCTGGTAGGTAATCTGGCGGAATTCTAATTTGTTTAGTGCTCAAACGAAGCGAACTTTTCTGAACAATTTGACTTGCAAACAGGTTCGCGATTTTACTCCAACAGACTACACAAGAGATGATCAAAAGATATTTTATGTTTGTGGTGTTTACAGAACAGATCTGATCTGAACAACTTTTACATATATCCAACAATTCTGACTTGCTTCTGACACACTTGTCTGTGCATTAGCAAAGATATAAATCAACCCTAACACCACGGTGCAAACGAACACAGTCCCAGAGAAGAAGAATATTCTTCTTGGAACATCTCTGAGTTCACTACAGCTCATCGCTCTGAAAGCTATTTCTCACTGCCGTGCTCAATCGCCACAGAGAGACCGAAAGCAGAACAGAGCAATTAACACGCAGCTGCCAATCCCTGCTCCTCTATTACGACTCGCCTCATACGCGACGCATCGCCATGACAACGTACACAGCCTCGAGTGTCCTGCATCAGACTACAGCGCGGATGAATTCTCGAATCTGATTGGTCAGAAGGTGTGCATTATTTCTGTATAACAGCAGCTCGGACAGTCGTTCCGTCTGTAACACGAACATCAGGTTTATATTAATGCGCTCGTTCTAATGCGTTATGGTTTCTATAGTAACCGCTCTTTCAATTAGATTAGATTTAATCTTAGACTAATAACAAACAGATTTTAAACGTTGTGCTGTTTAACAAAGTAAAACGTTTAACTTTCCGGTTTCTCTGTAAAATGACAAGCTGTGTTTCTTAAAGAGAGTAAGAGTAAGAGAGAGAGAGAGATAAAGAGAGTAAGAGTAAGAGAGAGAGAGATAAAGAGAGTGAGAGTAAGAGAGAGAGAGTGATTGTAAGAGAAAGAGAGAGAGATAGAGAGAGAGAGAGTGTGAGAGTAAGAAAGAGAGAGATAGAGTGAGAGTAAGAGAAAGAGAGAGAGATAGAGAGTGTGAAAGTAAGAGAAAGTGAGAGAGAGAGATAGAGAGAGTGAGGGTAAGAGAGAGAGTGAGAGTAAGAAAGAGAGAGTGAGAGAAAGAGATAGAGTGTAAAAGAAAGAGAGATAGAGAGTGAGAGAGTAAGAGAAAGAGAAAAAGAGAGAGATAGAGAGTGAGTAAGAGAAAGTGAGAGAGAGTGAGAGTAAGAAAGAGTGAGAGAAAGAGAGAGATATAGAGAGTGAGCAAGAGAAAGAGAGAGAGATAGAGAGAGTGAGAGTAAGAGAAAAAGAGAGAGATAGAGAGAGTGAGAGTAAGAGAAAGAGAGAGAGAGAGAGAGTGTGAGAGTAAGAGAAAGAGAGAGAGAGAGAGTGAGAGTAAGAGAAAGAGAGAGAGATAGAGAGAGTGAGAGTAAGATAAAGAGAGAGAGATAGAGAGAGTGAGAGTAAGAGAAAAAGAGAGAGATAGAGAGTGAGAGTAAGAGAAAGAGAGAGAGATAGAGAGAGTGAGAGTAAGAGAAAGAGAGAGAGTGTGAGAGTAAGAGAAAGAGAGAGAGAGTGAGAGTAAGAAAGATAGAGAGTAAGAGAAAGAGAGAGAGAGAGAAAGAGAGAGATAGAGTGTAAAAGAAAGAGAGAGAGATACAGAGTGAGTAAGAGAAAGAGAGAGAGAGAGAGAGTGTGAGAGTAAGAGAAAGAGAGAGAGAGATAGAGTGTGAGTAAGAGAAAGAGAGAGAGATAGAGAGTGAGTAAGAGAAAGAGAGAGAGAGAAAGGAGATAGCTATAAAGTAGCTATAATGTAAACGATAACAGGAACTTGTCTCTTGGACGTTCCAACGTTAAACCTAAACTATAAGCAGGTAAAAAATAATTTTTTTTTTGTCGTTCATTAATAAATTAAAAATTGTAATCGTCGGCAAATCGCTGTGGTATAAGCGAAATAAAACACTCCAGACACGATACGTATTGTTGTTTCTGTACCACGATACGATACATTTTTGATACAGAATTAGAAAAATATACCAACATAAATTTAGCTTTTCTTCTTATTATTATTATTATTTTTAAACTCCAACAAAAAAATTAATTATCTGATCCACGTCGCACTCGTTTGCGTTTTTTCGCAATTAAACACAAGCATCGATATTCTACACTTTGCAGCTACATATTCATCATATTTATAAAGATATCGATATCCGATGCCATGTGATATCACGTGACGAGAGGAAACGGCAGCGATCTGGACGTATTAACGCTGGAGACCAAAACACTACGCTCGATGGATACGTATTAGGTTTAAGAAGCTAACAGCTGATATTATAATTCATCTTATACAATTTACAGTTATTTATTTGGCCCCACAGGTTTTCTTGTGTGTTTTATGAAACGCATTCGATGATAGTTTCGTATTTAGTCCATTAATCAAGGAGAAACCCAGGAGTTCTTAAGATGTTTATTGAAAATAAACAACAACAACTCTCGTCTCGAAAACAGACCTGCGTTAAATCGAGTGTTTTTAAGACTTTCAGCCATCCGTTGTGCAAAAAATACAACGCTTTTGAATCATTTTGTCAATTTAGCACGCTCACACATGGGGAATGCAAACACAGGACAGAATTAGCATTTCTTAATTAGCAATCGGAATCAAGCCCGGATTACGTTTTTTTTTTTAAACTGCATGTTTACGGCTCGATTGTCATTAGTAAATAAATTCTAGACGTTTGTGCGCCGTGACTGTAGACTGCACACATCTTGTACACGACGCTTTTGTGTTTTAAAGTGAAGCAGAGGTTTGAAATTCTTTGGCAAGGGAGTCGTTACTCACCTAAACACGACCATGGCTGTTTTACAGGGCGGACACGCCAGCAGAAAGATCTGGAAATAAAAAAATAAAAAAAAAGGAACAAAAGACAATAAGAACAGTCGTTAGATCTACTGCGTAGTTAAAGTTAGTTTACTAGCTCTTTTTAACCTTTACTCGGAGTAATATACACACAGTAGGGGTGTGACGATACACACACACACACACACTTCATGATACGATACGTATTGTTTCTGTACCACGATACGTTACGTTTTCAATACAGAATTAGAAAAAAATACCAACATAAATTTAGCTTTTCTTTTTCATCTTATTATTATTATTATTATTATTATTATTATTATTATTATTATTATTAAATTCCAACATAAAAGACAGCGGTGCTTGTTGAAGGGGAAAACTGCCTCATTTTCTTGGAAGACATAAAATAAATTAAATAATAATAATAATAATAATAATAATAATAATAATAATAATAATAAGCTTGCATTGGTCAGTTCATTTACAGTCTGATGTAATTTATTAGGGATAAATTCACATATTTACAATATATTTTTTGTGAATCCATTTATTTCTATAAAGCTGCTTTGTGACAGTGTCCATATACAAATAAAACCGAATTGAATTGAATTGATCTCATGTTACATTATTTATTTCTATGTTTTTATAAAATGATTCGGGGTCAAATTTTCCCAGCAGTCTAGGATCAGAGTTCTGCAAACAGCATACGCCAGCCATCTGTGATCACCGGTAGGAAAGGCGTCACACCGGGCCGTTTACTTGGCAATAAATAAATCGCATGATCATTCGGGTCATTTAAAAATCCTCCCATAAACAATCGAGGTGAAAGGCTGGACAGTGAGGAAGGCTTTGTGCTTGACGTCCATAAAATTTCGCTATACGGTCAAATTGAAATTTTTATCGGTCACACACTCGAGCGTACAGAGTACGACGCGCTGCGAGACGCTTTTATTTCCGACTGTCTGTGACATGAAAATAGAATGAACTTTAACCAGGATTTACTTGTATACAGGAGCGAAAAAATAGATAAAAATACAATATACGGGATATAAAAAGCCAGGTGGCAGAAACAGTAGGACTATATCTGGAATAAAGTGCAGATGTGTGCAGATGTTTGTGCAGATCAGGCTGAGCTAGCTACAATAAATATTTATAATTATGAGGTAATACGGGTCTGCTGACAGGGACGTACGGAGTTAAGCCCACGCTCTAGTCGTAGGTGTAGGGAAGTAAATTTGTGCCAAAAGTATTGAACGTAACTTTTCGAGAAACAAATAAAAATATACAATGAGAAATAAGGAGAACTGAAAACCGTGATCTCAGGGGCGAAAATGTGACGTTTAACAAAGTCTTCAAGTAAACAGCGTTCTCTTTATTAACGGTTTTAAGAGTTGTGACGATGAAAGGAAACAATTAAATATTGTAAATAATAATAAATAAGTAATCGCTGATTCGACTCCTTTCCTCTGCTCTTGATAAGAAACTTTACTTTATCAGTAGTAAAGATAAGAGACTTATTCAAGCCTCTTCACGCCGCTTTCACAAATATTAGCCCAGTCACTGAGTCCACATTAAAGCGACATTTCATCCTTTTGGTTCATTTGATATTTGATTTGGTTTCGTTCCAACTATACGCAAATAATTGAAAATAATTAAACAAACCAAAAACAAAAATAAATAAAACATGGCTGAGGGGCGTGTAGGGCTGGAAACGTCCTCATAAATCTCGCTGATCAGAAATACAGGAACACTTCGAGGGAAAAAGCTGAACAAACCTTTACCAAGTGAGAAAAAAAACCACCAACCTGCGCTAAATAAACAACTATAGAAATAATTCGTTTAAAACATTTTGTGTGTCGCATCCAGCGTTTATTTCTTCTTTCTGTTCATCTCCAGAACGCATCACGTTTCTGCAGCGCTACAGCTCTGCGCTTTGGCTCAGTTTAGCAGCTCGTGTCTGATTCACGTGAGAAAGCATGTTTGATTCACTTCCTGCAGTGAGTCGATTCAGAGTCAAATCGCTTGCGCGAATCGGTTGGGAAGAACCTCAGTGAGAACGACTCACTCAGACGGTGTCAGGTTTCGTTCCGCACCCGAGTGTGACTGCTGTGTTCTCGTCTGCAGAAAGAGGAAAAAAACGCCAGCGTTCGACTGCACGTGTGAAAGCACACTCAGAGGGTGTGGCTGAACGCTCGGAGAGATGGGGAGAGAGAGAGATAGAGAGACAGAAAGAGAGAGAGAGAGAGATGAATAGCAGAAAAAGGAGCAGAAAAAGAGAAAGGAGTTTCTCCTTCAGGCTGTCAGCAAATATCATCATCCAGGATAAGGCAGGTGAGAACAGGACGTGACCCGTTACGTAACGCCGTAAACACACCATCGAACCTGTTTACTGCTAACAAGCTGCTACTGTACAGCAAGACACGCCTCCTGCGAGGGGGCGGGGCACATACGGTTCTACGGAGCGTTAAATTAGACGATCATGAACTTGAGTCTGTGTCTGTTGTTCAAATTAGCATTAGAGCTCAGAGTAGAAATAATCTTCCTTTTCTTTCTGAGGCAGTTAATTCAACTCCCACGGCTCGTAAATAATTTTCTTCTTCTCGAGAAAGACGGTTAACTGGAATGAATTAATTTCTGTGCCAAGGAAAGCTACCCTGTTCTCACTGAATTTACTGAAAGATTAGATAAAAATGACCTCCTCCCTCACAAACTGCAGTAATTTCCTGTAACACCTGACGAGATGCTCCTTTAATCAGCCACGCTTTGATGAAATATTAACCAGACGATATGGGTGTGGCTCGTGAACAAGGCCTTTTTATTTCTCACACAATGGAGGAAACGTTTCTCTGCAGATACAGACATGTCGAAGCGCCGTACCATCATCTCTGCATCATTCAGGCAACCGATATCGTGCGTCACACTTTTTTGGAAACGTCCAGACATGGTTCGATGCCTCTAGCACCTGAGTACCGCTACGTCAGCTATCTGGTTTCGTATAAAGTAAAGCTGCGCTTCGTCGTGCTATAAACAAATGACCCAAAATGACAGCGATCTTGACGTCTTTCAGGATTAACAACAGCAATCAAAGCGAAACAGGCCGCAAACTGTCTCCTGTGGAAATATCAAACTTCTGAAATTCCGACAACACAAGTAACCCGGTAAAACATCCTTCTGTAGATCACACACGTCGATCCCAGGAGATGATATCTAGTAATGAAATGTTAAAAATGCATCAAACGTTCCTCTCGATTTAGTCGTTTTCTTAATTATTTAATTTTGCATTTTACTCTTGAACAGCTTGTTAAAACTCGTTATGAACCCATCGGTTGTGACCGTAACGGACCGTGTTTGAGCTAGCCGCTCTTCACCGATCCGCGCTTAATCGAGACGCTTAGCGGTGCTTTAGCCGATCGCTGAAAAAAAAAAGAAAATAAGCAGGAAGAAAAGAAAACTTCATGCTGCAGTCTGGCAAAATTCTTTTTAATTTCAAACCCGAAGAAAAGGTTCAAGCGCTCGAAGTCTGAATGAATCTGTCACAAAGATTCGTAGTAATCTTGGAACGAACTAAAAAAAAAAAAAAAAAAAACGTTCCTCCGCAGGGTTCTTGGTCTTTATTCTCCATGAGAGAGCGAGTCGTTCTATCGACTAAAGAAACTTGTTGCCACGGTGATGTCTGAGGGTTTTTTTTTTGTTGTTTTTTTACATGCAGTCACTCCATGCCTTAAGTTTTTTTGTTTTTTTTTTATCTGTTCCGGACGATTAAATCGTTAGCAGAGATTTTTTTTTTTACAGTAAATCACGATCATACAAACTTAAAATCGACTACACAAATCACAAGACCCGTAACGCAACCTGTACACAACGCTCCTCCAGCGGCCTCTGCACACAGAACAGAGTCGGGATTGTTTAGGGGAAAACGGAGCAGAGGATTTGAGGACTAAGGCCGTGGTCTCCGCCTCTAGAGCACACAGACAGAACACAGAGCGGATAGAAAGCCCGAAGGCATGAAAGCAGCAGGAAGGAAACGGCAGCCAGTCTTTCAACAGAACGGTTATCAAACGTTCGCGTCCCTGCTGCTGTGCCTCGACTACAAATGGCTGTGCACAGAAAGCCTCGTTTTACTCCAAAGGAGATCATGTTTCTGGGTTTTGTTTTGAGCTAAAAGGTTGAAAAAAATGGGCATGTTCTGGTTCTTATAGTCCAAGTAACCTTGAATAGTGAATATTCGAATATTTGGCGTATTGCGTACATGCATACATCGACATATAACCTATAAAAGTTGCCATTTTAATAAGTCACATGACTGGAAATTTATGGAGGATGTTATTATTATTATTATTATTATTATTATTATTATTATTATTATTATTATTATTATTATTATGAAGCCAGACTGAGTGTTTGTGCAGAAAGGTACATTTTAAATACACAATTGTTTGCTTTCACTTAACGCAGACCTGTCGCTCCTCTTATTCGTTTGAGATTCTGCTCAGTGTTAACATGACTGCGTCATGTAATTGCTGCAGATTTGTCAGCTGCACGTACAAATTTCTCGTTCTACCAGATCCCAAAGGTGCCCTACTGGATTCAGGTCTGGTGACTGGGAAGGCCGCTGAAGCACCCTGAACTCCTTATCGTGTTCATGGAACCAGTCAGACGACTTTTTGACACTATCACGTTTGATTGGAATTAAGGGGTTGAATGTGTGGCATGAAAACATTCCCCACACCGTCACACCACCCCCACCAGCCTGAACTGTTCACACAAAGCAGGTCGGGTCCACGGATTCGTGATGTTGACGCAAAATTCTGACTCCACCTTCTGCAGCAGAAATCGAGATTCGCATGTGTTGGAACCCGATGTGGTCCCCTGCTGTTGTAGCCCATCAAGTTTGTGAGTTCCGAGATGCTTTTCTGCTCAACACGGCTGTAAAGAGTGGCTATTTTTGTTACCGTAGCCCTCCAGTCAACTCGAACCTCGAGTCTGTCAGTTCTCCTGTTTGTTTGTTTGTTTGTTTCTTGCACCTTTCTGTGTAAACTCTAAAGACTGCTACGGGTGAAAGTCCCAGGAAAAGAGCAACTGTTTCTGAAACCAGCCGGTCTGCAACCAACAACCACGACACGGTCGTTTAACTGCAGCAGACCATGAAAGGTCAGATATGTTACGGTTCTCTCAGCGGCAACCTCTGAAGCAGAACGTTTCTGCGTAGCTTGTGTTTTCTCTGTAATCGGAGGCGTGTTGGAAAACTAAATCTGTAAGGTATCGGGTGTGTAACAGGCCAGCGGTGATCCAAGCGGAATTTTTAAAGTGGGCCTGAAATCAAAATCAGCGTTTCAGAGCTTGTTTTTCTTTCTGTGCTTTAGTGATGCCATACTATAACTCGAAAATAAAAAACTACTAAATGCTCTCTAGAGCCATATATATATATATATATATATATATATATATATATATATATATATATATATATAGAGACACACACACACACA
>CM074988.1:846084-866649 GCA_037576825.1 Pangasius krempfi
ACACACACACACACACACACACACACACACACACACACACACACACACACACACACACACACACACACAGTGTTCACCAGTGTAGTAATTTTCGGTTTGTTCGTCACGTTAATGGAAACTTTTAGAGTAATAATGATGCTAAGTGTTTTTTTTGTGTTGTTGTTGTTACTTTTGTTTTGTTTTTCTAACTCTCACTTCGTGATCTTTCACAAATGGTCTCGTGTGAGTTATTGTGTTTAATTCAGCATTATATCATTCATACACGGGTCTGCTTTCTGACTGAGCAAAACAAACAAACAAACAAACAAACAAACAAACAAACAAGCAAACAAATAAATTCTAAAATCTATGCAAAAGTGCTAGTGGTCTGAGGGGAAGAACAATTAAATAAACATCTCTGTATTTGTTAAATAATTTTACATTTGTAAAAAAAAAAAAGCTTACTGTATAAAGTATGTAAAAAAATAAATAATTATAATAAAAAATTCCTTTAAAATAATGTACAAACTAAACATGTACAGATGATAATATATATATATATATGTGTGTGTGTGTGTGTGTGTGTGTGTATATATATATATATATATATATATATATATATAATATTAAAATTATTAAACAATTTAATATTTTTATTCTTTTTCAGGACAGTTAAAGCTTTTGTCCATTTAGAATCATCATAAAATTGTTTTTTATTTATTATTATTATTATTATTATTATTATTATTTATTTAATAAACCTCGAATTGATTGTAAATCATTTTTATATTAAAGACACACAACGCCATAGGTTTGCATTTGTTATTGTTATTTTTTATTTATTTTTTTAAGGTAATGATTCATTTAAATAAACGATGTACTGTTTTATTTTTGTTATGGAGAAAACATTTAATCAGGAAACAGCTCGGTTCTTTACAGAACTTTCCAGAAATTAAAAAAATGTAAAAAGTAAATAAGAAAAGTTTTATTTCCTAAATGTTTTCAGCACTTTCTCTAGAGAATATGCTTTAAAAACATTCTTAATATCACTAATAGTTCATATAGTTTGGATTTTATTCCATTTTATTTTTCTTTGTCACACCTTTGAACCTTGAACTTTATATTATTAAAAAATTGATAAAATTGTGTGAATAAAATAACGAACAAGCGCAAAGCAAGAACATGTCAGTGATGTTAAAAAATGGAAACAGATAACAGTGAAATGTAATCGTTAGTCTTTTTTTTTTTTTTTTTTTTTTTAAGACTAAAGAAATTTGTTACTGTAAATGAAAAAGGATTATTTACATGAACAATAATTTGTTAAGGTGAATAAAGTTACCTAGAAATTTTACTCAAAATAAATCTGAAAGAAACTAGAAATTTGTTCAGCGCAAAAAAAAAAAATAAATAAAAAAGAAGAAGATCAGAGAAACACGTGGTTACTGCTGCAATGCAATATCGATCTGTACGATTGTGATGTTTTATATGTACGTTAAAAGCAAACATTGAGTAGATTTATTAAAGTGTGTGAGGTGGTGGTGAGATGGAGATTTGCGCTGAGCTGTGTGTCGGGAGCTGGCAGAGGGACTGTCCCTTACCAAGGTGACTAACATACATAATTCCCAGCCAGGTGAGGGGAGAGACCCAGGGGAAATTCATCAACACTCGATAAAACCGTGGCTTGCAGCTTACCCTTGCACACTTGACAAGAGACACACATAGGAGCAGGAAGGTCTACAGAGCGCACACACACACACACACACACACACACACACACTTGCACACTTACACAGTTTTCTTCTCTTCTGCGATCGAGGAAGTCGCTCATTTTTCTCTGTCGGATTCTTAGAATTCAGGGTCGAGTAAAGCGGGAGGAAGGATGTGGAGCAATAGGCAGTTTGCGTGAAATACCGCGCGAGAACTTCACTGGAAATAGGTACGGGCTGCAGCATGTTTTTCCGAGTCGACAGACGCTGCATTGTGCATGAGACGGTTCTACAGGAGATCTTCGAGACATGTGCACTGGTGACGGAGCGCCGAAGAACCTCTCCGCAGCGTGCAGTAAGTTTTACCCTGAAGACAAATCAATCTAAGAAAATCTAAAATGATGAAGAAATGTGAATCTGATTTTTTTTTTTTTTTATGATGATAATTAATGATGATGGTGGTGATGATGATTGCAAGGTTAACTGTATCTCCAGTTTGAGAAATCTAACAATCTTTTAACTTAAGAGTTAAGAAGTCTGAGCATATAATCCTCATGGAAATGTAGAATATGCTACTTCCAGCCAATCATCGCAAGACCCTTTTTTCCCTCTTTAACAGTTTCAGCAATGACCGAGAGATCTTTAACAGAGACACGGAAGTGTGGACACATTTGGAGGTCAGGTCAGTTCATTGATGTGTAGATGTTTTTTTGGGAAATAACCTTCTAAAGCGCATGTATAACACATAAAGGCTGTGGTATTCCCCCTAACAAACTCACACGTAGCGAGAAGTTTCACTTTTATTAGTGCTGCCTTTCGGATCCGGCGTGCAAGAACGGCTTCAACCACAGCTTTACTTTCAACAGTGTCTTCCACTGGATTGATTTACTTACTTATTTATTTATCTATTTATCTATTAAAACATGAACATTCACTTTTTCCACACACACACTGTTTTCTAACACACAACAGAGACCTGTAATCATCTCCACACATCCTACATTAAGACACAAACGTAAACATGTACAAATAATCCACACCAGGGTTGAAATATGAGATAAGAACTTGTTTTTAAAAGTGTATGAGTCGATTTCATTTTATTTTTTTTACGTGAGAGTTTTTTTTTAAAATTTTGGTTAAGTTTAATGCAGAAAGAGACGAATCTTTACCTCGAGATCTCTGCAGTTTCTCTGAGAAACATCTGGCTGGTTTTAGTTCGGATGTGTTTCTCTGACCCGGTACTCAGTGTAGGGTCTGTGTGTATCCAACTACAGCTACATCTGATTACTGGGTCAGGGATGACATCACTACATCACCTACATCACTTTAACTTTTACTGTCCATTTCTGTAAAAATGCATGTTTTGTTTTTAAATATTAAACATTTTAAATCAACTTGAAATAAACAAAAAAAAATAATCACATTTTGATGCTTTCAGATTTCTTCTTTTTTTCCTTCGTCTTAGTATTTCATTATTTCTATTCTTTATATTTCAGAGATAAAGCTTGTTTTAAAAAAAAAAAAAAAAAACTTTTCTGCTGAAAAATCCAGCTACCAGTTGCTAAACCACAGATTGAGCTCGTCAAACTGCTCCTCGTTACATTTACACCTACTAACACAACCTCCTAGACAAGCTGTTTAATAGGAAATGACACAATTACAAAATCTCAAACACCGATTGTTCAAATTAGACAAGTCCCATGGAAGCTTGAGAAGCTCGAACAGTGTTTTTTCCTCAGCAGAGTTGATCTACAATGGGGATGAAGTGTAATATTAAAGGATTATAAATACATAAATACATATATGAGAAACTTGATCATAACGCCTTCCTCATCCATGTCACTAATCTACCTGTTTTGGGATTTATTTATCTCTTTAATCACTTTATCTTTCATACGCTGTCATGTACATCAACGCTAACTGCACTGCTTTCGAGAAGGTCATAAACAGCCCATAAATCAGCCATGAAAGCTATAAAATAATGACGCTAAACACTGAAATGTAAGCTAGCAGCCTATAACGAGTCCTGACGTCATGGCGATCCTCAGCCAGTTAGATGAAATGACACGTGTAGAGATGGCAGACTTTCCCAATATCCAGTTTTAAGATGCGAATTATGTCATGATGGGATAAAAGACAGCAATAAGCTGTGGATGATTTTCCATCCATCCATCCATCCATCCATTTTCCGTACCGCTTATCCTACACAGGGTCGTAAGGAGCCTCGAGCCTCTCCCAGGCCGACTCAGGACAGGGTCCCAGCCCATCACAGGGCACAATAACACACACACACACCAGACAATTTGGACAGGGGGAGGAAACCGGAGTACCCAGAGAAAACCCTGTAGCACAAGAAGAACATGCAAACACCACACACACACAGGATGAAGGTGAGATTTGAACCCCCAACCCCAGAGGTACTAACCACTAAGCCACCGAACCCCCCTACAGTGATTTTATCAAGGCAAAGGGTGTTGTTAAGGCACCACATGACGTTTCTGTCCTTCTAAAATCTTCTCGATATCCTCCTGTGAGCGCATCACAATAATTAAGCTCTGTATTTAAACCAATAACAGCGTTACACTTCAAGGTTCAAGGTTCAAGGTTCTTTATTTGTCACATACATATTAAGTACATTTGACGTAATGTAGTGAAATGTTAAGCCACACCGTAAGTTCCACCCTAATCTTTGCTTGTTATGTTGCTTAGCAACCAAAGTTTACTCTTAACACACTACATCGTGTGATTTTAGAATAGTTTATCGTGAATATTATTAAGCAGTAATGGCAGATGACGGTTTTCGAGGTGGTTTAGACACTCGGCTTCATGTCGAACCCGTGATAACATCACTGTTACGAGTGTCTTTATGCTTCGCTGAAATAAACTGCACCACTGATTTCAGATTAATGAGCTACACCCTTTTCTAACTTTCCTTCCGAATGTCCTTCAACCTTCTGAAACCTCTGAACCGCGAACCGCGCCCTTACGGGCCGCCATCTTGACGAGATCCAGAATAAATGCTTTTATTTTATTAGCGAGGTTTTTATCTTTCCATAACCTGCTCCAAGATCTTTAATTGTTCTTGTTGTTATTATTATGCAATAAAAATAAAAACAAAAACAGACACTTGACAAGTTTCAAGTAACAAAAAAGTAAATAACTGAATAAATAAAGTCACAAAAAAATATATAAGTAATTATAAGCATCGTATATCTGAACAGTTTTTAAGCTTTTCTTGTTGTTCACCACTCTAAAGGTGATTATTAATAAGGCAAAACTTTGAAAAATGAAAATTTGTTTAGGAAACAAATGAGACACCGGGTGGGTCACGTGACTGAAAGGGTGTGCTCGGGATTGAGGTCCGGGTGGGAAACACAAACAAAATGGCTGGGAAGAAGAAAGGTAAGGAGGTTTTGCTGCTTTTCTAAGAACAGACTTAATTTAAAAATAAAATAAAATAATCTACCAGGGTGGAAGTTAACAGGGAATTATTTTATCGCGTATTACTGTTTTTATTGCATTTTAGAGTGACTACACAGGCTTGATGCTAGTCAGCTAGCAAGATTTACGCTAGTGCTGATTTATTTATTTTAAAGTAATTAATAGGTAGTTGGTGTATAGGTGTTGGAGGAAATGTTGCTCCAGATTAACCCGGGAGGTTTCAGCACATTGTATCTTAACAGTTTTGGTGACTTTGGTGAAAGAAAACAAAGGGCTGAAATGACGCAGGGCTGAGGGTTTGAGGGGAAATCCTCTGCGACTGATTAGCGAAACGAAAGTTACCTCCGATTATTTTTGGATGATTAAAAAAAACCCAACAACAAGGCAATAATGTCTCACAATGAGTCCCTACACAGACGGTTTTAATGACAAACCCTGTCTAATGGAAAGGATGACCAGTGCGCTGAAACATGGTGCCGCGCATGCGCAGTTCTCTTCATGCCTCTTTACATAGGCTACTTTAATATTTATAATATTTATGATCGTAAAATTGTTATCGAAGTATAGTTTTCTGATAATGTCGCCTCAATAAAATAGACACCAAAAAAACCCATAAAAGGCGAAGACAATTTTGTAATTTGGACTTCCGAATCTTTTCAGTGAGTCAAACTATTTGACTCATCTCACGAACAGGAGTCGACTCCCAAACGACTCCTTGCCTGTTTTCGCCTGAAACGTGACAAATTCATACTAGTGATAGTTATACAAAGAACAACAATGACTAAAACTGTTTCATTAATCCTTATTCTACCTTCTGATGTACAGAAATGCCTTACTTTACATAGCATTTCATAAGATGTATTTGAATAAAAGGTAAATCAGCGAGGAAGTACTAATATGCATATATATATATATATATATACAATAAACATTCGTGCCTTAATGTTATTGTCTCTGTGCTTCATTTAGAAGATTCAGTTTAATTCATACTGATAATCACCTTCACCTAATACACTCAGAGTGCATGCTCACACACACACACACACACACACACACACACACTCTCTCTCTCTCTCTCTCCCTCTCTCTCTCTCTCTCTCTCTCTCTCTCTCTCTTACACTTCTCACCATTCACACTAATGAACATCTCAGATGTTAAAAAGAGATTTCCATCGATTAAATTACACTGCAAGAGCAGCTGCATTGCCAGGAGCTACGAAATAAAACCCCCAAACGTCTCATATGCAAGAGTCGGCTCTCAACATTCATCAAAAAGAATCGGTTCAAAGAGTCGACTCGTTTGTGAATGACTCACCGCTTGGTGTCTCGTATTCAAGGGCTTCTGAGGTCATGGCTAACTCCGTAACCTCCAGACATATAATCTTAGATTATTTTAGATTATTTTGAGGAGGGGAAAAAAGGCGGGGTTTGGAGAGGAAAGAGGTTCATAAAGGTTGTAAAATAACTTTTTTTTAAATGTACAAAAATATTCCGTTGCATACTTATAAATAAAATGAGTTAGAAGGTGCAGGAAAATGTGCATGTGTTGGAATTTGTGTGAGGGGGAAAAAAAAAAGCTAAATATGTGGAATATTCTGTATAATAAAAATGTACACGAATACATTAACACCAGCTCTATACAGCTCTAAACAACTTCTTTAGCCCTGTTCGGATCGGATTAGTTTCTCATCGAGGCGTCTGTGATAAATGTTTTACTCCTCAGGGATAAAACTCTCGAATCCTGACAGCAATAAAATGATCCACAGCAGGAGCGAGTTTCTAGCAGGTCGTATTTTCTACGACGTCGGATGTTTACGTCACGTTCGTCATTAGATATTTAAGGAGCCGTCAGTGTCAGTGTTAGTCATCATTAATAGAAAAGTAAACGCTGATGGTATTTTTTTGCGTACGTGAATATAAAGTAGCGCTTTACACCTGCAGCTGGTGTTACAACAGCTCTTTTAATCAGCCTGCAGGATCTCGCTTTTATTAACGATTTTATTTTCTTTCTCCTCCTGAAAAGTGTGCGGCTGAGCGCCGCTTCTAAACCATGCGTTTAACGTTTTGTGGTTCAGGAAGTGTTTAGTTTAACATCTGATACGTCCGAATAAATACAGCGAGTAGCAGCTTTTTTTTCCCCAAACCTGAGGCGATAGAAATCTGCATAGAAAATCACACGTATCCGGACAAAAATGATCAGACAAGTGCTGAGTTTTGGTAAAAAAAACAAAACAGTAGGCCTGGAATTTTCTCAGAGGAGGACGGAGAAAAACACAGATACGGACGGAAATAACATCACATCACAGATTAGCTCCTGTAAAGTAGAAAACGACCCTGTGTGTAATTAATCCCGTCCGAATAGGGCTTTAGCTGTTCTGTCGCTCATACTACCTTGATAGTATCCCTAAACCCTGTGACCTGTCAGTATTAGCATGAGGAAATATTTTCTCAAGACTGGATGCAGTTTGATAAACGCTTTAAATGTAAACGAATCTGTAAGTTTTAAAAAAAAAACAAAAAAAAAACACGAGGTTTACAAATACAGTTACGTCAGACTAAACTAGTTGAGGTAAGTAACGTATTAATGCTGTATACGTTCTTGTTGTAACAGACGCTGAAACCTTCGACGTGATCGAGTTGGCCGAGCACGTCAAGAGGCAGAGATGGTGGAACAAAATGTTCGGAGATAATCCCGGCCCGGCTGCCGAGAAGTATTCCGTCGCGACGCAGCTCGCTATCGGTGGAGTGACTGGGTGGTGAGTGATACCATCTGAAATCGAAGGAAAATGGACTAAGCGTCATTTAAAGTGCCATCGTTTAGCATTTGTTATGTGACGGCGTTAAAACCACGTGTTCCTGTTTCAGGTGTGCAGGATATTTGTTTCAGAAAGTCGGAAAAGTTGCAGCGTCGGCTGTAGGCGGCGGCTTCTTTTTGCTTCAGGTAACTCAGTATAAAGTTTTACTGCATTTATATATATTTTTTTATTCTGTCTTTTAATCCATAGTGACTTAGGAGTGAGGCTGAATTCAGTTCATTGCTGCATCTGATTGAACTCGGAATGTTCGAGCTCGGTGCTTTCGAGAAACAAAGTGGGGGAAAAAAAAAACATGGACGCGTGTATTTTGTTAGCAAGAAAGCTAGCCAGCTAACGTTAGTGATCATAAGGTCATGATGTATTTACGTTTTCAAAAACGGTGAAATGTACATGTACTGAACGTGTCTGTGTTGTAAAGTAGCTACTGCTACAAACTCTTTTAAACTAAAGTAAAAGAGTGAAGTGATATTTTATTTATTTACAATTATTTACTGTTAGTGGTATGTGCGGCCATTTTGACACTTCCTTCATTCAGGAACTAAACTCCTCAACTCGGAGTTCAGCAAGCGACGTCAAATCAAAATCAAAATGGCCGCTCACAGCATCAGCAGTAAACGCAGCAGCGCTTCTTTCCTCAGCGCAGTTAGCTGGCTAGCTGAGTTGTTGCTTCCGAAAGACGAACAAACAGACTCTGTAGCTTGAAAATGACGTAATTCCGAGCTCTGACTTCCCACTTCCGAGGTAAGCTGACTACAGCATCAGGGTTGAGGGATACCTTCCCAGCTTTCTGAGTAGGAATTCCACATTGAGGGGTGCATCAGCTAGCAAAAGCTATTTTCTAAGAACACGTAGCTTTACATCATTGTGTCCACTGGCGATTCTGCAGGACTTCCATGAAGATTTTGATCACCATTTGTCTCGTGAGACGCAAACCTCTCGTGAGGTGGCATCGCTCAAACGTCAAACATCATGCGGTAACCATGGAGACGGCCCGGTCCCTCGGATTGGCCGGGAATGAAACTGATCTCACTTTCAGGAACGCTGTAGTGTCCATGACGGCGTAATTGCAGTTTTCTGAATCTCTGGACACTAATTTGGAAATTGTCTACCACTAACAAACATTAGGATGGATGGATAGATAGATAGATAGATAGATAGATAGATAGATAGATAGATGTACTTTATTGATGCACTTGTACTCCTCAAACTCATCCATGGTACACAGCACGTGTGCTTAATCCTGAGGGGGAAAAACAAGTTGTTAGCTCTTTTCTGTTATTTAATTACTATTATTATTAATAACAATACTTAAATTGTACTTTATTATTAACTGTTTTTTGATTCATGTCTATATACTCTTATGTAAAGAGTATGTATTATTGTTATTATTATTACAAATATTATATTTATTTATTACAAGATCACAATAATCCATAATCATCCCAATGGTCTGATGAAGACAGGTTCAGGTTCAGGTTCAGGTTCAGGACCAACCTTCAGCTCACAACCTTCTGGTCATCACTGATCCTAAGAGCTGATCGTCTGAAATGCTACAGGTCTGACCCCTGAGCTATTTTTATCCTTTTCAGATTGCTAATCACACCGGATACATTACAGTTGACTGGAAGAGAGTGGAGCATGACGTGAACAAGGCCAAGAAGCAGCTAAAGCTGAACGCGGAGAAGCCGAGTCAAGAAGTGAAGACAAAAGTGCACGAGGTAACCGCGTGCGGTCCGATCGCTCCGGTCCGATCGCTCGGTCGTGCTAGGCCACACAGACCGTCCAAAATCCTTCTTTTCCTTTAATCATTAACTGAATTCATTTATTTAAGTAGTTACTCATTTAAAACTGTGTCCATACTAGTTTACCTTTACTTCTGAAAGACATACTCGTGTGTTCAGTAGCCGCCGAAACACCTTTTTCAGGGCAGAAACTTTAACGACCTGGAGTTTATTTAACATTCTTCCGTTTGTGCGTCTTCAGTTCAGACCACAAAGGATCTGATCTTACGGCTAAAACTTCTCCTAGCGAAGAGTTTTGTTTTAAAACCTGCTGTGAGGGACTTTCACTAAGGAATTCCTAAACTCAGGGAAAGATCATCATCCATCTATTAGTGTGTGAGAGAGCGAGGGCAAAATGTAAACACAATTAATTATTTTGTGCGTCTGTAGCCTGATTGTTCAGGTCCCTGAAGTGGTCAGTCTGACTATTGTGCAAAAAATAGCTTTCGCATAAAGAAAACGGCGACAGTATTAACAAAAGCCGTGTCATCTTTCAGAGTAATAAGTCGTCTATCCGGATATGAAATTTGATGTTTCTCGGTCTCTTTGTTTTGGAAACAGACGCGCCGCCTCGGGGCCAAGTGTAGAAACGGACAGACGGATAGAAACAATAGTTATATCATAAATTATTTAGTGAAATGAAACTATTTTAAACCATGATCTGTTTTGGTACATGTCCGTCGTTTTGTTTAAGTGTCTTTGGTGTGCCGTGTTTTCATTTTAGACTTGAACCGAATTAGTGTAAAAAAAAAAAAAAAGAAAAACAGAAATTACAGTATTTTGCCTTCTGAACAAAAGGGTTTTAAAAAGTGCAAAAATAAAAACAGATTAATTAAAATATGATACAAGGCGATTCATAGTTTATAAAAAAAAAAAAACACTTTTTTTTTTGCACTATGCCTCCACTTCTCTTTGCAGAACAGGCGATCCTTCCTGCCTGCGTCTAACAAACCAATCCTTCCTTCGTTCAGTACAAAACAGGGGCCTAAAAAGTCAGCTCCTTTTATTTTCTTAAGAAAGCGGGATTTGGGAATCAGACGCAGTTTGTTACGTGGAAAATGGTGTAGTGTGTGTGTGTGTGTGTGTGTGTGTGTGTGAGGCTCAGTCGCGTACTCCGCACACTGTTACGTCCACAGCGCAGCTGATCACAAGCGATTAATCTTATAGTCTTAATATTTAGGAGCAGTCTGAGAGATGACAAAACACTGATTTTTATGTTCCAGCGACTATTTCTCCCTTGAAATAGATCTTGCTGAAATAGCCACCTTTCAACAAATGACAAATCTGTAACCTCCTGGCAGAGGCAACCTAAGAAGCTAAATTATCGCCAGTAAGCTCAGGAGTCTGTAAAGCATTCAGTTTTTTTTTTTTTATTCATTATTTTTCCTCTTCCTCTCTTCTGTACAGGTGCAGACGTTCGTGAAAAAGAACTTCGTCCTCACGGGAGGCTTCGTCGGCGGATTCCTGCTCGGTCTGGCGTCATAAGAAGCCTCTCGCCCATTTCACATGGTCTTAGAAAGAACTACGGAAAATGTCAACGTAGCGCACGCAACAAATCCATTTTCTTTTCTTTGATGACTTATTTATATATTGTAGGTGGTTATATATTGCATGACAGTCAGCATTTAAATATTTGCACTGATTTTGTGCCTTTTGGTATTATTTTCACATTTTGGTGGTCAGTTTTCCCTTCAATGTTACATTTTCTTTGAACCATTCTGGATTATATTTTGAGATATTAAAGATCATGGTACATATTTAAATATGTACAGTTTGTCCAAAGATATGTACATACATACATACATACATACATACATACATAAGGCAGCCTTTAAGCATTGTGTGTAAACTGATGAATATTACAGATTTAAAAAGTGTTTAAGAATTTTCCCTTCAGCGGATTATGAAGCTTGATTTCAACGTGGCTATTAAACTGGATTCAAGAAAAAAAAGTTGTAATTCCTTCTTTTCATATCCATAAATAAACAGTTAAAGTTCAACAACAGTTGTTATCAGTCTTGTATTTGTCTTCCAGTCAAGTTGGAGTTTTTGGAGTTTTAAGGTTTGTGGATTTGATTTTGCTGCAAAAAACACGTCAATGCACGCGTTCAGGAACTGTTCAGGGCTGCGTCCCAAACCGCAAACTATACACTTATCGCCTTATCATGAAATGTGTGAAATGAAAAGATCTCTCACCCCAAACCACTGACAGTCAAATAAGAGAGTTTAAATAGCAACGATACCATCAGTGGGCTTCATTTATCAATCTTTTACTGAAGTTGTGTGTAAATGTTTGCGTGAATAAAAAACGAAATAAAAATTTTCCTAACAAGTTTTACAAAAGTTCTGTAAAATTTTTACAAAAGTTTAAGAAATGCTGATTTTCTTTGTACGCATGTGTGTGTGTGTGTGTTGATCAGCTGTAACATGCAAAGTGTTTCCCGCACAGCTGATTTGCATGTAGCGACGCCCACAAAACTCCATAAAAGGTAAAAGTGCACAGACAGCTGGGAGCACGAAATGAGAGATCAGGGTAAAGACTAAAAAACAGAAGTGGAAGTTATTTTGACTCACTTCTAATAATAGTGATAATAGTAATAATAATAATAATAATAATACATCATAATAAACTCAATGCGTTTGTTTACGGCTTACGGCTCCGTGCAGACAGACCCGTCCTCCGTTGGGTTTGGGTTTGTGTTGCTTCATTTTCTTTATTTTTATATTCTTTAATTAACGGCAATAAAATACTGCATATTTATATACGAATTACACTTAAGTTCCCAATAGAAATTCAAATACACACAGATTAGATATTTTGTAGATTTGTCATTTTATATAAGCTTAAATATAAATATAGGCCTGTATCATACAGATACAGATCAAGAGCTTCAGTTAATGTTCACGTCAAACATCAGAATGGGGAAAAAGTGTGATCTCTGTGACTGGTTGTTGGTACCAGATGTGCTGGTTTGAGGATTTCAGAAACTGCTGATCTCCTGGGATTTTCACACAACAGTCTCTGGAGTTTACACGGAATGGTGCGAAAAACAAAAAACATCCTGTGAGCGGAGGATCTGCAGGATGAAACCCTGTGTTGATGAGAGAGATCAGAGGAGAATGAGCAGACTGGTCTGAGCTGACAGGAAGTCTATAGTAACCCAAATAATCACTCTTTACAACCGTGGTGAGCAGAAAAGCATCTCAGAACGCACAGCACATCAAACCTTGAGGTGGATGAGCTACAACAGCAGAAGAGCACATCAGGTTCCACTCCTGTCAGCCAAGAACCAGGATCTGAGGCTCTCATGGGCACAGACTCACGTCTGAGCGCTGACCAGCGCAGAATTTTTTGATGAAGGTTTCTAATCTGAATAGTTAATAAACAAACAATACTTTTACTCATGAATATTTTAGTATATTTAAATGTAGATACTTTCTGATTTTCACAAAAGTGGTTTCTGGCTGCGTACTTTTGAGTAAAACAATACTAAAGTACACGTTTCTCTGTACTCTCTTTTCTTTTACACACCTGTGCAAACAATACAGGTAATAAAGGTTCAGGGTTACACACGTTTTCTTTCATTTTCCTTTAATCAACACTGAAGCACATTTTAAAAACAATGTAAAGTGGCTTCTTTGAAGCAATCAAACATCCACACATCACTGTTTATACATCACACGGCCAAAAGTTTGTGCACCCCTGACCCTCACACCCATATGTTCTTGTTGAAGCTTTCCGCTAGATGTTGGAGCGTGGGCTGTGGGGATTTGTGTTCATTCAGCTACAAGAGCATTAGTGAGATCGGGCTCTGATGTTCAGTGAGGAGGCTCCAGTTCCAGTTCATCCCAAAGGTGTTCAGTGGGGTTGAGTGAGTTCAGGGCTCTGTGCAGGACACTCGAGTTCTTCCACTCCAACCTTCACACACCATGTCTTCATGGAGCTCGCTTTGTGCACAGGGGCGTCGTCATGCTGGAGCAGGTTTGGGCCTCTGAGTTCCAGTGAAGGGAAACTGTAAAGCTACAGCACACAGAGACGCTCTGTACGACTGTGTGTTTGGAGAAAAAGCACATATGGGTGTGATGGTCAGGGGTGCACATACTTTTGATCGTATGGTGTACAAGAGTCATCTTGACCCAAACTAATCGAGGTTTAAATTAAAAACCTTTCTTATGCGTCATAATTAAAGCAGAAGCTGAGGTGATAGAAGAGCAGGAACAGGTCTCGGCAGTGTGCTGAAGGGCGAGAACCAAGTAGCTTTAAGACGTTCATGTTTTTTTTTTATTGGTTTTTAATATTTTACAGATACAGCCAGGGTGTACATTTAAGAGAGAGAGAGAGAGAATTCAATCCAACAGCTAAAAATAAACATAAGAAAGATGACATTAAATAAAACTTCACACACATGAACACATTTTACAGCTTTCTTATTCTTCAGCTTTGATCTTGTTTTTATTGCTGAACTTCTGTCTTCAAAATTAAATACAGAGGTTTATTTCCCCGGTGTTTACATTTCTGTGAACTAAATTTAACTCATAGAAGTAGGAAATTAATTCAGTAATATTCCTTACGATAGGTTTAAGACTCTGGTGTGTCTGTATGAACCACGGGTCTGTATATAATGTTAGACAACTGTCGTGAATTTATACAAGTTTTTATTAGATTTATTTTAAAAAATTTCTAATTAATTTATTAAATACTTGATTTTCACCTCATGAGTGCATTATGGTTAATGATATGGACAAAAAGCGAAATATTTCACAGCTATGCTGTCACAATAAATTACAAAATACATATTTTAAATTATATATATATTTTCTTGTATATCATATTCATTTCCATATATGTTTTTATTCTTATATATTATATATTTTAGCTATTTTCTTGAATATTTAAAGCCACTGTGTGTTATTTTATTATATTAACACGTGCTCTTGTTACACATCGACAATATCACCTGTTGTCGCGCATGAAAATGACGTCACCCGCTTTTTTTTGGTCTACGTTCTTCAACCAATCATCCGCTTAATGTAGCTCGCGTGACCCCGCCCATTGAGTGTAACCACGCCCCCTTCAAGAGCAGCAGCGACGTAGCGAGATGTTTTAGCTGAAAGTTAACCGGTTTAGGGTAGAAATGACCTCTAAAGACCTGGTAAGTACAGAACAAATGTATTAAACACGAAATGCTGCAGCTTAGAAATTAGTTTGGTTGATTCGGTTAGCGAGAACTAGCTAACTAGAGCACTAGCATAACAAACCGCTAGCATAACAAACCGCTTAGCATAACTGAGTTATGTGTTTAAGCAAAGATGTCGAGGTGTTTCTGGTGTTAAACATCATGTGATGTAATGTTCCAGGCTTTTAGCAAATAAAGAGGAAATAAATAAACATTAAAGTTTTTAACAATTTTAGTTTCACTTGTTACTCTGAGTTCAGAATGTCCTGAAATAAAAATAAAACTGATCTAAACAGAAAAAAGGAGCATGTTAAGGGGGGAAAAAAAATCATGACTTAAAAAGTCTTGTGATGTGATGTAATGTTTCAGGAAGACTCTCTCTCTCTCTCTCTCTCTCTCTCTCTCTCTCTCTCTCAAACACACACTCACACACACACACACACACACACACAGTGTGTCCGTGCTAAAGCAATAGGGGCAGAGCTGAACCACTTCTTTCATTTCATCATTAGAGAAATAAACATGGTTTTATTTCAGAGAGCTTCATATCTAACAGGTCCGTAATGTGTCCCAAGGCAGGAGCCCTGAAGAAATAAAACTGTATTAAAACACTGTTCATTAAAAAAAATAAAGAAATAACATGTCACATTGTTTTGTAGTGGTTTTTTTAATCGCTCTGACGTTACACAGTAAAGTCACTGCAGCTTGTGCAGGAACAGAAAGACGTTTGTGGGAGTCAGTGACACGAGGCAGTCGGTCTCTTCGTGAGGCTGGATGATCTGATACTCACTGTTCATCAGGTCTGACACGGCGATCTGCAGCGGAATCATCCTCGACACATTTCCCCGTCCGATCCTCCGCCATAACGCGGTAACAGAGTCAGTATCAGAGCTGGATCAAAGCCCACGCTCACGTCTCTGATGTTCAGATCATTTTATTCGTTCTGTTCTTCACAGGAAAGAGAGAAAATGACACATTAACAGAAACGTTTCAGCTGAAAATACAGAGGTTTTTATCGAACATCCCAGCATGCCCTTGCTCACCCACAACACACCCTCAACCCTGTAAACATAAACGGAGGAGGTGGAAGTAATTCATCAGGAAATAATATCACATGAAATGCCACAGGGTATTGACTTGGAATGTCAAGGGCGGGATTTAAGGGGGAAAAAAAGATGACGACTGGAAAAAGTCTCATGTCTCAGAGCAAGTAAAAGTACAAGAAACAGCAGGATTGATGTGTCAGAAGATGACGATCTCTCTCTCTCTCTCTCTCTCTCTCTCTCTCTCTCTCTCTCTCTCTCGTGTGTTCCTTGGTTTCAGCTTAAAGCTCTGCAGATGATAACACATGAGGTTTGTATTCAACTTAAGGAAAAGTACAGGAATGTGAGAGATTTTTGCTTGTGTGTAAATCCCACGTGCAGACGGCTGCGAGATGGGCGGCGGCGGCGGCGGGGCGGCTCGTGCTGGACACGATGCAGTCGGACTGGGAGCCTCTGTCTCACTGCGAGCTGGAGCAGCGTCTGGACCAGGCCGTGGAGGAAATCCTGGAGGCGGAGCTGATGTCCGGCGTGCAGGGACACGGGCAGGGGCGGAGCGGGGGTGTGTTCACGCGGCTGTCTCAGCAGGACGAGACGATCCCACACACGGCAGCACACACCGTGACCCCTCGCACGTCTGCTCCAGCAGCCCCGTTCCTCCGTCAGGCAGAGGGAGAACCCGCTTCACAGAACCGCCAGCACGTCGCCGAGGCAGAGGGAGAACCCGCTTCACAGAACCGCCAGCACGTCACCGAGGCAGAGGGAGAACCCGCTTCACAGAACCGCCAGCATGTCGCCGAGGTAGAGGAGAACCCCGCAGTGCAGGTCCGTCTCTAACAGCCGAGCAAACGCACGGTTCTGAGGCCCCGACACAATGATGTGTTCTCATACTATCAGCGTTTTATTCTCTACTCTACAGCACTCTACCACTCTTCTCTCTCCCTCTCTCTCTCCCTCTCACTCACTCTACCACTCTTCTCTCTCCCTCTCTCCCTCTCTCTCTCTCTCTCAGTACATCACGTCTCTTCTGCAGAAGCTGAAGTGGAGTCACAGTCAGAGGCGTTTGACGGGGAGAGCTCGCTTGTCCTTGTCCCACACGGTGTTCCTGTCTCTCACTCTGCTCTCCACTCGCCTCAGCTACCGCGCCGTGTCCTCCACCTTCCGCCTGGAGAAAGGGAACATCCACCGCATCTTCTTCTCCTTCTGCCACAGAGTCATCACGCTGCAGGATCAGATCATCCGCTGGCCCACCGGTGTGTGCACACTGTCCTGCCACGGCCTCCAAACCATCTTACGATCATTTCAGATGAGATAAGAGAAGATGAGATGATCCTTTATTCGTCCCCCAGTGGGGAAATTTGCATTGTTACAGCAGCAGATATAAAGATACAAAAAAATACAAATATATAAGTATAAAAATATAAAAGAGAGACACACCAAGAACGCACAAAAAAAATAAACACTTAAGCAGCTAACAGGACATGAACGTACCTGATTATTGATCATGGTCAATATGATCCTGTCACACAGCTACACTCAGTTCCAGAAGTATTGGCACCCTTGGTAAAGCTGGGTTTTAAAAAGGGTAATGAATTTGTGGTTACTTAGTCAGGTAGTTTAATCACACACTCATTTATTCAAAAAAAAAAAAGAAAGAAATCCAACCTTTATTTGGAGTACAAAGATTGAAAAAAAACAAATCTCTTAAAATTCATATGTCACAATTATTGGCACCTCTAGTAACGAGGCAGAGAGAGGGGGTTTATGGGTAAGAGATGCACTGACGAGAAGCAAATGCTGCCGACTGAAACTCGTAACTCGGAATTCCCGAACGCCAACTAGAAAAATAATTACAGTGACATTAGAATTCCTACTCGGAAGGCCAGGACGGTCTCCTCGACCCCGAGTTAAGCAAGTGACGTCAAAACAACATGGCTGCTCACAGCATCAGCAGGAAATAAAGTAGCGCTTCTTTTCTTTTAAATGAGTTGAACCGTGTGTGCCCGTGTTTGTTTTAGCTGGTCGAAATGTTTAGAGGTCAGAAATGACGTAGTTCCGGCTTCCCGCTTCTGAGTCGAGTCGAACGCAGCGTAACTGTGTCCTGTGTCCTGCATTCAGCTAAACGCAAGAAATATTGTTCCAAATACATCTCAGGTGTAAACAATTAAAAAGTTCCCTTATCCAGAACTTTCTGAAAATATACCGCTAGAAAAGAACAGCACGTGCGAGAAGAGCAGCTTTTCCCTCCATCTTTCATGTTTGCGTCACACGCTGGGAGATTTTCTGTGTTATTCCCAGTGTGTGTTTCAGAAGAATTTACAGCCGTGTGGCGTTTATTCTTCCTGCAGCGAAACACGGACCTCTGCTTCGTTTTCGGCTCAGACCAGCTCTTTTCCGGCTTCTCCGGGTCTGTAATGTGTGGTTCGGGTCATGTGACACCGCCCCCTAGTGGACACGCGTGCAGATTTTTTTTTAGGAATTGCTAAGAGGTGATGCAGATTCCAAATTCCTTTCTAATAACAGCTCGGTGCTTCCTCTGTGTAGGTCAGGAGGCGTCGGATCTCCTGCTCCCCTTCTCCAGCTGGCAGGGTTGCGATGAGAAGCTCGAGCAGAAGGGTCTCCCTAAAGTGCTGGGCGTGTTGGGCCACACCCGCATCCCGATCCGGCTTCCCGCCAGCAGACAGGACTCGGAGAGCGGCGTTCCTCACGCCAGGCGGCTCAGGAAGCGGCCTCACCCGGACTCGTGGCTAAACCTGGAGCTGGTGTGCGACGCCGAGGGTCGTTTCATCCACTGCGGCGTCAGCCGAGGTTCTCAGAGGAACCGAGGTGGCGCTCTGAGTCGGAGATTAGCGCAGCAGCCGGAGCTCCTGCCTCCCGGAACCTGCCTGCTAGCCGGAGCGGGATATCCCCTCACGCAGCACATCCTCACCCCGTTCCGTCCCGCACGCAACCCGCAGGAGAACCTCTACAACAGAGCGGTGGAGACGCACCTGAGGAGGCAGGAGCAGGCCGCGGCCGACCTGAAGGAGCGCTTCGGAAGACTGTGCTATCTGGACATGGGGAAGTGCGAGAGGGCTGAAGCCGTGGTGCTGACCTGCTGCATCCTGCACAACGCGCTGCTCCACGCAGGCTACGTCACCAAGGGGCAGGTGGAGAAAGACACCCGGGCAGATGAAGAGGAGGACGAGGAGGAAGAGGAAGCTGGAGTTAAACTGAGAGAAACAGTCGCTAATCTGCTGTACGTGAGCCATAACCTGAGAAACATGAGCGAAATCACTCAACGTTTATGAGCGTTAAAATACGAAGGAAAAAATATCATCTCTCGATACTTGAAGTCATTTCTGATGCACAGTGAGCATCACGAGTTAGTTTAATAAACAGCCTCAATAATTCTATTTAGTTCTAATAAAAAATAAACAAACAACTTTTTAAAAATCAAATCAGCTGTTTCTGATCTGTTTGTAATTGTTTGGATTTAAAAAAATCGTAGAAAAAAAATATATATATCTCACGATATGTCAAAATATATATATATATGACTGCAAACTGATTTTCTCAGAGTGAAGGAGTTTAAAAAAGAAATACGGCAGGAACTGTGGAGGTGCAGATCTTTATTTTTAAGGCTACGTTTAAAAAAAAAAAAAAAAAAAAGAGTAAATTTATATATTATTTTAAAATAAACCAGTGTAAAAAAAGACTTGTAGATATTAACAGTTATATTATCGCCACAGTGTGGCGTTAAACGTAGTTTTTTTTCAGGCTCGCAGCTCTTCATGTGTTGCTTTTAATGGAAATGAATTTTGTCTGCAGTCTGAATGCCGAAAAAACGTCAGGAGAAGCGACTCGTTTGATCCGACTCGTGACTCGTGACTCGTGACTCGTGACTCGGGTCTCTGCATCGACACACAGGAAGGTTTAATGTTATTTCACGTTAAATTTATTTACACAAAGAAAGGCTTCTGCAAGAAAAAACCCGCTGTTCCTGTGCGCTGAGTGTCTGACCTCTGACCTTTAGATAACCTGAACATTAAAAAAAAAAAAAAAAGACGCTTTCTCACACACTCATCACTTGTACACTTTCGGAGTTTTCCACTGTTTAAAAAAATAAAATGTGTTTCAGTCTGAATGGAAAAGCAGAACGGTTAAGAAAAGGATGTGTTTTTAAATTTCCTCGTGTGTCAGTTTGACCCGTCACGTGACGTTGTTGTTGTTTATTTTTTGCACTTTTTTGACATCAGCAGTTTGTCGTAGTGGAGAAAAAAAGCAGCATAAAGACGAGTCCGAGGATGAGAGAACTTTCCTCCTGTGCTCATCACCACATTTCCAGAATAATCCGTTCATTCCAAACTTCTGGATTAATAATTTTCTTTTTTAAATTGTTTTCTATTTGAACTGCCTCTTTTCTTCAGAGGTAACAGATGTATTTATTATTATTGCACATATAAATGTATTTGTTTATTACACAAACTGTGAAATGTAAAATGTTTACTTTTATTTATTTATTTTTAAATAAAAGTTCATTATTTTATCAAATAACATTACAGCTTCATGGGGGACAAAGTCAGGGAGGCCAGATTAAGATGGTTTGGACATGTTCAGAGGAGGGAGAGGGAGTATATCGGTAGG
>CM074988.1:866749-876937 GCA_037576825.1 Pangasius krempfi
GTTCCAGTGAAGGGAAACTGTAAAGCTACAGCACACAGAGACGCTCTGTACAACTGTGTGCTTCAGACTTTGTGGTATCAGTTTGGAGAAGAACCACATATTATAGGTGTGACAGTCAGGGGTGCACATACTTTTGGCCTTATGGTGTAGGTATTATAAATATGCAGGTCTTAAATAGGTGACATTATTTTGTAAGAGGTCCAGCTGGGTCTGTTTTATCCTCTGTGGTTTTGTGTTCTTGTGTAAATCCCGAGCAGCACACGGAGTTCTCTCCTGCATGAAGCTCACAGCATCTTCTCATCGCCCGGATCACATCTTCACACCGACCTTCAATGTAGCTGTTGGCTTCCAAAGAGAGAAAAAAAGACGAAAAGGGCTTTCATTTAGGTTAAGGTTGAAATGATATGGCTGTGAAACCTGGTTTACCTTGTAAACACTTCTGAATGGCACAAGCTTGCTTCTGGCATGGATCCTTCGGAGGCATCTGCTTGGCTAAAAAAAGGCTCAAATTTTCTAAAACTTCTTAAATACTAAGAACTTCTACTTTCCCTATAAATGCGCACTAATTATGCCATGATATAATTAATAATAGCTTCTGTATATGACGCAGTTCTCTACGTCCAGGACACTATTGTAATCCACTGACAGCCTGGTGCACGTCTTATTTACTTCCGACTAGAAACAAATTTCTTCCAAATTAAACTAAAGGTAGGGGAGATATTTCTTTTACAAACGCAGTGTAAATAAGAAAGTATCCCTTTTTATATAGGTCTTTTATATAGGTTTGATTATATTCTTTTTTAACAAACGCAAATGTTTAATTAAATGATTATCAACTCTTTGGTGTTTCTCCCCGGAACCATTTGATTGTAACGCAACCAGGTAACGCTAATGCGGAAATACGGCACACAGGAAAAACATTCGTTAAAAATTAGGTTAGGTAGGTCTGATTTAAAAAAAAAACAACTTTTTAAGATAAATATCATGGCAGTGAGCGCGGTGCATTTAGAGTCAGACGCTTTTCTAGTTTGTATGAATCATGCCTTGAGTACAGAGAAAGAAGAAGTCATGGGGCTGTGCATCGGAGAGGTGAAGTTTTTCAATATTTTACTAATGAATTTGTTGCATGGCATCTCGAACTCCTCCTTTCTGGGATTTGTGTAAATAAATGATCACCTCCACAGGTCGACACAAATCGCATTGTCCATATTCACTCGGTTATTATTCTGCGGAGGTCAGACAAGAGGAAGGATCGTGTGGAGATTTCTCCTGAACAACTTTCTGCAGCCTCCACTGAAGCTGAGATATCCTTTCACTACACACTCATCATCATCATCATCACCATCACCATCATTGTCATCATTGTCACCATAATAATCACCATCACCACCATTATAACCATTATTATTATGATGATGATCATCACCATCATCATCATCATCATCACTATCATTATCATCACCACCATCATCATCATCACATCACCATTATTACCATCATGATCATCATCACCATCATCATCGTCATCATTATCACCATAAAAATCACCATTATAACCATTATAACCATTATCGTCACCATAATAATCACCATCACCACCATTATAACCATTATTATTATGATGATGATCATCACCATCATCATCATCACTATCATTATCATCACCACCATCATCATCATCACATCACCATTATTACCATCATCGCCATCATGATCATCATCACCATCATCATCGTCATCATTATCACCATAACAATCACCAAAATCACCATTATAACCATTATCATCACCATAATAATCACCATCACCACCATTATAACCATTATTATTATGATGATGATCACCATCATCATCACCATCATTATCATCATCATCACCACCACCATCATCACATCACCATTATTACCATCATCGTCATCATTATCACCATAATAATCACCAAAATCACCATTATAACCATTATCATCATCATAATAATCACCACCACCATCATCATCATCACCATAATAATCATCAATATCATTATCATCATCATCACCACCACCGCCATCATCATCATCACCATAATAATCAACACCACTATCACCACCATCATCACATCACCATTATTACCATCATTGTCGTCGTCATCATCATCATCATCATCACCTCATATCATCTCAGGGAGTTTTTCCTCACCACCGTCGCCACTGACTTGCTCATTAGGGATAAATTCACATTGATAAATTCAAATATTTACAATATATTTTTTGTGAATCCATTTATTTCTGTAAAGCTGCTTTGTGACAATGTCCATGATGAATCATCATCATCATCATCATCATCATCACCATCATCATCATCACGCGACCAACAGTCTGACTTTTCAAACAGATGTACAGAGTCTGTGGCTGTCGCCACCGATTTTATTGGTAATCAAATAATCTGACGATTAATTTGACGATTATTCGAGTAATCAGATTTTTTTTTTAAAAAATTCGCAATAAAAATAGACTTAAGCGAACAATGACTTGACTTAAGATTATTATTTAATCTCGCCAAACTATATATAAATCGAAAGGATCTATCAGTCAGAATTTGATATCTGACCACTGTTTTACGATAGAAATGTTACAGCGATTATAATTCGATGATTTGTGTGATGATTTGTGTGATGATTTGTGTGATGATCTCGCGTAACGAGCTCCTACACAGTTGACATTCTTTGTCGTTTGTTGCACGGACCCTCGTCCGTGCGCTGCCGTGCCTCCGCCATTTTTTAAATCGCGTGTTTGAATTTAATCGAGTAATCGTAACAGAGTTTAACCTTTTTGCTTAGGCTTCTCAGACCTCTCGAGCTTTTCACAGTCCATCTCAGTGCACATTCATTTTACAAACTATTTAAAAATGTTGGCACGTTGTCTAAATGTGTACAGTAATACAGTATATCTCTATTAATGTCCCATTCGATTCCATTTGACGTTATTTATAGGTACAGCACCTTTGATAACGGCAGGTTTTCGATGTCCATCCCTGTAATAAAATGAAATAAATGTGAAAAAGTTTTATTTCTTGACCTAAAGCACAGGTTGGCTGAGATGACGGGGCGTCCTGTAAGGGTGGTGGGATGGTACCACTCTCATCCTCACATCACCGTGTGGCCATCGCACGTCGGTCGGTGGAGTGCAGGCGTCCTCAAAGACCTGCAGAATACACACACACACACACACACACACACACACACACACACACACGATGAAGAATCTAGGGAGTAACTGATTATTGTAGATGTGGTAAAAGTGAAGTACACAGAGTTTCTAGAGGAACAGGAAAGATATTAAGGGTTACATGTCTATTAATTTTTTCTAGTTGTCCAGTAATTTATTTAATTCTTTTTCACAGTTAAAGCAAAAACTGTTTCAGGACTTTACTAGTTTTAGGCTTAACAGCCATACTGTAATTTCTTTGGCTACACTGTTAATGTGTTAATAACAACAGTAAATAAAACAAAGGAATCATCATGCGTATCATATCCCTGTGCGGCTCGCTTTGATGTCGTATGACAGATTCATGAATCGGACACAGATTTGTTCGTATATCATTTCCTGCGCTCACGTATATGCAACATCGCTCAATTAGGGTCAGTATGTTTCGAAAGAATCGCTAAATATTGCGCAGTCTCGGTCGCATTGGGTTGTTAAAGCAGAGCGTCCGTCTCCTGTCACTTTAAATACACACGCGCAGAGCTTTAAAAGGGTTTAGTTGCTTTTAGTCAATGTACAAATAACATGCAGTCATTTCAGTGTTTAATTCTTCATACATCATGACTTTTATCCTAAGAATTACTTCAGTAGGACGTATTTAAGTGTGTGTGTGTGTGTGTGTGTGTCACTGTGCAGATGTGAGGACCCAGGCCATGTACCAAATGATGGATCAGGGTTTTGTTGGTCTCATCTTTTCTTGCTTCATAGAAGATAAGAACACAAAGGTAAGAGAAATGCAGGAGTTTCACTTAAGACACTTTAGGAGAGAAAAACCTCAGGCTTGGACATGGAACAAAATGATTTTGATTCATAAGTCAGCGATTCGATATTTGACGATACCAATGAATCTGATATGATGTGATTCGATTCAGTATCAGAATCTGATCAGACTTTGTTCAGAATCTGGGGTAGGCCTAGTGTTAATTCCTGAATGATGATGGAAGTCAGCGTTAAGAGCAATTTATGATTTTTGCATTAATTAAATTCAGTCGTTGCCTTTTAAATCAATGCATCAATCCAAATCAGTGCATCGTTTCACACCTAATGTGCGTTAAATTTCTCATAACTGACCTATTTTTTTTAAAATTGTTTAATTAACAAACCTTGACCAGCATTAATACACCATAAGTAACATGAACTGAGTAACTAACACATGTATTAACTGATGCTTTTTAAAAAATAATAATAATAAACCAAATATAGCCAAATAATCAACACATGTATTAACCTTTAATTAATGTTCATCCCATCAGTGAGTAAAATTAAACGCACCGTGACCGATATGAAGCAACACTCTAACTAACTTACTAACTTTTTTACGTTGTGGATGGTGTAGAGATGTTGACCTTCATGGTCTGTCGTGTTAAATAAAGCAGTAAATATTTACTTCTGTATGCGTAAAGCAGAAGTTCCCAAACTTTATGAGAAACTAATCGACTTTCTGAATTTTCTGCCACCAAACGGATTTATAATGTACGACTTAAATTCATATTCAGTAAATGTTTTTCTCAGGGGTGTCGAACTCATTTTAGATATAACCAGACTGAAAATTCAGTTTAGTGACCAATAACACGATAACAACTCCTCTGAAATGTGTATCTGCATTTATTTAGAAGGAGGAAATCAATTAGTTAGCAAAATTACTTACTACTGAAAAATTACTTGCTACTGAAAAAAGCTGACTGTTGTGATTGTGATTGTGATTGTGATTGTGATTCCCTTGTTGCTATGAAACCACTAAATATGTTCTTTTGGTAAGAGACGTGATTAAACACGTCAAATTTTTTAGCTAAGAATTTCATGTAATTAGCACATTTGCTAACTCAGTAGCTGAGTTTATGGCTCTATTTCGCCCCCTAGTGGGCTTTTAATTAACACAGCTTTTAATTCAACAACGGCGCAACAAGACAGCACATACACTCTTTATTTAAAAGCGACTCGCACTAACATTTCAAAATAATAGCATGATTAATAATAATAAATCCATCTTCACATTCATCCCTTGTTGCTATGAAACCACTAAATATGTTCTTTATTTTGTGATATAAATTAAGGTAAAATAAATGAATAAAACAAAAAGAGGAGACTGTGATTTTCCCTCACGGTTCCATTTGTAAATCAAGGTGTCGCGGCCGCTAACAGACTTGCAGGTTTGCTCATTTTAATGATGCTGGTTCTCTTTTAGACGGGTCGAGTTCTGTACACATGTTTTCAGTCAGTGCAAGCCCAGAAAGGCTCAGAGTAAGTACTGAACATTTTATATAAATGTATATATTTTTACAGAAATTATACTTTACTTAATCATTGGTCTATATATATATATATATATATATATATATATATATATATATATATATATATCGACTTTATTCATCTACAACAATTCATTTCATTTTTCTAACCTTGATCTGTGCGATTTGAATCATGATTTAAGTCATGGATTGTTCTTGAAGTATGTAAGATTGATTGAAAAATCATAAATATCTCAATTACATTAATAATATTTGCAAACTGAATGGTCTGTTCAGCATCTTCAGCTTCATTAACCCCTTTGGTATGTTCAGATATTTATATATATATATATATATATATATATATATATATATATAGATATATATATAGAGTATATATACAGTATTTATTCGTTTTACTATACGATATGTTGTTAAAATGGATAAACGAATAATAAGATACGTTATAAGCGGTAAACGACTTCATCGCTTACTTTATATTTGTGCATCTCACTACCTCAGTATTGTTTTATTGTATAATTATACATCAATTATATACTAAACCATTGTCTCCGTACTACAACGAGATATGAGAGAATTGAGATTCCAATCCATGTGGTTCCTCACGAGGCCATCGGTAAAGTGTGTCTGGAATCTGCCGTGGAACTTCCCAGAATTCTCTGTCAAGAGGAACAGGACACGTACAGGAGGATTCACAGGTGGAATACTGTTCTCGCTGTTCTAATAATGATGTCCATAATGTTCCATAATGTCCCTCGAATCCACCAGAGCTGATTTATTAAACATATTTAAGAGCTCAGGATCCAGTGTGAAGAGAAAATACACTATGATGAAATAAAATCAAATAAACAAGTGCTCCAGGGGGGTTGTGGTGAATCCAAATGCACCGCGTAATGATTTTTAATCACATTTCTGTAATATTATTGTGGAGACCTATCCAGGAAGTTCTAATCTAAGGTCACATGGTAATGAAGATGATGTGCTGCTCATTATAATGATTCGATTTCTTTTTTATGAAACTTGTACCGTGGGGAAATGAACTAAATGAAATGTCTCTCTTTTTTTTTTTTCCTCTGTAGTTTAACTCATTTGGATCCGATCACAAAGATACACAATGGATCAGGTATTCCGCTTTACCTCCATAAAGGTGCTCTGCTAATTCGGTTAGATTTTATGGCCTTTTTAATCGACTAGTTGGTTTAAACCGTTTTAAATTCAGAAAGCATGTTGTGAACTTGTTTTTTAAAAAGTGCTATATAGATAAAATTATTATAATTATTATTATTATTATTAGTAGTAGTAGTAGTTGTTGTACTAGTAGAAGTTGTTGTAGCAGTAGTTGTGGTATTAGCAGTAGTTGTAGTTGGAGGAGTTGTACTAGGAGGAGAAGTTAGTAGTAGTAGTAGTAGTAGCAGTAGCAGTAGTAGTAGTAGTACTCGGAGGAGATAGTAGTAGTAGTAGCAGTAGTTGTAGTACAAGTAGTTGTTGATGCAGTAGTAGGAGTAGTTAGTTGTTGTTGTAGCTGTAGTTTTAGCAGTAGTTGTTGATGTAGTAGGAGTAGTTAGTTGTTGTTGTAGCTGTAGTTTTAGCAGTAGTTGTTGATGTAGTAGGAGTAGTTAGTTGTTGTAGCTGTAGTTGTAGTAGGAGTGGTGGTTGTAGTTACTGTAACAGTATGAGTAAGAGTATTTGTAGAGGAGTTTTAATAGTAGTAGCGTCTGTAGTTAGGAGTAGTTAGAGTTGTAGTTATAGGTGTAGGTGAAGTGCTTTTGGCCTTTTGTGAGGTATTTAGATATTTTATTATGTGTTCACCTGTAACGCGTGCGCGCGCGTGTGTGTGTGTGTGTGTGTGTGTGTGTGTGTGTTTCAGTATTCACCAAAAACCTGTGCAGTCAGATGTCAGCAGTAAGCGGCCCGCTGTTGCAGTGGCTGGAGGATCGACTGGAGCAGAACAAAAAGAGCATCATGGAGCTGCAGAAAGAGAAAGAGAGACTGACCCAGGAGCTGGCCTCGTTATGAACACCACCACCACCACCGTCACCGTCACCACCATCACCACCACCATCACCGTCACCACCAGCAACGTGGTGCAGTTTCAGGCCTCCATGTTCTACATTCGTAATTAATCGTGTAAAGAAGCTGCCGCACTGAACACAGCGGCATTTCTGCCATTTTGCGAGCTTGAGATCAGTAATCGGTGGTTCTGAGGAGAGGAAGAAGGCAAACGGATGAAGAGATAGAGAGATGTGGAGTAGAGAGAGATACAGTGTCTGTCGGCGCCACTTTATAATGTTTATTACACTGTTGTTCTTGACGTTGTCGATGTTCTTGGCACAATTTCTGCTGGTAGATTGTTTTTCTGACTCTTGCCTGATGTGACAGAAATGTAAATAGATTCTTTTTACAAAATATTTCTGCATACGTTATAATGTTCTACATTATATCCTTGATTTTTTCCCCCCCGTTTATGTCCTCATGAACAAAATGTAATGGCACTACTGGGTTGTTGGTTCCCCTCCCAAACACACACACATACACACACACACACACACACACACACACAATGCACAAAAATCTCAAATTATAATATAATGTTAAATAAACTGGGAAAGTTCAAAAGTCTGTAGCAGGACAGCTTTTTTTTTTTTTTTTAATTCCTGCTCTTTCCACTCATCCGGAAGCCGTAACCGTACTTGGTAAGTTTTATGTCATGTGACTTAAAAAAATTCAACGCACTCAGGGACGCCCTGGATACACATCAGGGAGAACCATGGATATGTGGCATGACGATGTCTCATGAGAAGCCATCTTTTATTAAACTAGTGCATTTCATTTCTTTTATTTTAATCCCACTGTTGTTTAGTTGAATTAGCAATGTGCTGAAGACAATAAAATGCGGCTGCATCTTTACGAGCTGCTTTATATTTTAAGTGGGGAAAAAAAAAAGCCTGAATCCTAGCAATCCTAGCCAGTATTCATAATTAAAAACATTTTAAACAACTGAGACTCATGAGCAAGTGCTGGTTTTACAATTATTTTAACCACTTACACAGGTAATTAAAATATTTGCTCCCTTCACTTGATATCTCTAGCTGTAGAGTGCCGTAAGAAGGTTGTAGTTACAAACGTAGCCTAGAGCAATAATTTACAATATTTTATTGGTCATATAATGAATTGTTGAATGGATCCCTATGTGTTTTATAGCACAGTTATTTTCTTATACATACAGTGACGAGAAATACGTATTGGACACTTTTTTGTTTTTGTTATTTAATATATTTCCAGTTTATATATCTTCCTCAAATCAAACATAATGTCTTTTGACTTTTTTCACTAACAATTATTCACAAAATAAAGTATGTATTCCTAAGCATAGGCAAAGAGATCTGTTTCATAAATGAAACTGATTGATAGAGAAAAAAGTGTCTGGACACTAAAGTGTAGCTATAAAGTAAAGTTGCCACTGGTTGGGAAGATTTCATGCAATCATGATGAAGGTAAAAGAAGAAGGTGAAAGTTCTCAGGGACGATATTATTAAACACTCAAACGGAAAAAGCTACAGAGCCATGATTAAGACTTTAAACATCCCTGTCAGTACAATTAATTCAACTCGCAGACTAATGATAAGGAAGGTAAGAGAGAAGGTAAAGTCACTGGAAAAGAGTTGCAGGACGACCTGAAAGCAGCAGGAACAACAGGAACGCAGAGAAAAATAAGCAAAGAACTCGTCTGCTAAAAAAAAAAAGGGGAACAGAGATGCACACCGAAAAGCATCTGGACAAATCAGAACTCTTTGGGAACGATATACTGATTACAGGAAACAGAAATCGAACTCTTTGGCAATAATTCAGCTTTTGGAGAAAGAAGGGATCCATCAGAGGGATCCTCGTAACCTTGGGGAGGTGTAGACGATTCGCTGAGAGGTCTGGGCCAAAATTAGACCACAATACTACAAAAAAATGAATTATTTCTTAGTGTAGACGCCTCAAAGTTTTAACTGCCAACGACGGCTTTGCAACAAGCACTAATGCTGGTAATCTGTGGTGTCCGAATACTTTTTTTTTTTACTTTTCCCCCCCCGATCAATCTCGTGTTAAACCTCTCTTTGTTTATGCTTACAAATACACACTTTTTTTGTTCATATTTATAAGTACAAAGTCAAAAGACATTATGTGCATGAATTTAAAGTGGATATATGCACTGGAAGTATATTAAATAACACAAACAGAAGTGTCTGAATATCTCCTTCTTCGCACTGCATGCTTAAAAGCGGAGAAGGGAGAGATTTGGGATTCAGTCTGTAGTTCTCTGGGGATGAATTGTATTAATTATTATTATTAATAAATAATACAATTAGTAAGCTTAGCTTTTAAATATGGACATATATTTATAAATTCCAGAGGATCTGTTTAAAATTGTCAAGCAGACCACAAGACCCTTGATGTTAGAGCATCTGACTTATTCACGCTCGTTTCACACTGCACCACAATTTGTTTTAGGGTGTATTCAAACTTTACAAACTAATATATTCATAATTATAATATGCCCTAACGTTACATGTTTGACTTGTACTGTATATGTTTACATATATATATATATATATATATATATATATATACATACACACTGCCCTCCAAAAGTTTGGAAACGCCTGAACAAAATAGGGTTTTGGGGCAATATCAGCATAAATCCTCTT
>CM074988.1:884513-897937 GCA_037576825.1 Pangasius krempfi
TTTACTGACACACAAACATTTTTCTGTAGCGTTTCATTCTGTGCCGGAAAACTAATGTCTGGAATCTAAAATGTTTTCGTACTGAATCAATAATGTAGAAGTCAGAAAATAAACATCTGTAACAAAGTCTGTACTAAAAAAAAGACTTTTACACAGCACTGTGTGCTTATATACTTTGTTTTATGCTGTGTACCTCTGTTTCTTTTTTTTTCTTCCCTATGTAAAGCACCTTGAAAGGCCCTTTTAAAGGTGTTATATAAAATAAAGTTTTTATTATTATTATTATTATTATTAAACCTGTAAACATTTTAAACAATTTATAATTAGCTGTTTTGAGCACGATAATAAGAATTTTGTTGCATGTTCAAACTCCACTAACGTACACCATCTATCTAGGTCTACTTGTACACCAACGATCAATAAAGTTCAATTCTATTTAATCTGCAAACCATAATGCATTTTGCATTATTTACTCCTGTGGTGGAAAGGCTACTTTACAAATACAGCGTTGAAAATCGGAAACCTAACCAGCAATGATCATCATAAAACCACAAAACACCTATTAATAGTTTTTCCTCCACAGGTCACTGTCTTCCTTAACGCTAGCCGAAGGGAGCGGAGTGGCCTCATAAAAATGAATATTAGAGTGACCGGGAAGGAGGATTGTCTATTCTCGGGTTCAGTGGTTCATTTGATAGAGGCTTTACCAAGCAAATAAATAAAAGATGTCTTGCTGTATCAGGCGCTTTTCGACAAATTAAACGCAATACAGTGGAACGGCGTGTTCCGAGCAGACCGTCTGCTCCTGCTGTGTTCGAGTGGCGACTAACGGATGGCGCAGGCCCTTCTGCCAGCACTATTACAGATTTAACAAAACGGATATGTGCTAATGTCGCTGAAAAAGTATTAAACCCAGTAGGATCCACTTTAGTGTTACATTAATTGATCCTGATTAGCTTTTATTTTTGGTTAGCTGTGCACGATTGCTTTAAGAAGGTCATTTATGTGTTGTTTTGTTATTGATGGCTGCATTTGCCTGGCTGTGCAACTGGAATTCATTCTCCTTCTCAGGAATAGCTGTGATGTATCAGTAGCAGAGGCTGTAACACAGAACGTGTGACGTAGGCCTGAGTTTATTTTAAATCCCACAGATCTGTGCGCTATTCAGAAGGTCAGATGCAGGCCTTCGTTTATACGTATGTGTTTTTAAGTTATTATCCATCATATCAGGAGCATCTGGGAAATGACTTTTCAAGGCAAAACTATGATTGTTTGCATGAAGTCATTATTCACAGTGAAACTTTAAGTAACATTAAAAAAACTGCACAGCATCACTTACTCATTGCTTTAATTATCGCCAAACGTTTTATTCTTATGTCTTATGATGGACGTACATCTCATCCAGAGCGTATTCCTGCCTTGCACACCGCATTCCCATTCCTGGGGTGCTGTTAGAACTGAAACATGAGGGCATTTGGGTCGGTTTTGCCGCTAGAACACAAAGCCAATGACCGGACAGAAGTGAAGCGAACATCTGAGAGAAAATTCATAAGTGTGTTCCCAAACAACTGCACACATCTGCACTGTATACCTCATATAGTCCACACTTTCTTCCTGCCATCTCTCTTTTATATCCTTTATATAATATTTTATAGAAATTTCCTTTTCTACGTCTACGCTAGTAAATTCTGTTTTATTTAAATTCTGTCACCGGACAGTCGTAAAAACATTTCAGTGCACGTCGCACTGTGTATATTTGTGTGTGTGACCAATAAATTTTGAAATTTGAATTTGAATTCTCATGTAGTCCTTTATTTTGGAAGTGGAAGTGGAAGTGGTGGCTCAGTGGTTAAAACTTTGGGCAACTGATTGGAAGGTTGCAAATTAAAATCCCAACAAGTACAAATCCAAGCACTGCCAAGCTACCAGTCCTGAAACCAGACCCTTAACCTTTAATTGTACATCACTTTGGCTAAAAGCATTTTGGATAGTAGCGATAAAAGCATTTTGAATAATAATAACCGTAGTTAACACTTTCAGCTAGCGAACTGACCGGACCAGTAAGCTAGATAAACCTACAGCAATGAGCGTTCAGCTTGTAATTTAGTGTTAGCTAGCAATAATGCTTGAATTTACTCGGATATGGTATCTAATGTTAGCCAGCTAGCATCAGAGTTCATGGCTGTAGCCAGAAAAAATACGGTGATGCTAATCTTCGCAGTTAAAATAACGGAAATATATACTACTAAATGCATACTTTGCAGTGCAATTGTAAACAAGCTAACAAATTTCAATACATAATTTTATTTGGCTTTTCTAATTAAAATGGATTCAAATCCACTATCTTGTAATAAACTATCATAATTAGGCCAAACAACCCAGAAACCCAGAAACAGCGAAAGGCTGGTGGGGATCTTACACCCCAGGAAAAGCGTGAGGTGAAAGATTATATTGTTCCTAAAAATGATAGATCAGTGTGTACATCCTCAATAGTTCATGAGTAACATTTGGTCTGTATTATTTTTGTCCTTTGGCTCGGTTTAGCATCTATAGAAAAATACCGCATCCCAAAAAAACCCTTGGCACGTTTGGTTCACCTCCTGCAGTCAGGTCCAATCAGAATCTAATCGCTTTCTCACTGCAATCAAACCACACTGGAGTCTGATTGGAACCAAACCGAGAACACCTCACTCAGGCGCTCTCGGACCACTGATTGTGGTCCGCATCCGAGGGTGATTGCTGTGTTCTCACCTGCGTAGAGAAACGCACCAAAGAGGAAAACACACCAGGGTTCGATTCAATAGAATAAACACTGCATATGTGAAAGCACACCAAAATCAACACCAGCAGTACTGAGATCAGTGGCCTTGCTTGTGGTACAAGCGGACAAAGCATACACAACACAAATACAATAGAGTTGACACATAGAGCTGGTTTGAAAAGACTATTATAGTGCTCCAAGCTATGGGAGATATTGCAGCAGCACATGGGAACTCATCAGGTCTTTTATCTTCCTCAAATACCATTCTGATAAAACACTTTGCCGCACACGAGCAGGTCTTAGGCGCACAGCTTCAGGAAGCACACAATGATCGCCTCTCATTGGTTAGTGGGAGCCCCTACTCATGGTCATGCTATTTCTGAAGAAGAGAATATCATGGAAGGAGTTATGTAGGATACATCATGCACCACGTTGGTGTGCACGCAAGTCAGGACAAAGACCAAACACAATTCTCCAGAAGCGCGGGACAGTTTTGAAAAGATGTGGTTGATAACTTCAACAAAATAGACTTCATGTTAAAATTATAATAATGCATATTCAGGGTTACACAATCGCACTATTTGTCCATGTAGCACACAGTTATAGAAGGGAATGATTTATAATCGCACTATCCGGCGTCACCCAGATGAGGACGGGTTCCCTTTTGAGTCTGGTTCCTCTCAAGGTTTCTTCCTCATGTCGTCTCAGGGAGTTTTTCCTCACCACCGTCACCTCTGGCTCACTCATTAGGGATAAATTCATAAATTTAATAATAATAATAAAATTGAATTGAATTGAATGTTGAGCTGGTTTCTGCTCCGCAATTAAAGTATTGGAAGTCAGTAATATCAGAGGATTCCCAGTGGCTACAGGAAACACTGTCCAAGTCCAAGACACAGACCAATCGGCCACTTCTACGGTAGTGAAGTCACTCCTGGAAAAATGGGCAATACAGAGTGTAGACGAGCCAGAGTTCCTGGCTGGATTTTCCAAAAAATATTTCCTGATTTCAAAAAAGTAGGCAGAATCTGCCATTTTTTTGATTTAAGAGACTTCGTAATGTCTTCTTAAAATGCCTGCCGTTCCATATGGAACACGATGTGATGCGAGAGGTGAACAAACACGACTGGTTTGTGACCTGATAAATGCATTTTTCCACATTCCAGGTGCTCAGAAACACAGACAATTTCTTTGCTTCTGCATAAGCATGGTGACATAACAATGCCGTCCTTCTTTTTGGGTTAGCTTTAGCATCCAATGTGTAAGTCACCCTAGGGGGTTTGCGTGTACTTTCCTATATATATATATATATATATGCTATGTGGACAGTCTGAGCAGCAAGTGATGTGACAGACGGAGCTCCTGATTATACACGTGGGGATAAACGTCAGTCACAAAAAGAAGAGCCATTTGTCTCTGTACAGTTTATTGGAATGAAACTCGACTGCTTCGTGAGCCTTTCATGAAGCAGCCTTGATTACGAAGGCAGTCACAGAACTGCAGCACGTATTGCACATATGAAGATTTTCTGCCTCTGACGAGGATGTTCCAGTAAAACGAGTCTTAGTGGTGAAGCATGAGCGTGCACCCTGAAGTATCCGTCTGTCTGGTGCTTGTCCTTAAGCGCTTATCTTTACATTTCAGTTTTCTCCATTTTGTCGAATAGTTTCTGACAGCCATTCTCGCTTGCTCAGGGAGTGAAGGGAAAGTTGGAAGGAGCCACAAGGGACCAGGATCAGACACTACCTCGTTTCCTCTTCCTTCTCAACGCTCCCTATGCTCCTGTCGTTGTCTGTCAAGCCCTCTGTTTTGTTTTTCCATGATTTCTCTCCACTCCTTTTCTCTGTGCTCCTCTGAGCAATGCATTTCCCAATTTGCTGACTGTTATCTAAGTGCCCCAGTTTCTGGGAGATCCAGCCCTTCAAGCCATAACACACATGAATTCTCTGTAGTGCAATGCCCGAAAACTCTGGCGACGGGAGAATCCAGAAGAAGTCGATTTTGTACAGACTGCTGTCTTCACTGTTTAGAAGTTAAGAAGTGTTTCTTAAGAAGATAATGGAAGTGGATATGGAAGTGTAAATATAAACATAAACATAAGCATCATTTCCAGGATCTCAGGCACAAAAGTGATAAAAATGGTGTTTGGACTTTATACTCAATATATTTTATGCTCCCTGACATGCCTGAAGCTTGCACTGTGTGTGTGTCTGTGTGTGTGTGTGTGTGTGTGTGTGTGTGTGTGTGTGAGTGTGTGTGTGAGAGAGAGAGAGAGAGAGAGAGAGAGAGAGAGAGACAGAGAGAGAGAGACTGCACCAGGATGAGTGATGGGAGTCCTGTTTCCAGCTACACCTCCTTTTGCTATCTGTTATCTGTGTGCTCAGTCATGAGGACTAGTGTGTGTGTGTGTGTGTGTGTGTGTGTGTGTGATTTAAAGCAACTCAGTTCCGAACATAAATTTCACAAGAGCCTAAAAGGTCTGCCTGTGCAGTGGTGTCACAAAGCAGCTAAGATGCACTGCACTGACTCGCTCATCCCTGTGATTTACCCAACTGCAGCAGGACCTGGGGTAAGTGGGGTATTTAGGGATATAGATATGGCACACACACACACACACACACACACACACACACACACACACACACACACACACCTGAACAGAGCTAAATGCCTTAAGAGTTGATCTGTAAACAAATCATGACCGTGTGTGTGATCGCAATGACATAAGTAAGCCAGGAACGTGCCACTGAGTGATGCTGTGGATAACTCGTGTCCCTGGTGACTGGTTTAAAGCCTCATTAGTTGTTTATGTCAGCACACAAGAGCACACATGATTATGGGCTTTAAGCTTATGTGATACTGATTTTTGTTCCTGCTCATGATTTACCAGTTTAAAAAAAAAAAATCACGAAAAAACAATTTAATAGTACAGAACCGATAGCCTCAAACAAGACAGGAAAACAAGTGATAACTCGAAGTACTAGCGTACTCCGATGTTAAATTGCGGTGCTCCTGCGCAAAATGGTCGGCATGTCTGGTGATACAATCAGAGTAAACGCCACTGGATATCGTGGCAGTGTAATCTCGTGTAGAGACGATTCAATCGGTGTCATTACAGGCCTCGTTTTCATCATGTTCTAAAATCAGTCAGTTGAGAAATTCGTATAACACGAGAAAACTCTGCGGCACTCGATTCATGTCAACCTGACACCTTTTTAAATGTTCACGGAGGATTATGTCAGTCATCCTGAAGGGTTTATGCAGATATGATGCATACTTTGCATACTAAAGTAAACTGTTAACCTGTAAACATGAACACAAGCGGGACAAAAGGACAGGACAGAAGCATATGGAAATGGCTATGGCTTTTCTCTGCAAGAAAATGTCCTTTTTTTTTTTCAGAAAGGATGTCCTTCAGCGCTCTTGGTTCTCAGATAGAATTTAATCAAGGTCGATGTGAACACTAAAGAGACAATGCTGTACGGCTACTGCATATCTGTCGAGAAGTAACTGGGTAGAGAGAACCTTGACATTCAAAAGTATCTAAAGCTCAGCGTTCATATTTGAAAGTCAAATAGGAGGACGTTTAATGTCTGTTTACCTGTCTCAGTCCCAGCCTCTAGCTATGCACTTTAATTTTTCTAATATAAAACATCTCAGCTGCTGAATAAAAGAATATGTAAATATTTAGAACCAAGGGACACTGCTGGAAAAGTGGTTTCATCAGCAGCCGGACGTTAGGATCAGTTCATTCATTGGTCGGTTCGTTTCACTAATTGAGTAGATTGTGTTCTTTGCGTGTTAATATTCTGCCTTCGACTTAACACGGCAGCAGGAAATCGGAGCGTGGAATTACGTCATTCTCAGGCTCTGCACGTTCAAGCTGTAAAGTGGGGGAAAAAAAAACACGGGCGCCTCCATGAAATTTACATTTATGCCATTTTGCAGACGCCTTTATCCAGAGCGACTTACAAAAGTGCTTTGAGGTCTCTATCAGTAAATACATTCTGATACTGGTTCGCGAGGTCTCTCTGTTGGGGAGGAAATACAGTAAGTCACGTGTTCTGTTAGCATATTAGTGATCATGAGTTTATGACGTATTTACTTTCTCAAAAACAGTGAATTATATGGTCAGGGTTATAGATTTAACCGACTACCATGTCTATGTAGATTGATCTAAAGTAAATACTGCTATAAATTCGAATTCATTTAAAGTGGTGATATTTTATTTAATGTCGACCTTCCTGAGTTTCCGAGTAGGAATTCTGAATTGAGAATTGAGGGAGATTTCTTTGGGTTTTTTTCCCTAGTTGGAGGTCAGAAATTCCCTAGTTTTGTCTCCAATCAGGCAGAAAATGTGAGTGAATTCAAATGAGTTGTTCTGCTAGTTGTGTGTCAGCCTCAGAGGCATAGCGAGGGGTGTGGGCTTTGGATTTGAACACCCTCTGAAGCAGTTTTCCAAATGCTTATTCATGGAACAAAACACACATACAGGCGCAGATTATTATATATTAAATTTAGGAACATCATTGCGCATTGGTGGTGTTCTAATAACGTTCAGACGTCAGATGAAGGTGTTGCTTTGTTCCTTTAGTCACATTTCATTGGCTAGCACCTGCAGCAGTGAGAAACAGGATTAATCAGTTGGAATCATGAACTGGTCCTGTTTCTGGGTGAAAGCCAGCCAGCTACACTCTGAGCTCAGGGATATCGAGATGACAGGCAGGTCGAGGATTATTTCAGGAGGAGAAAAAGAAGTGCAAATAAACCTAGTTTTAGGAGATAAAATGCCATTTCCTGGCTCTGATAGAGTGTTCGCTCTATCGTCAGGAGATCGCGAGTTTGAATCGTGACGATGCTACAGCCATCCTTTGCCGGGAAACAGGGGAGCAAAATTGGCCGTGCTTTCTGAGTGGCAGGGGCATACACTCTCTGTAACCTGTCAATCACAGTGACACTAGCCAATTGGGGGTGTCTGTGAGCTCATGGATGTGGAAGAGGGCAGATAGTGCCTGTGTGATACGCTGCCCTGTGATGCAGAATGAGCAGCAGATTGAAAAGCTACCAGCTGGTAGCTGTCGTATGATAGGTGAGAGCTGGTTGGTGGGAATTGCTCAAGACCAAATTGGGGAGAAAGTGAGGGAAAAATTATTTTATGGCAGTTATTAACATGGTGAGATTGTGTGATGGCAGATCGTGTCTTAAATGATTAAAATAACACCTTTGGGTCTCCTATTGCTGTCTCACGTCAAACCCAAAATGCACGGTCATGCCACATTTATCAGTTTAATTTCACAGCCCACGCTGTGCTTTTATTCAGTGCATTTCCTCATAAAGAATGTAACTGCTGGCTAGTTAGTCTGGTTAGTTAAATTGTTAGATTAGTACTAGAATTCCTAAACCAGTAGCACTAACATTGTACCCAAAGTTTGATTCAAATGCACGGTGAACTGACTTGACTGATTTATTCAAAGAATTGTGTTCTTTTTGCATTTTTGCTATGATCACATATGATCATGTACGATCAAACTATTCATCTCCACATCACTGGCATGGCTTTATGCCAGGTGCGAGCAAATAGGGCTTCTGGAACATCTTAATGGTCCTACAACAGTGATTTGTAGTTAGTGGGTGCTTCATGATTGACCAGAAGATGCTGCTATTGCTCTATGTCGTTTTTTTTTTTTTTTTTTTTTTTTTGCATTGTAGCAGTCTCTTCATCTACAGTGTTGTACTCTAGAGAGAGAGAGAGAGAGAGAGGGAGAGAGAATATATATATATATATATATATATATATATATATATATATATATATATATATAAGAAAATGAAAGTATGATGTTGCTGTGAATGAAGAGTTTGCTTCACATTATTTCTGGATATTTGCTGATGTTTGCAGAGTAAACAGGCCAGGTTTTCCTTCATGTAAATAAATGAAATGAGTGCTGTTAAGCTCCAAACACATCATGCATGAATAGATGGTTTCAAGGGCGTTTTACAGTTGCTAGGCAACATTCTTCTTGTTTCGGTTAAACTTCCGGTTTAAAGCTGTAAACACGAAAGTGCTGCACAATGAGAGTTGTCTAAAAACGGTTTTTCGAGCTTGCTGCTCATGATCTTTGGAAATTTTTCTGTCCGCCCAGATCCTGACTTCCTATCCAAAATAAAAGTCTATCATTCTTTTTTTTTTTTTTTTTTTTTGCTTTTCAATGGTGACATTTTTCTTTGTTAAAAATGAAATGGTGAAGTATGATTAGTAAGGAGGAAATAGATATAACAATGCGCTAACAAAAAGTGAAAGAACAACAGAAATTATTCACGTCATCATGGCTACATCACACGTCATCATGCATTAACATGAGGAACAAAAGAATCCTTATTCTTTTCAGTGATAGTGTTGTGAAATGTTACTCAGGTGTGAAATTGTTTTACCTACTGGGATGCTTGTTTTTTTTTTTTTCTTTTCCCTAGCCCTTGTCTGAAAGAGTCTTTGCAGCACCTAGTCATGCTTGATACGTATATTTTGTTCTCCGCTCTGTGTTTCAGACTGTTAGCCTTGCGTGCACTATTGCTTTTGTTGCAGGTGAATGGGATAATTATTTGTTTATTTATTTATTTTCTTGCTCCTGGTGTTCCTGTAGTCACTTGGTGTGATGCTCTGCAGGTCCACAGCATCCCGGTGACTCTGCTGAAGCTTAGCAGTGCTGCAGATCGTGTGTGGAACGGCATCATTGGCCATCAAATGGAGCAGCGAAACCACACCAATACAGTACATCGGCACATATACAGCTTTTTTTTGTGGACTCTACTGTCTGATCCATGTCTGGTTCTGTGTCCTTCCTTTTCTTTTGCTTCTTGGAGAAATTTCAGAGAAGTTTGAGGTGAGAAGTTGATGCCACAAGCTGTTTGTTTGTAGTAGCTACAGTATATAGCTTGCAAATGTTTTTTTTTTTTTTTTATATTTAACTTTGTAACATGTCAATACTAACTTTCCCACAAGACACCTCTCTGAAATTCATACAAAGGAACAATCATTGTCAAATTACACTATTACTAGAACAATAAGCAATTCTGAAGAATCCAAATGGATCATTATTGGTATTTTTTTTATTTATTTTGAACCCCAAGGTATTTAATAGTTCGACATTTAGTTGATCAAGGATTCTGTTTGTATCAGAGAGAATGAAAAACCATAATTACTAAAAACTGACTAAATGAATCAAACTGAACATTTGACTGAACATTTAACTAAAGATTTTAAGAAATACTCTTAAAGGACCAATTAGCAACATTTGTATATCCAAACCTGTTCACTTTAACAGAGTTCATCTTTTTGGAAATACCTACATATCATATAAACTGTTATCTGAACATACACAAACACAGTACATACAGTTCCTCTGTAACTGAAGCCTTACGTTAAAGAGAAACACCATTTTTAGCCGTAATCGGCTAAACCAACTCAACTCAGTTCCTACTCAGTGTAACATCATCCATTTTACTCCAGACATAATGCTTCACTGGCATCCCATCATCACTAGCATGAGGGGTGAATTGTTCCACTTTGCACCCAGTGTTCCCGGGACAGACTCTGGATCCACCACGGCCCTAACCTGGATGAAGCAGTTGCTGAAGATCAATAATTGATCAATAATATATTTAATATACTGATAATCATACTGAGTGTATTTACAGCCAAAACATAAATTTCAGCACAACATATCGTGGTTACGTCAAACTCCCAGACAGTATTTTAGCATATGGAAATCTTGTGAAACTCTTTGAATACCGCTAAAAAGTCTGTAATAACTTTTGAAGTATGAATATGTGCAGTATTAAATCTTCACTATGTGATTAACTCAATCCTGAATACGACCCAAAGTTCTAGGAATGCTTATATATAATGTTTGCTGAACTATGAGGTGAACATGAAAGCACCAACATGACATTATATCATCTGAGATATATATATACGCCAAAAAGATGTAATGAATGTGGTAAAAGGCACACAATAAAGAAAGAAAGTACAAAGTGAAAAACAGCAGGAGTCACAGAATGACAGATTTTACACTTATTTTCTGCCCTTCTGCTGCAGAGTTTATGTTATTGACCCTTCACACAACACCTTAGACACCTAAAACCCCGTAAAAATACCACATGATAGTCAGTTTTTTTGCTGTGTCGATGAAACTGCAGCTTGGTTTGACTCTGGATTTGCTCTATTGTTTCAACCGTAGTGACATCTCCTTCAATTTTCCATGAGTGGTTGAAAGTCATGACAATAATGTAGTTTCCATCATCTTTATGTGTGTAGTGCAAACAGGGGAATGGAAACGCATTAAAAATCTTTTGTGAATTTTTCTGCTTCCATGAAATGGACTTCAAATGCAGAACGTAACGACGCCGGTTTTCCTTTATCGAGAAAAAACTGTGTTCAGTGCACATTTCCATCAAGACTTTTGTGTATATGGCAAATTTTGCACATTTTTATCTTGTATGGCGTCCCTGAATTTTCCCCTACCTGCAGAAAAGAGTGATAAACATGGAACAGATAGGATCTACAGAATCTCCACTGTGAAAAACATCTAAAGACAACAGTGAAGAAATAAAACAACTGATCACATAAAACAAGGAGCTTGTCCTCTAATGTGCCGTAGTTTCCCTCAAATCCAGGCCTCGTACTATTTTATAGCATTTAAAACATGTTCTCGACTCAGTCTTCTGATGCTGGTCCAATCTAACGACCCTGAACATGGTAACCCCTAACAGAAAGCATTGTTTCAAAGCAGTTTCCAAACTTGATAAAACCATAAGCAAACAGATTCCTCTGTCTTTAGCCCATGTTGTTCATTTTCATAACTTCATAACATAAACAAATATAATAAAATCTACACTGTGTCTGATTGACACTGAAACTATGTCAGTAGTAAAATTCCATTTAACACACAGATTGAACAGAACTCTTTCCATACTGTTGACAAAAATAGGACTTCTCATGTCCTAAATCCCAGTTTCATCCCTTCATACTGGTGCAATGACCACTGAGGATCTCGCCCTCCCCAACTACATCTCAAAAAAAAAACAAAAAAAACACACAAAAAGACCTGAAATTAGCCCAAAAAGACGAGGCAGTGGAAAAAAGGAGATCTATTGGGGAAACAGGGTCACCGTGGTGCGCACGCATTTCTGATGTACTGATATTATCCACTCCATAATCCTTCTTTCCCTCTCGCAAGCTTTAAAACATATCTTACAACAGACGTTCTGTTCGTCGTACACACACTGTCTGCACTTACACTTTCCCGTAGTTTGCCACAGTCTATGTTTTATGGAAACTTATTCAATTTAATTCAGATTATTTGCTTTAAAACTACATCTTGGTGGTCGTTGATTATTTTTAAACTCACCCACTTGCTGAATTTGTTCCGCTTGTAACCTTATTCCAAACCAAGCCCATTTTTTGGCGTAATAATACATGTTTTATGTGTTTTACTAGCTGTCTGACTGGTCCTGACTTTCCATACGTGAGACAAAATCCTTTATTTCAGTACGACATTAAAATCCATTCAACAACCATATAGCATGAAAGCTGTGAACTTATTTCCTTGTATAAGACCTCACAGAGGGGGATATAAAGCATCTCAGCATCTACCGTCATCTGCCCCGAACAACGATTTCAGCTTTCACCCCCAAGTGCATAAAGTGCGTCAATTAATTTGGGAGTTCAGAAATGCATGAGGTTAGGGAATGTTTAAATCAAGTAACAATTTCCAGCATTCATGTACATCTGTAGCAAGCTCCCGAGACAGTGTCTCAAGACAAATCTCTAAAGAAATTCATATTCAAGCAGCTAATTAATTCAGGTAGGAAACAGATCCAGTGTGAATCTCTCCTGCAAACTCAAGGGTCTCTCTCTCTCTCTCTCTCTCTCTCTCGATGTTTTTCGCTCTGTCTCTCACATCTTCAAAAAAAAAAAAAAAGCTGTTGATGAGACTGAGACGTTGCAGTGCATTCTTTTTAGCATGCAGATAATGTGAAAATGTCACCTGCTTATTTAAGGTTAAAATATTCGTGCAAATTAAAACAGCTTTCACAGACGCTAACACGGACACACTCGACTGTGCAGCAGTCATTATTTATTTAAAAAAAAAAAAAAGTACTGTGTTATCTATGCAGTAGTTTGAATAATGAAATCTGAAAGCGGATATGTTTTTTTTGCCACCACAACCTTTCTTTACTTTTCTCATTAAAAAAAATGTGTAATTATTAGGACTAACTTTTAGAGATTAAATATCTTAATGGGGTCAAGGCCAAGTCAAGATCGAGTCCAAATAAAGGCAGCACAAATTCAAGATTGAGAGATTAAACCATCAAGCCACTGATATTCAGTCAAAACAACAACAACAACAACAACAAAAAAACAGAGATGAGGCTGTAGTCACAAAAAAGGGGCTAATGAAAATGTGCAATGATGTCCGGTTATTTATTTAAATTATGTTTTGATCATTACACCCATATACGCTTATTGAACATCTCATTCCAGATTTATTCCCCCTTTGCTGTTATAATGAGCTCCACTCTTCTTGGAAGTCTTTCCACTAGATGTTGGAGCGTGGGCTGTGGGGATTTGTGTTCATTCAGCTACAAGAGCATTAGTGAGATC
>CM074988.1:898037-912911 GCA_037576825.1 Pangasius krempfi
CGTCATGCTGGAGCAGGTTTGGGCCTCTGAGTTCCAGTGAAGGGAAACTGTAAAGCTACAGCACACAGAGACATTCTGTACAACTGTGTGGTTTAAACTTTGTGGTAACAGTTTGGGGAAGAAACACATATGGGTGTGATGGTCAGGGGTGCACATACTTTTGGCCATATGTATTGTGCCAATGATTAGGCTGTTTTCTACAGGGGGTCCCAAAAGTTTCTTGCGACAGCTTCCCGATCCAGCCATGAGAATGATTTCAATACATTCTTCTTTTGTCAGAGGCGTTTTTAAAGGCTATCTAGAAAAAAATAATATAAACTAAGTATGAAAATTTTGGAAGACATTTTGCTATAAAGTACTAATTTCCCCTACGTATAGAGATTTTTGGGACATGCCGTAGAAGAAGGAATTACTTCTTGTCCAACTATTTTTTTTACAAACTCTTTGTCAAGACTAAGGGCGTGTTTAGTGAGATCAAGAGAGGAACCAAGTCAGTACAGAAAAAGTCTCGAGACTGGACCATATCCCCAGGTGCAGGTGTCTCACATTTGGAGGAAGCTTTGCTGCAGAAAGTCTGAAGACATTTTATTGGGTGCTTTTGTGAACCAGAGTCAGTCTGGAGACTCAGCTGAGCATCAGTCATGCGTGCGAATCAGCCGGCGAGGAGAAATGCAGCAAAGTCATGCATACTCCTCCTGACAGATCTGTGGAGCAGGAAGTGAGGGTATTACAGACACAGACAAGCTGAAGGAACTACAGATATTCAGACAATTCAGACAATGCAATCTGCACCCAGGAGACCGGTGTCATTAGGAGCACTGTTCCCTTCTGAGCCGCTCTGACTAAGTGTAATCTGCATTACCAAAATCCCCGACAACGGGCTAATGATCCGATAAGAAATTAGCAATGAGCCAGGCGGTTTTGACTTTTCTCTCTGTCTTGAGTGCTGGAGGCTGGTCTACAGGAGTTTGTTTCTTTTGTGTTTTGCTAAGAATTACACCCAGTAGGCACAACGAGGGTGAAGTCGGTTAACTTCCGTGTATCATAGAGAACAAGCAGTAATAACATCTACGTGTTATAATCCTGGGCAATGCATGCGTACGCTCTTAAACTCTACAGCGCTGTTACAGGGTTCAGATTTACACTCTACAGCCTTCTAACTACGAATGAGTAACTTATAGCAGTGAATAATATGCGTTAAAACAGAGATAAAACAGAGATCACAGATCACCGTTGTGTTATTAAGTGACGTCTTCATTCTATGCAAGAGGGCCACCTTCTGTCAAAAGCGCTGCCTTGGAGCTCCAGTGTGTTTTTGGTGTTTGGTGTTGATAGACCATGTAGAACAGGAGATAGATATCGGAAGTTAAATCTGATATAAAAATGATCGTGTGTTTGTTTCGATTGATTGTAAACTATGCTCAGGACAGCCTTTGCGTTTATTGGAATATCTTTGCCATTTTTTGTCGTATAAACAAATCTGATATTGGGGTTTTTTTTGATCCAGTGTGTAGATGTTTAATTGAAAAAAAAAAAATAATCAGGTGATATTGGTTAGGTTGTGCTGAAAAAAAAAGAAGATAACAGACACTCGCATATTAAACATTTTGAAAGGTGCCTTAGTAGAGATTGGTCAAAATTAGTCAAGATCAGGTCTCTAATGGTTAAGTAGGTGGGGTCAAGAACATTTAAATATTTTTTTTTCCCTGAGCCCGTCCTCCTGTTCCTGCCCATGTACACAAAGCTCCACCCCTAGAACATGGCATGTTCAATGTGTTCAATTAGACTTAGCATTAGCAAGGACTGTTCAACTGCTTGAAAAGACAAGTTGCATTATTATTATTATTATTATTATTATAAACATGTGAAATTCAGCTCATACTGATTTAGGAGAATGGTCAAGAGTGCCTTTGCTGTCCTGTTTTTTTTTTTTTTATGTAAAAAATATCTGCTTGATTTGTTACGTGAAGCTGGCATTCAAACACCTCGAAGCTTTATACATACATGTCCAGAAGCAATGCTGCTAATTCTGCATCCAGCTTCACTCCCTTCACTGGTAATAATTTACTCCATCTTGGAAAGCCGGCGTAAAGAAGTCTGAGGCTGAGGCTGAGGCTCTGCTAATATTTCTAGCTGAAAATGACCATAAATGCACACACGACAAGTCGCTACTGATTAAGCAATCTTAAGTATTTGGTTGATATTATTTCCGGTGAAGGTAGACAGATCGATGCAGTTAGGATAGTTTCAATTTCCAAGTTACCCAGACCTCGCACCAAGAAGCTGGTTATGTCTCTTCTTGGCATGTTGAATTATTGTCATGCTTGGATACCTAATTATGCTGAAATCTCCCACCCTTTATCAGCTCTAGCTCCATTTAGATGAATGATCCAGAAATCTGGACAGAAGAATCCACAGGTGCATTTGAACACCTTCTGCTACAGTCTGTGCTCCTTGTTCGGGTAACCCAGATTATGCTAAACCCTTTAGATTGTACGTTCATGAGAAAAATGGTTTCATGTCAGCTATTTAAACACAATCCCATGGTGAGAAATGGAAACCCGTTGCATATTACTCTAAGCACCCTGACCATGCCATGCGAGGACAGCCTCCCTGTCTAAGATCTCTGTGAAAGCAGTCTTCTGCGCTTCTGACCCAGTAGCAATGCATGAGCTTGAAGTACACGTATCATATGATGGGCATAAAACTATTACTAGCCCTAGAACTACACATCTATCAAACGCCAGGTTACTAACATTTCAGAACGTTTTGTTTTCGTAGCAGAATGTGAGTATACACAGACGCACCACTTTAAAATCCAGCACCTTTGAGGATGGTGTACCACATGACTGTTTGACGATACTGGACATAACATCTAAACCAAGACCTGATCTGACTGACGTTTTGTTGACGGTTCCAGACTGAGGATGTCTGATGGTTCACCTTCATCTGCTTATGCTGTGTGTGATCAACACTGAGTTATTGAAAGTCATAAATTGCCTGCTTCACTTTCAGCTCAGGCTTCTGAATTGTTTGCTCTCACTAGAGCATGTATGTTAGCTGAGAATAAGACAATGACCATCTTATTAGTGAGATAGTGTGTATGCATTTAGAACATTGCATGATACTGGTGTGGCGCCCAAACACAGAGGGTTTCGTACTTCAACACGCAAGCCCATAGCACATAAAAACTTTGATTATGAATTTATTGGATGAGATTTTGCTCCCCGAATCTATCTCTGTGTGTACGTGCGAAGCTCACACAGACTCGCACACGACACGACACAGATCCCGTGCCATGTGGAAATGCATTAGCTGACTTGACTGTGAAACAGACTGCTGCGCAGTCACGCGATTCACACACACACACTGCAGATGTTGGTGCAGCCAGATGTCAATCTCACTGATCTAAATGATTTGCCTCCCTTACAGCAAGCTGCTACTAGACAGGAACTGAAACTGTGCAAAGCACACTGCAGAAAGGACCCAAAAACAGATAAACGGCTGGGCGATCAGAACAGACCAGCCATTCTAATGATGGATTTCATCGAACCTACCCCTGCTCAAGGATACAGCTACGGTCTAGTGATCGTTGACATGTTTTCAAAATACCCTGAATGGTTCCCTTGCAGAAGACAAGATACACTTACAGTGGATAAACACTTGGTCAGAGATATGATCCATCCAATTCATGTACGTTTGTAAATAAAGTGATTAGATATTTGTCTGAAAAACTAAATTTTGATCTGAAACAGCACTGTGCTTATCATCCACAATCAGCCCGGGCCGTGGAAAGATTGAATCAAACTGGTTAATTAAAACTAGCAAAGATGACGGTAGACACGGGTCTCAGTCGGGGAATTCAAGCACTACCATCAGTACTCATGTATATTAGAGAAAGGGCAAAAAGACAAATGGGACTAGATCCACTGGAAGTTTTAACCGGTCTCTCAGTGAGATTAACTGCCTCTCTTCCTTTCAGGTCACTTCAGTTGGAGGAATCTTTGCAGCAGACAGATGGTCAGTTGGTGTAATATATGTCTAAATTGTGCAAAATTGTCAATCTTGTACATTCACAGGTGAAAGAGGTGCCATCTATAGCGTTGGAAGGGTCTCTAAACAGTTTGAAAGCCGGAGACTGGGTGATAGTGAAAGCCCATAGAAGAAAAGCCTAGCATAGACCGAGGTGTGTGGACCCTGGAGAATCCTTCTGATGACTCCAACAGCTATCAGCGTCCCTGAGAAAGACACCTGGATCCACTTCTCCACTGCCGGAAAGTAAACTCACCAGATCTCACACCAGGTGTGCGTCTAACTCTGGTAGAGGCAGAAGAGTCTCTGAGGGAGACCAACAAGGGTTTGGAGAGTAAGGAGGCTCAAAAAGTGGGAGTGAGTGAAGAGTAGTATGAGAACGAATGTCTAGTGAGAAACTTGCTTTTTCTTTTAAACTTCTGAATACATTGTTTGGACATTTATTGTGTTAGATAATAAAAGTTATTTCTATATACACACAGTGATATAGATCATGATCTTTTCCCTTTTCCTGGTCATTAAGACCCCCCCCCCCCCCCTTCTGATTATGAGATTGTTTGAAAGAAAATCAGGATTTACTACCATACTAACTGTGAACATAGCAGTTTAAATCTGAGACAGAACAGACTGTCTGAAGAAAATGGGGAAATTAAATTTATGATCTTAGGGACGTGTCCATTTTTGGGAGAAAGTACCGACTGTTCAGACAGTACTTCCCTGTTTGGAGAACTGACCCAGACAGGCCCAGACAGGCAAGGGCAAGAAAAAGATTACTGAAATAGATAACTGGAGTGGATGAGATAAGATGGGGATATGTGATGTGAAGATAGAAGGTGGCATTTATGTTCAAATATGATAATATATCAGTGTACTCTGTTATCCAGTAGGATGCTGATTTCCTTGTTCTTTACTAAATGAATAAAATAACTATGAACTTAATAATTCATGAATATAACCGTATATACTCCAATCTTCTGGCTCAACCATTGTAGCACTCTGAGGTAAGGTACGGCTGATAAGGTAAGAGTGGCTACCTGGGCTCTTTTGCAGGTGAATTTCCACCACAGATGCTTCCAGTGTTTATTCTAAACTGTGTTTCTTTTTGTTAGGTTTCTTCGAAGCACAGCGTATTTTTTTTCTTCCCTAACAGGAGAATTATCTTGCTGTGCTGAGCGCTTGCTGATTTCAGACCGAGATGGGGGGCGGAGCAAAAGGGTGAGAAGTGTCTATAAAATGACTGACATGTAAACACAAACACACACACACACTCCGGACCATAGCGCAGTTTTCCAAATTGGTTTCCTCAGCCATGTAATACACTTGTGCTGAGGTTATGGATTAAACAATGATTTATAATAAAAAAATAAATAAATAAATAAATAAATCATGTTCTGTTTTTCAGGCTATTTGTAGAGGAAGGAATTGTTTTTTTAAAATCACCTATTGCACCTTTAAAGGTTTTATATATAGGCAAAATCAAAAGGATACAAAAAAAGGCCAATAAACTGTAGCTCCAGATCCTCAAAAGGGTTAAGGAGGTAATGTGAGTGTAAAGAAGTCGATCCTAGGTGAATCTGAGAATCTAGGTGAATTGTCCTGTACATACACCATCATAGTCTTAATGCTGGCATTCATGAGACCCACTAAGCAAACAGGAACAAGCTCTTTCTTTCCTCCCCCTTTTCCAAGGACATCGCTCAGCTGTTCTAATTTGCTCTGTGAGGGACTTATGTCTTGTCCATAGGACAGCTCCGGTTTCTGCACCACAAATAATCGAAGGTTTGCCGTCTCTTGACAGCTCCAACAGACTACAGCCGTACTGTGCCAAAGACAAACAGCCTGCTCGTTATTTTTTTCCCCCCCATCTCACCTCTAATGGTACAGAACATCAGCTTTTGCTAATCAGTCAAACATACAGAACATGAAACCTAAATGGCGTGGATCATGAGGGCTGGGACTGGCAGGATGCTCAAGGATGACATGCAAGTTTCTGAAATGAATCTTTCCTAGCCTGAAGCGCTCAATGCAGCATGAATATTAGGTGGTGATAATTGCACAGGAAAGGCTTCGGGCACTTAAGAGCAATCTCTGTGGCAAATTGGGAAAGGCACGAAAGGAAAGTGCTGGTTATCACTAGCAGCAGATAATGATCTATCAGTGATTGCGCTCTTAAGCCTGAAACTTCAAAATAATTGGGTGGAATGGATGTAAGAGCAGGCGAGCAAGTAAACAGCAACGTCAAGCGATTCGTCATACCACCTTTTCCTGTCTAACTGAAGAAACATCGTCCAGCTTCTCAGGACCCGAGCAGAAATGTCGAGAGATTCGGTGTCAAGGTGCAAGTTTACAGAGACTAGTGGTCCGATTCGTCTCTGTAGTTCTTAAACAATTGGTATGATTTCACAAACCAGTGAAGATCAATTGCAATTAAGCTTTTCTACACGGTCACTGTCAAAGAGGTTTCTCACTTACCATTAGGACTGGGACGATATGACAAAGACATTTCTAGGATACACGATATGGATTATGATATTAGTACAGAACTGTGAGCAAACTGCCGGCAAAGCAGCAGTAACATTTAAAATAAATAAATAATTAAACAAACAAATCAATCAGAGTTTGTAATTATTTCTAATAGAAAAATATATTATGAGGCCTGTGACATTTCAGAAAAACAAAAAAATATATATATATAGTGTACTATAGCATTTTATTTATCATGATGTCAATATTTTATCGTCATATTGCCCTTAACATGGCGTGATTTCTAGAATCTTCCGTCTTACACTTAGACACTGGAGCACAGATCTGCAGCGCTGGCTCTTAAACAATTTGTCATGTTCAGAGGTTTGGGATCTCACCCTGCTCGACAGTGTAGCTTTAATAAAATCCTTGCAATAAATCCTAAATGACAAATCCGGGTCACCGAGATTCCGACTGTCATATGGGGAATTTCAAGCCAAAGGTCTGCTCGGAGTTCTGGCATCTGAGAGCTAAGAGCAATTTTTTTTATGAGTCTGACAAAAGAGGGTGCTGCAGGGAAACCAAACAGAAAACTCCAGCACAATATACTGTAGAGCTTTAGGAAGAAAACTGAAAAAACTCATCAAATCATGGACACTAGGTATGATGTTTAGATTGATGGTGCTCTTAGATCCTGACCGAGTGAACGAACATGTTTTAATAAAGACTTCAGAGCACGTTCGTACGTCGCTCTGGAAACGGGCGTCTGCTAAATGCTGGAAATGTAAAATCTATGTGGAAGTAAACTGCTGTTTTCTTTTAAGTCTTTAATAATGAAAACAAGTAATATTGACATGAACATACTGCATTGTAAAGAAAATGTACTGCAGAATTTACCAATAAATAATTGTAAAACATTTACTGTAATATATTTTTACAGCATATATCAGAAATAATCCACTACATTTCTCTGAAGCTTTTATCCCGAGTGACTAAGGCTGCTTACCTAACGAGCGGGAATTCAGAGCGCCAAAATGGCGTCATTTTCAACCTCCCTGCATTCGAGCTACAAAAAAGTAAATAAACCTGGACACGTCCACGTTGAATATTTACCTCAGAACAGTGAACTGTAGAGTCAGTGTTATAGATTTAACACGTGAACGTGTCTGTACGTTGATTAATCTTAAATCTGATGTATGTATACACAGTATAACTCATTTAAAGGTACGCAGCGCTGCTACGTTTACTGCTGATGCTGTGAGCGGCCATTTTGATTTGACGTCACTTGCTGAACTCTGTGGAACTCCACCACTTCCCTCAACTAGCTCGCACTGATTCAAACACCTCTTCCATCGATTTGACCTTAAGTTTCAATGCTTCACGCTTTAATAAATAACCGCTAAAATTATTTTATGTTTATCACTCACTCCTACAATAAAACATTAGATATCCCACTATGCATTGCGTTTTCTGGTATTGTACCGTAAAGTGATGCTTTAATTGCCATTTTTTTGCTGTAAAATAAATCGTAAAACATTTACAAGAAAACGCATTTCTTAATTCTCTCATTTCCACATACAAGATGTATTTAATTTTATATTGTTTTTTACTTGAACACAATTTTATATACAGACAGCAAATAAGCTAAAGTGAATATAAGCAGAATAATTTGTGTTAGAGTTTGTGTGTGTGTGTGTGTGTGTGTGTGTGTGTGTGTGTAAACAGCCTGTATAGAGGAAGTTTATTTTCACCAAGTCACACATTTCCCTCATGGTAATTACTCGTTAGGAAATCCATTCAGTGTAATTACTCTCAGATCAATAGCTGACATTTCAGTGTTCAGTGAGCATCTCAAAGCTTCGGAAACGTGTCTATATTCCACACCAGGAGTGGAAAACACGTACATGGCTAATTTTACTTCCTTACTATATTTAAGTAGAAGTAACTTGATATATTTATAATTTTATTATTGAAATTGAATACTTGTACTCTGACTTAATTACATTTCCAATAAGAAAAACTTGACCTAGCGCTGTAGCTATCCGTGTGCGTCTGAAGACGACGGATGATCCACCGCACTGCATTGTGGGAGTTGAGGATGAGCGTCCCTGGTCCTACCTCAGTAAAATATTTCAGTAAACAAAGACTCGTATAAAATGAGGCGTCTCCTTTAACCTCCCTAGAAGACACGAACTCCATTTAACAGCACGTTGAAGAAAGTTTAGCTATTTCTTAAACATTAACTAGCTACATTTAACTAAGTTAGCCTGTTGTCTTTGCTAATACCAGGGTAGATTAGCATCGATTCCAGCAAGTCAAATTCAAGCAAATGATGAATATCGGTTATTTACAGGATATTTTACTTCCGATTAATTCATTTTAGTAATAAAAGCTACTTTTCACACGATATTATGACATTAACTTCATTTCATCAGTTAAAAACAAACTTTTTGAGCACATGTCAAAGTAACAATGTTTTCCGACTTTCACTCGAGTACATTTTTTTGGTTGAATATTTTTTTAACTGAGTAAGATTTTGATACTTAAGTATAAATTTTTCAGTACTTTTTCCTCAAAGGTACAAAGAAACAGAAAATTCTGGATTTTTATTTTCTTTCTTTCGTGTTATTTGTTACACTAGCAGTCAATCAGCAGCACAAACACTTTTAACTGTCAGTTATTTTCCGAGTTACTTCTAAGTTAACTTGCTCTTCGACTGTAAGTTATGAGGCTCTGAAAAGCACAATAAATAAATAAATAAATATCAAAAGAATCATTTAAACAGATAGGAAGCTATATCAGTCATGCATGTTACAGTTTGTTTCCATTTTGTTTATTTATTTTTTGCACTGAAGACTAACTATATATTTTGAAAGATAATTACCATATTACACTCCTTTTGCAATAAAAGCGCATTCAATTGCAGTTCTTCCGCTGTGACTGCTGTATTGAGGAGAAGCGTGATCTTTTCTATCGGATCACACTGTAAGCAACATCTCTACAAATACGCCCTGCTGTGCTGTGCTGTGACAACGATACTGTGTTTTTCATTGTTTACGATTATGATTAGACTTACCTTTTAAATAAAAAATCAGTCTAAGACACACCACTGTTCCCTTGAATAGGTTCCTTCTGATAATGATAAACTCTCAGTCAGAGGGGAAAAAAAGAAATATTCAATCTCGACGATTCCAAAAAGCAAACAAGAAGCATTCGCTCTGGTGTTTGACCATGAAATTGGATCTTAAAATTCACCTACAATAATGAAGAACTGAGGTCTGATTCCCATCTGATCACCACTCGAACCCTTTTACGCTGGAATAGGAGACGTTTCTGCAGACGGTTATTAAGCCCTGGGAGTCTGGGGCTATTTTTATTTTTATTTTTTTTTATGCTTTTACACTAAAGATGGCACAATACCAGGTTCTCTTTTACGATACTGAAACATTGAGTATCAGCTGATACAGATACCCATGTAATTTTTTTTTAATTATTATTAAATACTACTAAATGATTTTTGTTTTATTAACCGAAGCACTTCACTTTAAAATATACACAGAAAAATACATAGTTGAACAACAGAACTTAGACAAAACTGCAGCTTTTTTATTCAGTTAAACTCTTTCATAAAAAAAAAAAACAAAACTAACTGACATGGCAAATATAATAAATAAAATAAAGTATAAAATATAAATATAAATATAATAAAATCAATCCTGACAAAAAAAACAAAACAATCATGTCTCTTTATATGGGAACATTTCCAGTTCCAAAAAAAAAAAAAAATCTTTTCCAAATTCAATTCCAATCTTTTCCATTTATTACACTATCAGATTCATTGTTTTTTTTTGTTTTTTTTTACGATATCCAATCCATCGTTTTTCTCTGGTATCGGCCCGAGACTGATCCTGGGTATCGGAACAGTGGCATCTCTATTATAAAACCTTTAAAAATGTTTACTGTGCAAAACTTCTACTGTTTTCCGCACGTTTTGGCGACGAGTCCAATTCAGCCTGTAGATCTGAATCTGCAGATTCCAACATTTTTTTTCCCAGTTTGTTTATACGAAACAAAAAAAATGGCAAAGATATTCATACAAATGTAGTGACTTTTGACTCAAAACAAGCCCGAGATCATTTTTTATATCAACTTTAACTTACTATATCTCTGTTTCTACGTCATCTATCGAGACCAAACAAAAACCCCAATGAAATTTCAAGCAAGCATTTTCAACAGAAGTTGTCTACTGCTTAGAATGATGGCATTCTTTGAGACGTTGTCGTTAAAAAAAATGGCATGGGCGTGAACGGTACGACCTCTGTGTGTTAAAATAAAAAAACTGCATCATGGTGCAAATGTCCGACTTCTGACAAAATCCTGAAATTCATGGAATAATTGCAAACGCAGCTTAATGCAGGATGTCAGTTTTCAAACTGATGGCTAATGTTCGTTGATTTTGAAGACCTTCTCACATAATCCCACGTTAGGAAAATGAATGGCAAGATGTCTCTAAACTCCAACTGAATATAGACACTTAGCTCATCTCATTCTCCAGAACTGAAAAGAACAGAACGGGATTTTCTTCCGGAAACATTTCAGTTTAGTTGACTGGAGCATTTCTCTGGAAGAACAGCCACTAATCAGACTTTACAGGAATCCATCATGGATTACATGTTGTCTAGGTTTAAGTTGTATCTTCTGTCATCTTAATACTTTAAATGGGCCGCTTGGCATGACGTTAGCATAACTGATTTGCTTTAATGATTGTGGCGAGGCTGGTGCAGATGAACAGGCTAATCAATTCACAGCGATCTGGGCCGGCTAAACGACTGATTATGTCACTCATCATCCCTGAAGAGTCGATATGATATTAAATCAATGCAACCTGTGCTGTGGCACGAGTACTTCTCTTAATTAAATAATAACACATTAATGCTAAATTGACAAACGCTTTCTCATTGACTTCAACTAAGCAAACATCTGTCAAAACAGCTGTATTGTAAGGTAGCTCAGCGCTGCAGTGGTTTCATCGTAGATCCTGGTACGTTCACAAAATTTAAAATATATATATATATAAAAAAAAAAATCACAAACAAAATGGATTCATAAACACGAAATAAATAATATTAGCACGTGCATCTGCAGAAGAACGTAGAGACGTAGAGGTCTGGTCAGGAAGCTTGTTCAGTGCTGTTAAGTGCGAGAGGATTTTTACTTTGCTCACTGGAGCGGATCCTGATGTGGTTTCCTGTGGAAAAGCGCTGAACTGTCTGTGAAAACACATTTGCGCCGTGTGCTGACACAGATCATTTGAGCAAACATCTAACATGATACTGAAGTGAAGCAGTAAGGGGTTTAAAGGTGCAGTAGCTGAATTAGTAACTTTTACAATTAACCTGGAAAATATGTACAACATATTTTGTAGTACAACATATTTTGTAATTCTTTAAGCCATGGCTTCAGCACAAGTATATTACGTGGCTGAAGAATCCCTTTTGGGAAGAAATCCCTTCTCTATATGGGTCTCCTGTCAATCATTTTCTAACCACTCCCCAAAGCCTCTTCACCCCACCTACATCTCAGTCTGTTCAGATGGCTGAAATCAGTAAGCGCCCAGCGCAGCCAGATAATTAACTTGCGAGCATAAAATCGTGCCGTGCTTCGAAAAAATGAATGAAATGCAGTGAAAACAGAATAAACTCTGCCAGCTCTTTTCCAAGATGGAGTCATTTATTACTAGTGAAGGAGATGAATAGTTGAATGAATTAGCATCAGGCCTGTAAATACAATGACCATTCTCCTAAATCAGTGAGGTGAATTTCGTCTTTATAGCGCTATAAGTTGGCTTTCAAGCAGCTGAATGGCTTATAGTGTGGCTTAAAATGCTAACCATGCTAATATGTTAGTATTAAAGCTTTAAGGCTCATGAGACTTCATTGCAAAGAAAAATCAGGAAGACATTCAAAACATTGTCATAAATCAACATGAAATTATAGCGTTATAACTTGCAGGCAGTTGAGTTTGAAAGTGACGTCATTACAGACTTTGCTAATATTAACTCTATTTAGCATGCTAACTAGTTGGAATCTATCATCCAGGTTCTGGTGGGTGGAGCTTTGTGAACAAAGGTGGGAATTTTCCCGTTTCGCGCTTAGTGCTCCCTGGATAACAGGCTTTGGATTCACCGCAACCCCGACCAGGATAAAGCAGATATGCACGATGAATGGATAGAAAATTCACCCACTTAATTTCTGCCATTCGATTCCAAAGTGTAGTCAGTCAGTGTAGGTCAAAGCCATGAAAACATCTTCAGTTATAACAGAAGCTGGGTGTTGGAGGAAAAAAAAGAAAGCAGCAGCATCATGTCAGGCTGCGTAATGCAGACCCTGTATGGCCGTTTCGAACAGCTGCCAAGCTTCATTGCAGGCTTGTTAGCAAAGACGTCTGCTCAATCTGGTGGCATTCCCAATCCTGTCATTTGGAGCAATGACTGGCAGATCCATTTTTAGCATCTCCTGGCTTGGCGAAACGATCCTCCCAGATGGCACCTCCGTCTTCATCTTGTAATCAAATTTAGCAGAAAGTATGGTATGCTCAATCTTTAAAAGAAAATCACGTTATTCACGCTGAGGAAAGCCAGATATTTACTCAGGGTGCTGTAGGGAAATCGGAGGCGTTTCAGCAGGAGGATCATTATGAGTTGAATGTTGTAAGTCAATAGAATGTGTAATTACATTCAGTATTTTATACTTACAGACCACCAGATATATAATTGCTATAATTACTGACCTAATTACTTTCATTTCTTGTTACGTACCGCTAACGGGGTAATAGTATATACTGTACAATAATCACATGATGTAAGAGCGAATATATACAGACTAGATTTGATATTTCTTTTCAGTTTTTCCTCAGACGTTTAAAATAACTCTTTTAGGATATTTCTTCTTGTGCGTGAGATGGTTTTGTGCCATACAGTTTACCTGGGACTCTAGATTACTGCTGCAAGTCCTCTCTATTCTCCAGGTCTGACGTCCCTGGATGTAGTCGTCAAGGCTTGATGTAGCGTGACATTTCCCATGAGAACACTTCTGTGTGTTTGTGCAGGGACACATTTTCCTCCACTATACCAACTGTCTTATCCACTGGACTTTCTGTCTCGGGTCAAATTCAGAATTATTGGCTTTATAGTACATACAAAGTGCAATTTTTATGCAAATAACTGCTTTCAAAAGTCCCTTCCTGTAACGTGGATGGATCTTATACCACTCGTATACCACAATGCAGAACATTGCTTTTGAATCGTAAGATTGTGCAGGGTGTCATGGGAAGATGTACAACAAGTGAGAACACTGATTAGTGGTGTTTCCATTTGATTTGTAAATAAAATGTAATAGTATTGTTATTAATGTATATTTTTACACTCTAGGTTAATAGTTAATGTTGTGTTACCGCTTCGCTCTAATAATGGGATCAATTCTAAAAATCTAACAAAATGACTAATGGTTTAGAAAAAGTTTTGAAGCTAAACCACACTTTGGTAGATAAAACATTCTTATCTAGGTTAAAGGAAACAGTGCTGCTTTTAAAACGCAGGAAGTCAGAACTCTTTGTACTCGGTAAACAACAGGGGAAGACCTGCTTTTATCTCCTTCACAGACATGCTCAGATTTGACAAAGTGTTTCGGCTCTCCACCTAGTGCCTTGCCGATGCTATCACTTAAGAAATAATAACAGAGAAAAAGGAACGGTCCCTGCTAGCCAGGACATTGCTCTCATACTATAAAGTTCCTGTGGAGGCGGCAGGAACCAGAAAGGCCATCTGAGCTCTTATTGGAATGATCAGGAAACACACACACACACACACACACACACACACACACACACACACACAAAAAGTCTGTTGGGGGAAAATAAAGCAATTAAAGAATACGAATCCAATCATCTGCAGGAGGTGACTGTTATTTGGAGGGTTAGATCAAGTTGCCTTGAGGGAAAGTACAGAGCTGCATTCATTCATCTAGCTACAGTCAGTGCTTGTTAGGAAAGGAAAAAAAAATTAACAGCACTGGTAAAGCAACACAATAAGCACTGAACTCGAGGTGTTATATTTAACAATAAAAAGAGTGACATGATACAGTATTTAAGCACAAGTGACCAACATGCTTTCCATATGCAAAAACAAACAAACAAAAAAAACCTCACACACAGTAGTGTGGAAAAGTCTTAGGCTCGTGTAAAGAAACGCTGTAGAGCAAAGACGCCTTCAAAAATAATGAAATTAAACGTTTCTACGTTAAATAAAACCCTATAAAGAGCAGTAAACAGTAATAACTGACACAGAGTCAGTGTTTAATGTGAGGATCCTTCGCTTTAAAT
>CM074988.1:914571-925401 GCA_037576825.1 Pangasius krempfi
AGTGGCTTTGGGGCTGCGGTTGCCACGAGCAGCTTCGTACTCAGGACTCCATCAGTGGACAGCGGATAGATTTTAACCAACCGGACTTCTGTGAAAAACTGTGATGAATTTATTGGTTGCACAATTGCACTATTTGTCCATTTGTTTTTCCTTCAGACAGAGTATCATCTGTCAAACATGGTGGAGGAAGTGTTATGGCATGGGCATGTATGGCTGCCAACAGAACCGGGTCACTGGTGTTTATTGATGATGTGACTGCTGACAGAAGCAGCAGAAAGTGTATAGAGCTATTCTTTCTGCTCAGCTTCAGTCAAATGCTGCAAAACCGATAGGACGGCGCTTCACAGTACAGATGGTTAATGACCCAAAACATACCGCAAAAGCAACTCAAGAGCTTCTTAAGCTAAAGAAATGGAATGTTCTTAAATGGCAGAGTCAGTCACCTGACCTCAACCCGATCGAGCTGCTTTTCACTTACTGAAGATAAAACTGAAGGCAGAAAGACCCACAAACACGCAGCAACTGAACGCGGCTGCAGTAAAGAGCTGGCAAAACATCTCAAGGGAGGAAACTCAGCATGTGGTGATGTCCATGGCTTCCAGACTTCAGGCAGTCATTGAGTGCAAAGGATTTACATCCAAATATTAAAAATAATCCTAATATTTATGATTGTTAGTTTGTACAATTAGTTTTGAGCCTGTGGAAATGGAGGGACTCTGTAAAATGGCTGTAATTCCTAAATGGTTAATGCAATATTTTTGTTGAACCCCGTGAATTAAAACTAAAAGTCTACATTTCAATCACATCTTGATTGCTGTGGTGGTGTACAGAGGCAAAATTATGAAAATTGTGTCGCTGTCCAAATACCTATGGACCTGACTGTATGAAAATATATAGATATACAGATACATATACAAAAATACACTTTATTTTAATTTCATCATAGATACGCAATGCCTGTGAGGTTACTTCAGGACTCCACTGCACAGTCTACGTACAGTAACCTAACAATAATAATGTTCTCTGACTTTAAGTAACTGACTGGGATGATTTTAGTTATTTACGAATATTAAAAAGGCAGATATTACTTACCTGAAAGCGGCCAACAACATGAGAGATATAACATTAACTTTATTTTTAATCTAACCCAATCTGTTGGGTTGTTACCAAAAAATAACCCACCCAAACTACCCATTATCTGTAGTCTTTGCTGTGTATTGCTTTGATGACTCAACACAAGCAGGGATTCATGTAACCCTGAGATTTCTTTAAATCATTATGTTATAATGTGTCCTGAACTGCCAAGTATCCCACACGAAACACCTCTTCGCTCTACAGTCATTCGCACTGACTTACATTTCAGTTACACGGCTAAGCCTTTTGGAGAGGACTACTTAAGTAAGATTGTACTATTTTTCTCCCTCACCATGATTGGCTCTCATGATTCACTGCTCTTGACTGGGTATGAAAGTCTGCTAATAACATTTTGAATCCGAAAGCCAGAAACTAGGTTTCAGACGGTGCAGACAAATGAGGTTCTAATTAGACAGGTTAGTCTCAGGCAGATGTGACAGATGTGGCATTTCCACCCCAAGCCAATTTTCTGACTATTTTTAAAAATATATTTCCTTTCTGGTAAATTGGGGTACAAATGTATATCACAGACTGGCCTGGATTTCTCATTAATATGCTAATGAGAGTATACCAACACTGTGATAATTTGGGTACGGCTGAAGAAAGGCCAGCGAGCTTTGGGGGCAACATGCCATTGTATGTTTGGCCTTTAATTAAAAATTCAAGGCTGAAGTGCTTCTTGGAATAAATCAATGTTTCCAGGGGTAAGAGTTGATCCCAAGCATGCTGACACGTTCCAGATCAGAGATGTTGCTTGGAAAACAAAAAGTTCATTATGCATGATCACTGGACTTACCTATGCATTTTGTCCGTGTCATTTCTGAGACTTGGATGAAATTTAGAGAAATTATTAGCAATTATGTGCGGCCTCAATTCCATACACTCGTTTACTACGGCAACACAGTGACACTAAGGTTTCTGAAGCAAGAAAAAAAAAAATCAATATATTAGTTTGAAACACTGAGTAGTTAATAAGCATATAGTTACATCCAGTGAGAGAATGACAGTCCTGGCCATGTTTAGTGACGAAAAGTACAATCAGAAGCGATATTTCAACATGATGCTTTTGTTCATCGTCTTCGTGGCGATTTTTGACAAATCATACGAGACAGAAAAGACAGGCTCCTGTGATTAAATAAATCGCAGACGAAATTTCAGAGCTGCTGCTCCATTTCCCACCTTCTCACAGGACACAATTAAAGAGCGATGATTAATAAAGTGCTTCCATGCCTCAGACTTGGTGTGGGACAGCACGGGGCTCAGGGTTGTGGAGGCGACTATGCCATCTACCCTTGACTAAAATAGGTTTTGTGTTTTGTGAACTGGGTTGTCCCAAAAGTTTAATTTGGTATGAAAGTATGGGTCTGACCTGGATAGGAATGTCTAAAAAGTGATTCCAGGACAGCTAACTGGGTCCAGTCCAGAGAGCTTTGCTGCCATATGATGAACAGGACAATGCCGTGGACAGTCATATAACAAATAGCCTGAAGACCAGCTTAATAAGTAGTCAGTAATCCACATTAATTTAACAATTTATGGTAAAACTTTAAAATGTTTAGGAAAGAATAAGGCGTTTTGAGGAAATACATATTTATAATTAGTATTCTGGTTCATCGTAGTTGGTTACAAGCCACATTGTATGGCCAGTTGTAGGTCAATGTAGTTATATGTGATTACATCTTTTGTGCAAAAACAACAACAAATGTAACTGCAAGCGGCGATTAAGGGGGCCAAGCACTTTCTGGACCCACCACTCTGAGGTTTGGAGAAACATTTTGAGACCATCAGTGCTTGTTCTCTCACTTCCTATTTTCAGTGATCTCATTTCAGTGGCATAGCTGTTCATAACAGTTCCACTGAAGTCCTACGGTCCACACAGACGAAAGTAAACACTGACGCATCGCTGAGCAGAAGGCTGAGCAGCTCCGAGACCACTCAGAACAACCAAACTACCCACCAGTGACAAGAGTAACAGGCACGTCCGATGAGCAGATGCCACACTTTACACACATCACACATGGGAGATCAAGGCCAGGGAAAATTCACCACTCAAGCTTGAGTCTTGAGCTCCTTCACAACCGATAACAAGCTGACAAATTCAACGAACGACCAAAAACATTAAAAGAAATAAAACAGAAAAAAAAGCAAATGTCATACATCCAAATATGAAAAAAGGAAAGAAAAAAGGAAAGGAAACGGTTCAGTGAGAAGCGACAGCATCAAAGTGTGTAGGATGCTCTCAACCGGGAACAGATAAATCCGATCTAATCGAATCTTAACCAATTTCATTTCCTGTACTGACCTACTCCCACCCTGGTGAGCTTCCTTTTGACCCGTTTCTTACAACATTTCCCCCTCACGCGCTGCTCGATTCTTAATGCGTACAACCCAGTGCCCTCTACCTCTCCATAATCCTAATGCACTTTTAAAGCGATCCAGGCTGTATTTATTGGACTGTAGTCCGGAGAGGATGCTGTGTAACTGAGCAGGAGACGGGAAGCTGATCAGAATTCAAGATTAAAGCTTGTAAGGTTTGTTGTGTGGGGCTGAAGCACCTGCCATCTGTCTTGATGCATTGCTTGGGCCACTGATCCACTTAGTCATTACTTGAGCACAAACCTTGAGCAAGGACAGCATTAGCTAAATATTGGAACAGAAAGCTTGTGGCATAGGGCAAGAAACACAGCGAAGAGGCGGTGTGGAGAGATGGAGAGGAAGCAGGTACAGATAAGGACAAGGTTGAGCCCGGGTATAACACCATAACATGCTCGTTTCATTCTTTTATTCAAACCAGAATTTAATTTAGCCTGTTGTAAGTATACATCAATACAAGTATTGTACTGATGTATACAATGTCTTTATATACTTTAATGCTTTACGTTACGGTTCCTTCACAGAACATATTCTGCATAGTTTTGTAATTAAAAATGTCCCTTTGAGCCAAAACTAATTTAGATATCAAGAAAACTTTACATCCATCATACATAAATCAAATCAGCTTTCTAACAATACATAATTCAATAAGTAAAGACTTTAAAACACATGTTAAACCTACTGTGACATATCAAAAAATCTGATTCTCACTCACTCAGTTTTGGTAAGCAGCACTTTTTCCTGATCAGGGTCGCAGTGGATCCAGAGTCTATCCCAGACTTAGAAGATAGACTTCAAAGCACTATTGTAAGTCGCTCTGGATAAGGGCGTCTGCCAAATGCCATAAATGTGAATGTAAATGAACACTGGGCTTGAGGTGGGAATACACCCAGGATGGGAAGCCAGTCCATCACAAGGCACCACACACCCACATGTTCACACACTCATTCACACCTAGAGGCAACAGATTTTATTAAATCCAGCTCTTGGCATGTTTTTGGGATGTGGGAGCAAAGCAGAGACCCCAGAAACCCCACATGGCACAGGGGGAACATGAACAGACGGTAACCCTGGCTAATAATCAAACTGGAGAAGCTGGAGCTGTGAGGCAGCAATGATCCCCGCTGCACTACCGCAACTCCATCAATAAACTGGAAGACTGAACGTTCAAAGCAAAATCAGGTTTTACGCCTGATCTTAACCGTCCAAATATTTACGAAATTCACAATTCAAAAAGCTTGTCTTTACATCCTGATACACAAAAGTGAATAGTAAAATTTTGCATGTTGTTCCCGTGTCTGTGTAGGTTTCCTCTGGGTTCTCTGGTTTCCTCTCACCTCTCTAAAGACATGCCAGTAAACGGATTGATTAAGATACCTTGCCCCCTATGTGTGTGTGTGTGTGTGTGTGTGTGTGTGTGTGTGTGTGTGTGTGCGTGTGCGAGTGTGTGTGTGTGTGTGTGTGTGTGTGTGAGACAATGGTGCTTTGTGATGGACTGGCGTCAGCGCTTACTGAAATAGGATATGCTTATTATACTTAAACATCTTCTCTAGTATATTGAAAAGAGAAATGTTTTTAGAAACAACAGGAGAATTAGGACGGGGAAAACAGCAGAAGAAAGTGCATTAGTATGCAGCAGGACACCTCTGCATTGCTCACACTGTAGTTTGATTCGCTTTCAGTCCACCTGAAATGACTCTTGTGCAAGATCATGATACGGACAGTAATTATAAGAAAGAGATCACGTCCTGTTTGCTGATAATGGAAAGTGGTAAAGCAATCTGAATCACACTATTCTTCAATTTTGCTATCCAAGCTGCTATTCAGTCGTTTTTTTTTTTTATTACTGTGCTGACCAAAGCAATTTTATATACAGTACAAGAATCAGGCTTTCTAAAATCTGCAGCTTTTAGTAAACTATAATAGATTTCTGATGAAAGTTTGGTTTTTCCATTTTGTTGTTATGATATCAGAAGTGATAGACGTACCGTAGGGAACTGACGTGTTAGTAATAGTTTCAGCTCAGAAGTATTAAAATGCCTGTAATAATAATTACGTTAACTTTACATGACAAAATGAATATTACTTAAAAAATAAACTGTACACTTGCAAGACTATCGGCTCGGGTTTAACTGCAAATCCAGAGTTTTTTCACAATTTGATCTCAAGTTACAGGTTAGACGTGTGGATAGCATTCTTATTTATTTGTGTAAAAAAACTTCGTTTGCATTAAATTGAATTAAATCCAAGCACATTTCCCTCGCTCACTTCAAATTTCTATGAATTTTTCATGAGATTCAACTTGTTTATAGCTGTACTCTAGTAGTTCTCAAACTCTTTGCAATCAGGGACAAGAAAGATTTCCAAGGACCTTTTGTGATTTAATTTCAGAACAGGAGAAAATATGTACACTCTCAGAAAAGTTACTCTTCCTTGCAATATTTGGGGTGATAACTTTAAGGGTTACATCTTTTGGACCTTTAGTGTGTATCTCCAATTTAGAAAGGTGAACCTTTAAAGTATTACTCTAAAAGGTAATTAGGGACCAATTAGGAACCTTAAAGGTACATGATATCCACATTTCCATGTGAAAGGTACAAAAGATAAGGGTACCACTGCAGCAAAGAAAGGTACAGTTTATTACTATTTGTTTAAAGAGTGTATCATCATATTCATTTATTTGATTCCTTAGAGTTTTGTTTTTTTTTATTCCTTTTATACCTTTAACGTTCCATTTTATAACTTTCCACTCATACATGAAAGACTGTGTTTCATAGTAATATAATTTCCTGGCTTTATTAAAATTGCATTTAGATTTTTTTTGTACACTTATCTTTAGACTAATCCCTTTCATTTCAAGAGACCAGTGTTAAACTTTAACATCATTGATAATTAAATAATAACTTTAACATCATTGATAGTAGCTGATGGATAAGCTCTACCACTGACCCCTGGGGTTCCATGCGTTTAGACTTTATTTATTAAATAGATGTATTTTATAGATCAGAAAAAAACAGCTCACTTTGTGTGAATTAGAAACAGTTTTCTGAGAATCACAAACAATTCTGTCGTGCCTTATAAAAGCAAAGCAAAAATAAGGTTGTCCAGATGTTATCTGCAGGGTGAGGTGCCATCCAGTGATCTTGGAGATATTTGGCTGGATCTGAGCAGTTAAAATACATCTTTATGCTTTCAAATTCATCCTGTGGCAGCCGTTTGGACTCGCGTCATCAATAAAAACAAGCGAGACGGTTCCATGCAGTAGATGAAATGGTATGCTTCCTCATTCCATCACTGTGCTACAGGTTCATCTTTATCTGTCCAAGAGACCTTGAGCAGAACTCTACAGACTTTTTGTGGACTTTTTTTTTAGCAAATGATAACCTAGCTCTTTTTCCATTCTTGTGAGTTAACATTTAAAATATCATCATAAAAAATTTAATCATCCAGAACCTAAAAATGACGAAACCAGAAAGTTCCATTTTTTTTTGACCATTTTTCTGTGGAATCCCTGATAAGTGTATTTAATTGATAACTGTATATATATATATATATATATTTGTCTAATGTTCGCTAAGTCGAACACACAGTTATAGAGAAAGCGAGAGCGCGCCGCAAGTCCAGAGGAGAGCAGGTGAGATGGTGGAAGGGGGCGGGGCTTCCAGGTGGTGTCAGTTAATATCGGAGAGTTCAAAAGACCTGCACAAATCATTCCAGATTCATACGCTGATTGGATCATCTCCCGTTTTATTGGGGAGAAAACGACTGGCGAATTTTTGAGTGATAATTCTTACCCTGGTGTTAAACTGCAGAGCTCCTATGCATGATGTGTAAAGGTTGGAAAGTCTGTTAATATAATTGGAGTAAATGTCACTGGATGTCATGGCAGTCAAAATATTGTGTAGAGTTGCTTAAACTGTTTGACAAGAACAGAACGGCGGCAGCAAGCACAAAGTTACAGTGCATCTCAGGTTGTTAAAAACATTATGTAAACTTGTCGTGTTATCGACCCTCCCTGCTAAGCTCAGCGTCACTTCAGCCCACCTTTAAAATTAATCTGGATATTGCTTCTTCTGACACATCTATGCATCTACATCCAGGATAGTGTACTTGATCTGTTCAACAATTTGTCATCATGATTGAATGCTTCCTTCGCTCGTCCGCTGCTGACAGGTTTGTTTGCTATCGCTAAGCTCACCAGTGCATTCTTGCTTAGAATGTATTAAACCATTTATTTTGGCACAGCTGAAGTTGTGGCTGCGGCTCTAATCGATTTACTCGGAGTGATTTGTCAGCCACGTGATGGACTGCTTTACTGGCATTGACACGTTGGGCCTCGTGTTGTGTGAGAGCAGCGGAAGATACAAAGGCCACACTTTACACATTATTTGTATGATCTTATGGTGTAACAATCAGCTGAATAAGAAATAACTCAGGATCCAACTGTGCATTTCCCTGAAATTAAAGGACTACTGTTCATTCAAGTAAATATAACGGCTGCACCGTGGTGTCCCACCATATACATCAGCCGTTCAACAAATATTAATCTTAATAAGATCCTCCTTCACAACTCCATACATTTCAAATTCCATTGAAATACTAATGACCTCTTTGTAGTGAGTAAAGATTTTTAAAAAATGTCACTGTTTGACAAATATAAAAGGCAATGCTCTGTTGATTTGCTCGCCTTTCTTGATGTTGCGTGATCGTGGTGCAGCGTGCTCACTGCCTCATTTAGCCGCATAGAGTTATTATTACACCTAGTGGTCAAACATGGGAAGTGCAATAGTTGTTAATAAAATAGAGGTCCATTGGGGAAGGAATCACGCTGCCCCAGAAGGAGGAGCGAACAGGACATTTAATGACAAGGTTGCCATGGTTGCATTATTTCTTCCAAATTGGGCTAGTACTCTGAGGCCACCAAGATCTTAATTTATGGAAAAATAATCAGAATTAAATCTAATAAATCTACAAAAACAGAGGCACAGTATAAGTGTGTACAGTGTGTGTATGATGTAGAACCATTTCTACAGTAAGATTTATTGTAAAGATTGGGAGAGGGAAAGGAGGATTATGGAGTGAAGGTGACCTTGTTTCCTCAAACAACGACTGAGAAAAAGATGTCTCACTTTTCCAAAACCATTTTTGGGGGCTATTTACAGGTCTTTTGTGTGTTTTTTTGAGCTCGGTTAGAAATTTAGCTGAAACCTGGCAACCCTAGTTAATGATATTAGCTCTTCAGGAAACACACTTGCTGTATGGAACACAGCTGAACAAAGAAACATCTAAACCCACTCAAAATGAGCTGCTAGACTGTACACTGCATGACTGTATGTTGTCGATTCTCAATTTGCTTATTACAGGGTTACTCTAGTAATTCACTAGATAGTAGCCTATAGCATACGTCAAGTGTGAAAGCCTGTCGACTTCATTTTGTTCATATCAAAAGATGCCTGTTTGCCTTTTCCCACGAGTGCGAGTGAGTATAATATGCCATATTTGCAGACTTTGATAAATAACACAGTTTTCTACGTGTCTGTATCTGATAAGCGGTCTGACATATTGATGAATTCTCGTTCCTGCCTTCTGCTGCTTACACTAAGGTATTCACATCCACAAAAAAATTGGTTTGTATAAACCCTAGGTGCACTCCTGGTACAGTCTGATTAGTTTGTACCGAACAATTCTCTTTACATGGACAGTAAATCATCATGTACTGTTACCCGATGATGCCTTCTTATTAGTTATGAAATGAAAAGCAATCAAAGACTGTGTTCTCTGAGCGAGTAGAAATAATTAATGAACACCATTAGAATGTTTCCTATGGGAAAGACGGCACGCCGCTCCCAAGACAAACACCCATTCAAGTATATCGAAACGGACATGATTGCAAACCTCCGTTTGTGCAACTTGTGGTGAGTCATTAAGAAGAGGACGTGATTCATGAACATCGTTAACTGGAACATTGTCAGATCTGGAGAAAGGATGGAGCTTCATTTGTTTCTACTCACAGACAGACCTGCTTTGGTGTGTTCTTCCGTCCTGGTCATCCAGCGTGCCGTGATTAACCTGATACCAAACACAGTCTTTTAAAAGTTTAAAAAAAAAAAAAGAATTACACTTGTTTTGCCATTTTTCAGCTCCATTGTTATCGTTATCATTAGCAGTTCAGCTAGACAGTGGTTTAATAAAGAATAAACTACATATACTCTCATTACAGTACCTGAGTACATGATTCACTGTGACGGTATTTAAAAAAAAAAAAAAAAAAAATAATAATACTTCTGCTTCAGTTTTCTGAAAATGCACAGGGATGTAAAAAATTTACACATCACATTAAGAGAATAAGCATTTTGCAAGTCTTCAACACTAATTATGCATGAAGGGCAAGAGAGCTTCCGTTAGTTTGCGCATAAATTATGTTTGTTTTCTTCGCCTCAGTTTGCTGTATTTAATTGACATTTTTTGACCTTTCCTCCATCCGTGGTTGCTTCCAGCATTTGCATGTCTTAAGTCTTCGCTTAACAGAATATTTTTTTTTCCTTGTACAAACTGTACTCATTCAGTTCTATGCAAAATGTACAATGCAGATTTAGCTAAGCTTTATTACATTTTATGCAAATTAGATCAAGCTCCTTGGTTTTATTACTTTTTCCCACTTCCTCCTGTTTTTGCAGGTTATTTCCCCCCCCCCCAGTGAACTTCATCCACCAGTAAGACTTATTTAAAAACACATGGGAAAGATTAATATACAGTATAAATGTCATTATGTACAGTATGTTCATTTTATTTATTTATTTTTAATAACATTATTATTAAAACAGGACCCCATCACACCTCTGATGCTACACAGAACTTAATAACCGGAGCTGAAACTGTACTGGAAGCCCATTCTTCCAAAATATTTCCCTCAGTCGGCGTAAAGGCACTCGTAGTGAAGAGCGCTGTCTAACACACCGGTCCAAATTCTCTCACAGGGCTGAGGTCTGGTGCCTGTGAAGGACAAACCATTCACTTTAATATCCATTAAACCATTCAGGAAGCCCTTGTGCTCTGTGGATGGGGGTGGAGTCATCCTGGAAGAGACCACTCCTATAAAGATAGAAATCTTTCCTCAGAGGATGAAGGATTTATCCTCTTGAACAGGATACAAAATGCATCCCATGGCATAACAGCCACTTTGGGTTTTTTCGCCTCAAATTTATCACCTGTCTAACATGAGTTTAGTGTATTCATCCCCGTCTCGGGATCTTGCAATCTCCCTGGACAATTCTCTGATCTCGCCTTCAGTTACTGCACGCAACCTTGGGGTAACCATGGACA